>JAVJIX010000417.1:55000-157500 GCA_036785185.1 Paratrypauchen microcephalus
CCTCTACACCCTCTTCACCCTCTACACCCGCTACACCCTCTACACCCGCTACACCCTCTACACCCTCTACACCCGCTACACCCGCTACACCCTCTACACCCGCTACACCCTCTACACCCTCTACACCCTCTACACCCGCTACACCCGCTACACCCTCTACACCCTCTACACCCGCTACACCCTCTACACCCTCTACACCCTCTACACCCTCTACACCCGCTACACCCGCTACACCCTCTACACCCTCTACACCCTCTACACCCTCTACACCCTCTACACCCGCTACACCCTCTACACCCTCTACACCCTCTACACCCTCTACACCCGCTACACCTTCTACACCCTCTACACCTTCTACACCCTCTACACCCTCTACACCCGCTACACCCTCTACACCCTCTACACCCTCTACACCCTCTACACCCTCTACACCCTCTACACCCGCTACACCCTCTACACCCTCTACACCCTCTACACCCTCTACACCCGCTACACCTTCTACACCCTCTACACCCTCTACACCCTCTACACCCGCTACACCCTCTACACCCTCTACACCATCTACACCCTCTACACCCTCTACACCCTCTACACCCTCTACACCCGCTACACCCTCTACACCCGCTACACCCGCTATTTATACTATTTAAAAACTCATATTCTGCTATTTCCACTTTCTCTTCTAAACATGTAAAACAAAAGAACATTTTGCAAACTCTGGATCTGGATTTAAACACTGAATCTGGATTTAAACACTGGATCTGGATTTAAACTCCGAACATTTAGTCCAACTTTAATCTGTGAATGTTTCACACGTGTGAAATATCAAACATTTAAAAACAAAACGTCCATCCATGTTCTTCCTCTTACCCGGGGCCAGGTCGCCGGGGCAACAGTCAGGCACTCCCAGACTTCCCTCACCCCGGACAATTCCTCCAGCTCCTCCGGGGGGACCCCAAGGCGTTCCCAGGCCAGCCGGGAGACATAGTCCCTCCAGTGTGTCCTGGGTCTTCCCCGGGGCCTCCTCCCGGTGGGATGTGCCCGGAACACCTCCTGAGGGAGGTGTCCAGGAGGCGTCCGGAACAGACGCCCGAGCCACCTCAGCTGCTCCTCTCCACGTGGAGGAGCAGCGGCTCTACTCCGAGCTCCTCCCCCTATCTCTAAGGGAGCGTCCAGCCACTCTGTAAAGGAAACTCATTTGGGCCGCTTGTATCTGCGATCTCGTCCTTTCGGTCATTCCCCAGAGCTCATGACCATAGGTGAGGGGAGGAACGGAGATCGACGGTAAATCGAGAGCTTTGCCTTTCGGCTCAGCTCCCTCTTCACCACAACGGTCCGGTACAGAAATGCAGAAGTGTTCCAAACAGAACTTTTACTGACGATATCAAACGACGGCTGTAAGTCTGCAAAAAAAAATAACGCCACGTTTAGAGTTTTATTATTGAAAACCAGACAATAAGAATGAGTTGAGTCAAAGGCTCCAAATCGGCGTTGGTTTAGACGACGTACAAAACTTTTCTCTCAGCTGATCGTAGGACAAAACTCTGACACACGAGCAGGACGCCGCAGATCTCCACGGGCACCGAGGATTTACAGGACACCGGCTCCGGGTCCGGGTCTAAACCGGGTTTAGACCGGGTTTAGACTGGGTTTAGACAGGGTTTAGACCTGGTTTAGATCGGGTTTAGATCGGGTTTAGATCGGGTTTAGATCGGGTTTAGATGGGGTTTAGACTGGGTTTAGACTGGGTTTAGACCGGGTTTAGACTGGGTTTAGACCGGGTTTAGACCAGGTTTAGACTGGGTTTAGACCGGGTTTAGACGGGGTTTAGACCAGGTTTAGATGGGGTTTAGACGGGGTTTAGACAGGGTTTAGACTGGATTTAGACTGGGTTTAGACCGGGTTTAGACCGGGTTTAGACCTGGTTTAGACCGGGTTTAGACCGGGCTTAGACCGGGTTTGGCCCGGGTTTGGCCCGGGTTTAGACCGGGTCTAGACTGGGTTTAGACTGGGTTTGGCCCGGGTTTAGACCGGGTTTAGACGGGGTTTAGACCGGGTATAGACCGGGTTTGGCCCGGGTTTAGACCGGGTTTAGACTGGGTTTAGACCGGGTTTGGCCCGGGTTTAGACCGGGTTAAGACGGGGTTTAGACCGGGTTTAGACGGGGTTTAGACCGGGCTTAGACCAGGTTTAGACCGGGTTTAGACCGGGTATAGACCGGGTTTGACCCGGGTTTAGACCGGGTTTAGACTGGGTTTAGACCGGGTATAGACCGGGTTTAGACCGGGTTTAGACCGGGTTTAGACTGGGTTTAGACCGGGTTTAGACGGGGTTTAGACGGGGTTTAGACCAGGTTTAGATGGGGTTTAGACGGGGTTTAGACAGGGTTTAGACTGGATTTAGACTGGGTTTAGACCGGGTTTAGACCTGGTTTAGACCGGGTTTAGACCGGGCTTAGACCGGGTTTGGCCCGGGTTTAGACCGGGTCTAGACTGGGTTTAGACTGGGTTTGGCCCGGGTTTAGACCGGGTTTAGACGGGGTTTAGACCGGGTATAGACCGGGTATAGACCGGGTTTGGCCCGGGTTTAGACCGGGTTTAGACTGGGTTTAGACCGGGTTTGGCCCGGGTTTAGACCGGGTTTAGACGGGGTTTAGACCGGGTTTAGACGGGGTTTAGACCGGGTTTAGACCGGGTTTAGACAATAAGAATGAGTTGAGTCAAAGGCTCCAAATCGGCGTTGGTTTAGACGACGTACAAAACTTTTCTCTCAGCTGATCGTAGGACAAACTCTGACACACGAGCAGGACGCCGCAGATCTCCACGGGCACCGAGGATTTACAGGACACCGGCTCCGGGTCCGGGTCCGGCTCTGGCTCTGGCTCTGGCTCCGGCTCCGGGTCCAGGTCCGGCTCCAGGTCCGGCTCTGGCTCCGGGTCCGGCTCTGGCTCCGGCTCCGGGTCCGGCTTCGGGTCCAGGTCCAGGTCCGGCTCCAGGTCCGGCTCTGGCTCCGGGTCCGGCTCCAGGTCCGGCTCTGGCTCCGGGTCCGGGTCCGGCTCCAGGTCCGGCTCCGGGTCCAGGTCCGGCTCCGGGTCCGGCTCCGGGTCTGGCTCCGGCTCCGGCTCCAGGTCCGGCTCCAGGTCCGGCTCCGGGTCCGGCTCCGGGTCCAGGTCCGGCTCCAGGTCCGGCTCCAGGTCCAGGTCCGGCTCTGGCTCCAGGTCCAGGTCCGGCTCCGGGTCCGGCTCTGGGTCCGGCTCCGGGTCCGGCTCCAGGTCCGGCTCCGGGTCTGGCTCCGGCTCCGGGTCTGGCTCCGGCTCCAGGTCTGGCTCCGGCTCCAGGTCCGGCTCCAGGTCCGGCTCCAGGTCCGGCTCCGGCTCCAGGTCCGGCTCTGGCTCCAGGTCCAGGTCCGGCTCCAGGTCCGGCTCTGGGTCCGGCTCCGGGTCCGGGTCCGGCTCTGGCTCCGGCTCCGGCTCCAGGTCCGGCTCCAGGTCCGGCTCTGGCTCCGGGTCCGGCTCCAGGTCCGGCTCCGGGTCCAGGTCCGGCTCCGGGTCCGGCTCCGGGTCTGGCTCCGGCTCCAGGTCCGGCTCCGGCTCCAGGTCCGGCTCCGGGTCCGGCTCCGGGTCCAGGTCCGGCTCCAGGTCCGGCTCCAGGTCCAGGTCCGGCTCTGGCTCCAGGTCCAGGTCCGGCTCCGGGTCCGGCTCTGGGTCCGGCTCCGGGTCCGGCTCCGGGTCCGGCTCCGGGTCCGGCTCCAGGTTCGGCTCCGGGTCTGGCTCCGGCTCCGGGTCTGGCTCCGGCTCCAGGTCTGGCTCCGGCTCCAGGTCCGGCTCTGGCTCCAGGTCCAGGTCCGGCTCCAGGTCCGGCTCTGGGTCCGGCTCCGGGTCCGGCACCGGCTCCAGGTCCGGCTCCGGGTCTGGCTCCGGCTCCGGGTCTGGCTCCGGCTCCAGGTCCGGCTCCAGGTCCGGCTCCGGGTCCAGGTCTGGCTCCGGGTCCAGGTCTGGCTCCGGCTCCAGGTCCGGCTCCAGGTCCGGCTCCAGGTCCAGGTCTGGCTCCAGGTCCGGCTCCGGGTCTGGCTCCGGCTCCAGGTCCGGCTCCGGGTGTGTCTGTGTGTGTTTGTGTCTTTGAGTCAAAAAAGTGATTCTTTTTCAGACAGAACCGATTCCCGAGCGCCGGAGAAGAGCCGGAGGAGCCGGATTCTGTCAGAGAGGTACTTCAGACCCGGTACTTCAGACCAGAACCCTCTAGAACAGACCAGAACCCTCTGGACCCAGACCAGAACCCTCTGGAACAGAACAGAACCCTCTAGAACCAGACCAGAACCCTCTGGAACCAGACCAGAACAAGACCACAGAGCTAACTTGTTTCAGACCCGGTTTAGTCCCGGTTTAGTCCTGGTTTAGTCCTGGTTCTGGCCCAGTTCAGACCCAGTTGAAGTCCAAACCCCGGGTTCTGGAGCCAGAGTCCGTGGAGCCCAGTCAGGCCCATGAACACTTCGGTTCTGATCATCGGAACCTTTTGATACTTGGAGTGTTTATTATTTTTTACTATATTATTATTATTATTCTTATTATTATTATTATTATTATTATTATTATTATTATTATTTTATTATTATTATTATTATTATTATTATTATTATTATTATTATTATTATTATTATTATTATTATTATTATTATTGTTATTATTATTACTATTATTATTATTATTATTTAGTGTTTTATGTTCAAATCCAAATCCACTTTATTTCTACAGCACATTAGAGCTTATTTCCAGCTGCACAGAGATCAAACATAAAGAACACACAGTGTGTGTATAAGTCAAATCAAATGAAACAGCACCATAACATGACACAGTCAGCTTCAAAATAAATAAATTAAATAAATAAATAAATAAATAAATAAATAAAGTAAAATCAAATCAAATCAATAAGAGACACAGGAGCACACAAACTCACACAGTGTTTAAAGACAGAGAATAAAAGTGGGTTTTAAACCACTCGATAGTCGGGGCAGTTGGGACATGAAGGGGCAGATTGTTCCACAGCTTTGGGCCGATCCCCCCCCCGGTTTTACGTCTGGACTTAGGCCCCACGAGCTGGAGTCGGCCCTCAGACCTCAGGTTTAGACCTGCTAAAGACCGGGTTTAGACCGGGTTTAGACCGGGTTTAGACCGGGTTTAGACTGGGTTTAGACCCGGTTTAGACTGGGTTTAGACTGTGTTTAGACCGGGTTTAGACCGTGTTTAGACCGGGCTTAGACCGGGTTTAGACCGGGTTTAGACTGGATTTAGACCCGGTTTAGACCGGGTTTAGACTGGGTTTAGACCGGGCTTAGACCGGGTTTGGCCCGGGTTTACACCTTCAGCTGTGTCTCTGTTTGCAGTGAGTCTGTGAACCTCCCCATGATCCCACTGGGCCTGAAGGAGACCAAAGATCTGGACTTCAGCCTCTGCATCAAGGTCCGCACCAGACCGGGTTTAGACCGGGTTTAGACTGGGTTTAGACTGGGTTTAGACTGGGTTTAGACCGGGTTTAGACCGGGTTTAGACCGGGTTTAGACCGGGCTTAGACCGGGTTTAGATCGGGTTTAGATGGGGTTTAGACCGGGTTTAGACTGGGTTTAGACCGGGTTTAGACCGGGTTTAGACTGGGTTTAGACCGGGTTTAGACTGGGTTTAGACCGGGTTTAGACAGGGTTTAGACGGGGTTTAGACTGGGTTTAAACCGGGTTTAGACCGGGTTTAGACTGGGTTTAGACAGGGTTTAGACCTGGTTTAGATCGGGTTTAGATCGGGTTTAGACCGGGTTTAGACCGGGTTTAGACCGGGTTTAGATCGGGTTTAGATGGGGTTTAGACCGGGTTTAGACCGGGTTTAGACCGGGTTTAGACTGGGTTTAGACTGGGTTTAGACCGGGTTTAGACTGGGTTTAGACCGGGTTTAGACGGGGTTTAGACGGGGTTTAGACTGGGTTTAAACCGGGTTTAGACCGGGTTTAGACTGGGTTTAGACAGGGTTTAGACCTGGTTTAGATCGGGTTTAGACCTGGTTTAGACCGGGTTTAGACAGGGTTTAGACCTGGTTTAGATCGGGTTTAGATCGGGTTTAGATGGGGTTTAGACTGGGTTTAGACTGGGTTTAGACCGGGTTTAGACTGGGTTTAGACCGGGTTTAGACCAGGTTTAGACTGGGTTTAGACAGGGTTTAGACCGGGTTTAGACTGGGTTTAGACAGGGTTTAGACCTGGTTTAGATCGGGTTTAGATCGGGTTTAGATGGGGTTTAGACTGGGTTTAGACTGGGTTTAGACCGGGTTTAGACTGGGTTTAGACCGGGTTTAGACCAGGTTTAGACTGGGTTTAGACCGGGTTTAGACGGGGTTTAGACCAGGTTTAGATGGGGTTTAGACGGGGTTTAGACAGGGTTTAGACTGGATTTAGACTGGGTTTAGACCGGGTTTAGACCGGGTTTAGACCTGGTTTAGACCGGGTTTAGACCGGGCTTAGACCGGGTTTGGCCCGGGTTTGGCCCGGGTTTGGCCCGGGTTTAGACCGGGTCTAGACTGGGTTTAGACTGGGTTTGGCCCGGGTTTAGACCGGGTTTAGACGGGGTTTAGACCGGGTATAGACCGGGTTTGGCCCGGGTTTAGACCGGGTTTAGACTGGGTTTAGACCGGGTTTGGCCCGGGTTTAGACCGGGTTAAGACGGGGTTTAGACCGGGTTTAGACGGGGTTTAGACCGGGCTTAGACCAGGTTTAGACCGGGTTTAGACCGGGTATAGACCGGGTTTGACCCGGGTTTAGACCGGGTTTAGACTGGGTTTAGACCGGGTATAGACCGGGTTTAGACCGGGTTTAGACCGGGTTTAGACTGGGTTTAGACCGGGTTTAGACGGGGTTTAGACGGGGTTTAGACCAGGTTTAGATGGGGTTTAGACGGGGTTTAGACAGGGTTTAGACTGGATTTAGACTGGGTTTAGACCGGGTTTAGACCTGGTTTAGACCGGGTTTAGACCGGGCTTAGACCGGGTTTGGCCCGGGTTTAGACCGGGTCTAGACTGGGTTTAGACTGGGTTTGGCCCGGGTTTAGACCGGGTTTAGACGGGGTTTAGACCGGGTATAGACCGGGTATAGACCGGGTTTGGCCCGGGTTTAGACCGGGTTTAGACTGGGTTTAGACCGGGTTTAGACTGGGTTTAGACGGGGTTTAGACGGGGTTTAGACCGGGTTTAGACCGGGTTTAGACCGGGTTTGACCCGGGTTTAGACCGGGTTTAGACCGGGTTTAGACCGGGTTTAGACCGGGTTTGACCCGGGTTTAGACCGGGTATAGACCGGGTTTAGACCTGGTTTAGACCTGGTTTAGACCGGGTTTAGACCGGGTTTAGACCGGGTATAGACCGGGTTTGACCCGGGTTTAGACCGGGTTTAGACCGGGTTTAGACCGGGTTTAGACTGGGTTTAGACCGGGTATAGACCGGGTTTGACCGGGTTTAGACCGGGTTTAGACTGGGTTTAGACCGGGTTTAGACCGTGTTTAGACCGGGCTTAGACCGGGTTTGGCCCGGGTTTAGACTGGGTTTAGACCCGGTTTAGACCAGGTTTAGACTGGGTTTAGACAGGGTTTAGACTGGGTTTAGACTGGGTTTAGACCGGGTTTAGACTGGGTTTAGACAGGGTTTAGACCTGGTTTAGATCGGGTTTAGATCGGGTTTAGATGGGGTTTAGATGGGGTTTAGACTGGGTTTAGACTGGGTTTAGACCGGGTTTAGACCGGGTTTAGACTGGGTTTAGACCGGGTTTAGACTGGGTTTAGACAGGGTTTAGACTGGGTTTAGACTGGGTTTAGACCGGGTTTAGACTGGGTTTAGACCGGGTTTAGACCGGGTTTAGACCGGGCTTAGACCGGGTTTAGATCGGGTTTAGATGGGGTTTAGACCGGGTTTAGACTGGGTTTAGACCGGGTTTAGACCGGGTTTAGACTGGGTTTAGACCGGGTTTAGACTGGGTTTAGACCGGGTTTAGACAGGGTTTAGACGGGGTTTAGACTGGGTTTAAACCGGGTTTAGACCGGGTTTAGACTGGGTTTAGACAGGGTTTAGACCTGGTTTAGATCGGGTTTAGATCGGGTTTAGACCGGGTTTAGACCGGGTTTAGACCGGGTTTAGATCGGGTTTAGATGGGGTTTAGACCGGGTTTAGACCGGGTTTAGACCGGGTTTAGACTGGGTTTAGACTGGGTTTAGACCGGGTTTAGACTGGGTTTAGACGGGGTTTAGACGGGGTTTAGACGGGGTTTAGACTGGGTTTAAACCGGGTTTAGACCGGGTTTAGACTGGGTTTAGACAGGGTTTAGACCTGGTTTAGATCGGGTTTAGATCGGGTTTAGATCGGGTTTAGATCGGGTTTAGATGGGGTTTAGACTGGGTTTAGACTGGGTTTAGACCGGGTTTAGACTGGGTTTAGACCGGGTTTAGACCAGGTTTAGACTGGGTTTAGACCGGGTTTAGACGGGGTTTAGACCAGGTTTAGATGGGGTTTAGACGGGGTTTAGACAGGGTTTAGACTGGATTTAGACTGGGTTTAGACCGGGTTTAGACCGGGTTTAGACCTGGTTTAGACCGGGTTTAGACCGGGCTTAGACCGGGTTTGGCCCGGGTTTGGCCCGGGTTTGGCCCGGGTTTAGACCGGGTCTAGACTGGGTTTAGACTGGGTTTGGCCCGGGTTTAGACCGGGTTTAGACGGGGTTTAGACCGGGTATAGACCGGGTTTGGCCCGGGTTTAGACCGGGTTTAGACTGGGTTTAGACCGGGTTTGGCCCGGGTTTAGACCGGGTTAAGACGGGGTTTAGACCGGGTTTAGACGGGGTTTAGACCGGGCTTAGACCAGGTTTAGACCGGGTTTAGACCGGGTATAGACCGGGTTTGACCCGGGTTTAGACCGGGTTTAGACTGGGTTTAGACCGGGTATAGACCGGGTTTAGACCGGGTTTAGACCGGGTTTAGACTGGGTTTAGACCGGGTTTAGACGGGGTTTAGACGGGGTTTAGACCAGGTTTAGATGGGGTTTAGACGGGGTTTAGACAGGGTTTAGACTGGATTTAGACTGGGTTTAGACCGGGTTTAGACCTGGTTTAGACCGGGTTTAGACCGGGCTTAGACCGGGTTTGGCCCGGGTTTAGACCGGGTCTAGACTGGGTTTAGACTGGGTTTGGCCCGGGTTTAGACCGGGTTTAGACGGGGTTTAGACCGGGTATAGACCGGGTATAGACCGGGTTTGGCCCGGGTTTAGACCGGGTTTAGACTGGGTTTAGACCGGGTTTGGCCCGGGTTTAGACCGGGTTTAGACGGGGTTTAGACTGGGTTTAGACGGGGTTTAGACCGGGTTTAGACCGGGTTTAGACCGGGTTTAGACCGGGTATAGACCGGGTTTGACCCGGGTTTAGACCGGGTTTAGACCGGGTTTAGACCGGGTTTAGACCGGGTTTGACCCGGGTTTAGACCGGGTATAGACCGGGTTTAGACCTGGTTTAGACCTGGTTTAGACCGGGTTTAGACCGGGTTTAGACCGGGTATAGACCGGGTTTGACCCGGGTTTAGACCGGGTTTAGACCGGGTTTAGACCGGGTTTAGACTGGGTTTAGACCGGGTATAGACCGGGTTTGACCGGGTTTAGACCGGGTTTAGACTGGGTTTAGACCGGGTTTAGACCGTGTTTAGACCGGGCTTAGACCGGGTTTGGCCCGGGTTTAGACTGGGTTTAGACCCGGTTTAGACCGGGTTTAGACTGGGTTTAGACAGGGTTTAGACTGGGTTTAGACTGGGTTTAGACCGGGTTTAGACTGGGTTTAGACAGGGTTTAGACCTGGTTTAGATCGGGTTTAGATCGGGTTTAGATGGGGTTTAGATGGGGTTTAGACTGGGTTTAGACTGGGTTTAGACCGGGTTTAGACCGGGTTTAGACTGGGTTTAGACCGGGTTTAGACTGGGTTTAGACAGGGTTTAGACTGGGTTTAGACTGGGTTTAGACCGGGTTTAGACTGGGTTTAGACAGGGTTTAGACCTGGTTTAGATCGGGTTTAGATCGGGTTTAGATGGGGTTTAGACTGGGTTTAGACTGGGTTTAGACTGGGTTTAGACCGGGTTTAGACCGGGTTTAGACCGGGTTTAGATGGGGTTTAGACCGGGTTTAGACCGGGTTTAGACCGGGTTTAGACTGGGTTTAGACCGGGTTTAGACTGGGTTTAGACCGGGTTTAGACTGGGTTTAGACAGGGTTTAGACCTGGTTTAGATCGGGTTTAGATCGGGTTTAGATGGGGTTTAGACCAGGGTTTAGACTGGGTTTAGACCAGGGTTTAGACCGGGTTTAAACCGGATTTAGACCGGATTTAGACCGGATTTAGACGGGGTTTAGATTGGGTTTAGACCAGGCTCAGACCAGGTTTAGACCAGGTTTAAACTGGATTTAGACCGGGTTTAGACTAGGTTTAGACTGGGTTTAGACCGGGTTTAGACTGGGTTTAGACCAGGCTCAGACTGGGTTTAGACCAGGCTCAGACCAGGTTTAAACCAGGTTTAGACCGGATTTAGACCGGGTTTAGACGGGGTTTAGACTGGGTTTAGACTGGGTTTAGACCGGGTTTAGACCGGATTTAGACTGGGTTTAGACAGGGTTTAGACTGGGTTTAGACTGGGTTTAGACCGGGTTTAGACTGGGTTTAGACCGGGTTTAGACCGGGTTTAGACCGGGTTTAGACTGGGTTTAGACCGGGTTTAGACTGGGTTTAGACTGGGTTTAGACCGGGTTTAGACTGGGTTTAGACCGGGTTTAGACCGGGTTTAGACAGGGTTTAGACCTGGTTTAGATCGGGTTTAGATCGGGTTTAGATGGGGTTTAGACTGGGTTTAGACTGGGTTTAGACCGGGTTTAGACTGGGTTTAGACTGGGTTTAGACAGGGTTTAGACTGGGTTTAGACTGGGTTTAGACCGGGTTTAGACCGGGTTTAGACAGGGTTTAGACCTGGTTTAGATCGGGTTTAGATCGGGTTTAGACTGGGTTTAGACTGGGTTTAGACTGGGTTTAGACCGGGTTTAGACCGGGTTTAGACCGGGTTTAGACCCGGTTTAGACCGGGTTTAGACCGGGTATAGACCGGGTTTGACCCGGGTTTAGACCGGGTTTAGACTGGGTTTAGACCGGGTTTAGACCGTGTTTAGACCGGGCTTAGACCGGGTTTAGACCGGGTTTAGACTGGGTTTAGACCCGGTTTAGACCGGGTTTAGACTGGGTTTAGACCGGGCTTAGACCGGGTTTGGCCCGGGTTTACACCTTCAGCTGTGTCTCTGTTTGCAGTGAGTCTGTGAACCTCCCCATGATCCCACTGGGCCTGAAGGAGACCAAAGATCTGGACTTCAGCCTCTGCATCAAGGTCCGCACCAGACCGGGTTTAGACCGGGTTTAGACCGGGTTTGGCCTGGGTTTAGACCGGGTTTAGACTGGGTTTAGACGGGGTTTAGACTGGGTTTAGACAGGGTTTAGACCTGGTTTAGATTGGGTTTAGACCGGGTTTAGACTGGGTTTAGACCGGGTTTAGACTGGGTTTAGACCGGGTTTAGACTGGGTTTAGACAGGGTTTAGACTGGGTTTAGACCTGGTTTAGATCGGGTTTAGATGGGGTTTAGACTGGGTTTAGACTGGGTTTAGACTGGGTTTAGACAGGGTTTAGACTGGGTTTAGACTGGGTTTAGACCGGGTTTAGACTGGGTTTAGACAGGGTTTAGACCTGGTTTAGATCGGGTTTAGATGGGGTTTAGATGGGGTTTAGACTGGGTTTAGACCGGGTTTAGACTGGGTTTAGACTGGGTTTAGACTGGGTTTAGACCGGGTTTAGACCGGGCTTAGACCGGGTTTAGACCGGGCTTAGACCGGGTTTAGATCGGGTTTAGATGGGGTTTAGACCGGGTTTAGACTGGGTTTAGACCGGGTTTAGACCGGGTTTAGACTGGGTTTAGACCGGGTTTAGACTGGGTTTAGACCGGGTTTAGACAGGGTTTAGACGGGGTTTAGACTGGGTTTAAACCGGGTTTAGACCGGGTTTAGACTGGGTTTAGACAGGGTTTAGACCTGGTTTAGATCGGGTTTAGATCGGGTTTAGACCGGGTTTAGACCGGGTTTAGATCGGGTTTAGATGGGGTTTAGACCGGGTTTAGACCGGGTTTAGACCGGGTTTAGACCGGGTTTAGACTGGGTTTAGACTGGGTTTAGACCGGGTTTAGACTGGGTTTAGACCGGGTTTAGACCGGGTTTAGACGGGGTTTAGACTGGGTTTAAACCGGGTTTAGACCGGGTTTAGACTGGGTTTAGACAGGGTTTAGACCTGGTTTAGATCGGGTTTAGATCGGGTTTAGATCGGGTTTAGATCGGGTTTAGATGGGGTTTAGACTGGGTTTAGACTGGGTTTAGACCGGGTTTAGACTGGGTTTAGACCGGGTTTAGACCAGGTTTAGACTGGGTTTAGACCGGGTTTAGACGGGGTTTAGACCAGGTTTAGATGGGGTTTAGACGGGGTTTAGACAGGGTTTAGACTGGATTTAGACTGGGTTTATGTCACGGGTTCGTTTGGACAAGATACGAGAGGGGGAAAAAAATGATGGCACAGTCGAATACTGGCTTACGTGTGTATTCCCTTTTTATTTGCACCACAATCCAGTGTAAACAGTGCAAATATTTACAGTGAAAAACAAGTAAGCCAGTATTCGACTGTGCCATCATTTTTTTCCCCCTCTCGTATCTTGTCCAAACGAACCCGTGACATTTGGTGTCAGAAGTGGGATGGCCAGTCGACAGAGGCGCACTATGTTCCCTGGGAAACGGGCAGGATTGCGGTCCCAAAAGCAGGAGACGGCGCAGGATGATGGAGCCTGGGCTACGGAGGAAGAGGACGAAGCGGGTGCTGCTGCTCCAGTCCCACAGGCACCGTTAAGAGCAGGAGAGGAGCTGTTGACATTTATGCGGACCTTCCTGGAGGGACAGCAGAGGAGAGAGGAGGGGTTGCTGGCAGAGCTGAGAGGTCTCCGGGCCTCACTGCCACCTCCCCAACTGGTGCAGCTGGAGACAGAGCGGGGCCCAGCTGTACCTAGCTCTCCACCGGCCAGCTTTGTGTCACCATCTGAGGGCTCGATGGTGAGCCTTAGACTGGACCTGCCTACACCAGCTCCCCGGCAGCGCCGCAATTCGCCCATGGTTGGGCCAAGGACAAATATAAGCAATGACATAGAACATCCCAGAACTGATGGACTATATGGTGACCCCAAGATCCCACAGTATCTGGCAGGGGAAGACATTGAAAATTACCTGCTGCGCTTTGAGCGTATTGCCAGAACTTGGGGTTGGCCAGAGGGTGAGTGGGCATGTCGCTTGGTGCCTCTACTCACTGGGAAGGCCCTAGAGGCGTACACAGCAATGGATGAGGAGTTGGCACACTCCTACCCGGACCTGAAGGAGGCGCTCTTGATAAAGTTTGACGTCTCACCAGAGACTTATCGGCGGCAGTTCCGAGCCACAGCAATCCCACCTGGAGAGAACCCAACGGAAACCTACCATCGTTTAAAAGGTCTCTACCGGCGATGGATTCGTCCGGAGCAGCACACCAAGGAGCAGATCGGGGAGCAGATCATCCTGGAACAACTTTTACGCGTCTTCCCGGCAGATATCTGCACCTGGGTGAAGGAGCACGAGCCAAAGGAGGGGTTAGCTGCAGCTAAGCTGGCACTGCAGTATCTCAATGCGCGGAGGGGAGGCCCAGCTGCTTACCAAGGTGTCCCTGGTCGGCAGCATTCCTCACAGTCCAGACCAGCAACCAGAGCCAACCCACATCCGCCTGGAGATCCCAGCCCTGCACTCAACCAGCGTGGTCCCGGTAAGGAGCTAATTTGTTTTTACTGTCAGCAGGCAGGTCACAAAGCTTCCCTATGCCCCATCAAAAAAGCCAAACTTACCGGTGCATGCTACACTCCACGTGCTGAGGATGTAAATACTGTGGGGAGGCGGCAGTGTTATAAAGAGGTGGCTATTAATGGTGAGCCTGTGACTGCCCTCATTGACTCGGGTACCCCTGTGACTCTGGTCCGGCGGGACATTGTGCCAACGGGCATTTTGGATTATAATAAGCAGGAAACCATTATGTGTGTACATGGTGACAGACATTCCTACCCTACTGCTGATTTGACTGTGACTGTGGATGAGCAAAGCTATTTGTTGTCTGTGGGGGTGGTAGAAAAGTTACCGGTAGCTGCCGTCCTGGGGTGGGATCTACCGGTGCTCCTCGATGTACTGCAGGCAGAGGGGGGTAAAAACAGTGACTATGGGGAGGGATTTTCAGGCCCTGTGATCACCCGCGCCCAGGCCAGGGCGGGGGTGACATCGCTCCCAGGGCAGGAGCAGGGTCCCGGTCCTGAACCCTTTGCTACCCTGGACAAGGCGTTGTTTGAAGGGGGTACAAAGGGTCCCAGGAAGTCACGCCGCCAGCGGCGCTTTGAAAAGGGGCTGAAGTCAAGGGAGCCAGACTTTAGGGTGGGGCTGATGTGGGAGGTGCCTGAGGACATTGGGGCTCTGCAAAGGCAGGACGAGACATTGAAGCCAGCATTTGCTCGAGTGGATGGGGGTCTGGATATGGCAAAACGAGTGGGGGAGTGCTATATCATGGAAAAGGAAATATTGTATGCAGTGGCTGACGGTGCTAAACGCCTCGTGGTTCCCATGTCGTGTCGACCACTGATTATGCACCTGGCACACACATTGCCTTGGGCTGGTCATCTGGGTCGCCAAAAGACCTATTCCCGTATAGCCTCTAGGTTTCATTGGCCCTCCATGTACACAGACATACAGAACTTTTGTAAAACCTGTCCCACCTGCCAGAAAACATCCTATGTCCGCAAATCAGACCGTGCCTATCTCCAACCGCTGCCCATAATCTCCACCCCATTCCGACGTATAGCCATGGACATTGTTGGCCCATTGGTACGGAGTAGTGGTGGGCACCAGTACATCCTGGTGCTGTGTGACTATGCCACCCGGTTCCCCGAGGCGTTTCCCTTGCGCACCGTCACTGCCCCTGCGGTGCTGCGTTGTTTGGTGCAGTTGTTTTCCAGGGTTGGTGTTCCGGACGAGATCGTTACGGACCAGGGGACCAACTTCACCTCCCGGCTTCTGCAGCTCTTCCACCGACAGCTGGGAATCTCTGCCATCAAGACCACTCCCTACCACCCCCAGACGGATGGCTTGGTCGAGCGGTTCAACCAGACCCTAAAGAGGATGCTGCAGAAGTTCGTGGCTGACACCGGACGAGATTGGGACCAGTGGCTGCCCTTCCTGCTTTTTGCCTACCGGGAGGTTCCTCAGGCGTCCACTGGCTTCTCCCCGTTCGAGTTGCTGTATGGCTGGGACGTTCAGGGGCCATTGGACCTGCTGCTAAAGGCCTGGGAGGCTCCCACAACCACCGCCAGTGATCGCAGTGTGGTCCAGTTCGTGCTGGAGATGAGGGATCGCCTGACCAAATACCGGGAGGAAGCCGAGGTCAACCTACACGACGCCCAGCAGTCCCAGAAGGCGTGGTACGACCAACAGGCCAGATCCAGAGAGCTTCAACCTGGCCAGAAGGTCCTGCTCCTCCTGCCGTCCTCCACCAGCAAGCTGCTTGCCAAGTGGCAGGGCCCCTACACAGTTCTCCGGAAGATGGGCCCTGTAACTTATGAGATTCACCACCCAGACAAGAAGAAGGCAAAGCAGACCTACCACATCAATCTGCTGAAGGAGTGGAAGGAGGCTCCGGTTCCAGTACCTGTGGCATCCCTGCTGGTGACAGAGGTAGACAGCGAAGGAGAGGAGGCGTCAACTCTACCCGACCCCTGCCGGCCTGATGAACCAGCCCTTGACCACCTCTCCGCCATCCAGTCCAGCCAGCTGAGCCAGGTTTTCCAGAAGGTCTCCAAGCTGTTCGCTGCCAACCCGGGAAGGACTGTCCTTGTCGAGCACGTCATCCGTTTAAAGGACAAGGGCCCCATACGTCAGAGGTCCTATCGGGTTCCGCAACATCTGGTGGCACAGCTCCTGAAGGAGGTGGAGGAGATGCAGCGCCTGGGGGTGATCGAGCCGTCTCAGTCGGAGTGGTGCAGCCCGGTGGTCATCGTGGTGAAGAAGGATGGCTCGCTCCGCATCTGCATCGACTTTAGGAAGCTCAACGCCATGTCGGAGTTTGATGCCTACCCGATGCCCCGGATGGACGACCTACTGGAGAAGATCGGTCAGGCCAGGTTCATCACCACCCTTGACCTCTGCAAGGGCTACTGGCAGGTACCTCTGGAGGAGTCCAGTCGCCCTTACACGGCCTTCCAGACCCCTGCCGGCCTCTTCCAGTTTACAGTGATGCCCTTTGGTCTCCATGGAGCACCCGCGACTTTCCAGAGACTAATGGACCGTGTTTTGCAGGGGTGTGGAGACTGCAGTGCTGCCTACCTGGACGATGTGGTCATCTTTAGCAACACCTGGGAGCAGCACCTGCATCATCTTGAGCGAGTCCTTGGCCAGATCCAGCAGGCAGGACTGACATTAAACCCTGCGAAATGTCAGTGGGCCAAGGAGGAGGTGAAGTACCTGGGCTATCGTCTGGGAGGAGGTGAGGTCCGGCCACAGGTGGACAAGGTCGAAGCCATCCGAAGCTGCCCACGCCCTCGCACAAAGAAGGAGGTGAGGTCTTTCTTGGGCTTGGCCGGCTGGTACCGGAGGTTCGTCCCGCAGTTTGCCACCATTGCGGCCCCGCTTACAGCCCTGACGGCAAAGGACCGGCGAAATCCCGTCTCCTGGGATGAGGACTGCCAGACGGCCTTCCAGACCCTCAAGGACCGCTTGTGCTCGGCGCCGGTGCTGAGGAGTCCAGACTTCAGCCAGCCGTTTTTGGTCCAGACGGATGCCTCCGCAGTGGGACTGGGGGCAGTCCTGGCCCAAGGCGAACCTGGAGAGGAACTACCGGTGCTGTACCTGAGCCGCAAGCTGTTGCCACGGGAGACCAGGTACTCCACTGTGGAGAAGGAGGGCCTGGCCATCAAGTGGGCCCTGGAGAGCCTGCGGTACTACTTGCTGGGGCGGGAGTTCATCTTAGAGACTGACCATCGCGCGCTGGTCTGGATGAACTCTATGAAAGACCACAACAGTCGTCTCACCCGCTGGTACCTCTCCCTTCAGCCATTCCACTTCCAGATCCGCCATCGAGCTGGCAACACCAACGTGGTGGCAGACTATCTCTCCAGGTTGCCGCACATCGTCAACCTCGGGGAGGAGGGGGATAATGTGACGGAGCGCCTGTAGCTGTCCGTCATTCCCCGACCCGCGCCCCTTTCTCTCACTGGCCCCAGCGCGCGCCTAGACGGCAGAGCACGGAGCGCTTTCCCTGGGTTTGCGTAATCAGACTCTGATTCAACTGTTACCTGCCTATAAACTGTTCCCCGTGATCTGGACTCTGTTTCCCTCCCTGGGGCGTACGAGGGTGCACACTTGGACGCCTAGGGAGCCACATGCTCTCCTCCTACCTTCCGTGTCTCTGTGCTGTGCGCCGGCTCAGGGGGCCAAACCGGGGCGCTTCCTGGTCCTCCGCTAAATAGTGCATAGTGGCGCGCTAAGGGGGGGCCACATGACCTGGACTGAACCATTTATGTTAATTTGTGGGTTTATTTTGTTTTCCTACGTTTCTTAGTTAATAAATCATGCCATATGGGGGGTTATTGAGGGGTTTTCTTTATTGTGTGGAACTTTAGGGGTTTTATCATTGTGGGTATTGTTTTACCTTTGTTCCACCCTTAAATCTTGTGTTAATTGGTTAGCCCAAGGGGAGGGGCTAAGGGGGTATATAAGGGGGGAGCTTTGCTCAGTTTGGGGTTGGTCCTTGGCCTGACTATGTGGATGCTAGCTGCTGTGAGAACGTCTGTAGAAACGTCTGTAAATACCTTTTGTAAATACTTTTGTAAATACTGTTTTTGGGACTTGTTTTTCACTGTAAATATTTGCACTGTTTACACTGGATTGTGGTGCAAATAAAAAGGGAATACACGTAAGCCAGTATTCGACTGTGCCATCATTTTTTTCCCCCTCTCGTATCTTGTCCAAACGAACCCGTGACAGTTTAGACCGGGTTTAGACCGGGTTTAGACCTGGTTTAGACCGGGTTTAGACCGGGCTTAGACCGGGTTTGGCCCGGGTTTGGCCCGGGTTTGGCCCGGGTTTGGCCCGGGTTTAGACCGGGTCTAGACTGGGTTTAGACTGGGTTTGGCCCGGGTTTAGACCGGGTTTAGACGGGGTTTAGACCGGGTATAGACCGGGTTTGGCCCGGGTTTAGACCGGGTTTAGACTGGGTTTAGACCGGTTTTGGCCCGGGTTTAGACCGGGTTAAGACGGGGTTTAGACCGGGTTTAGACGGGGTTTAGACCGGGCTTAGACCAGGTTTAGACCGGGTTTAGACCGGGTATAGACCGGGTTTGACCCGGGTTTAGACCGGGTTTAGACTGGGTTTAGACCGGGTATAGACCGGGTTTAGACCGGGTTTAGACCGGGTTTAGACTGGGTTTAGACCGGGTTTAGACGGGGTTTAGACGGGGTTTAGACCAGGTTTAGATGGGGTTTAGACGGGGTTTAGACAGGGTTTAGACTGGATTTAGACTGGGTTTAGACCGGGTTTAGACCTGGTTTAGACCGGGTTTAGACCGGGCTTAGACCGGGTTTAGACCGGGTCTAGACTGGGTTTAGACTGGGTTTGGCCCGGGTTTAGACCGGGTTTAGACGGGGTTTAGACCGGGTATAGACCGGGTATAGACCGGGTTTGGCCCGGGTTTAGACCGGGTTTAGACTGGGTTTAGACCGGGTTTGGCCCGGGTTTAGACCGGGTTTAGACGGGGTTTAGACCGGGTTTAGACAGGGTTTAGACCGGGTTTAGACCGGGTTTAGACCGGGTATAGACCGGGTTTGACCCGGGTTTAGACCGGGTTTAGACCGGGTTTAGACCGGGTTTAGACCGGGTTTGACCCGGGTTTAGACCGGGTATAGACCGGGTTTAGACCTGGTTTAGACCTGGTTTAGACCGGGTTTAGACCGGGTTTAGACCGGGTATAGACCGGGTTTGACCCGGGTTTAGACCGGGTTTAGACCGGGTTTAGACCGGGTTTAGACTGGGTTTAGACCGGGTATAGACCGGGTTTGACCCGGGTTTAGACCGGGTTTAGACTGGGTTTAGACCGGGTTTAGACCGTGTTTAGACCGGGCTTAGACCGGGTTTGGCCCGGGTTTAGACTGGGTTTAGACCCGGTTTAGACCAGGTTTAGACTGGGTTTAGACAGGGTTTAGACTGGGTTTAGACTGGGTTTAGACCGGGTTTAGACGGGGTTTAGACCGGGTATAGACCGGGTTTGGCCCGGGTTTAGACCGGGTTTAGACTGGGTTTAGACCGGTTTTGGCCCGGGTTTAGACCGGGTTAAGACGGGGTTTAGACCGGGTTTAGACGGGGTTTAGACCGGGCTTAGACCAGGTTTAGACCGGGTTTAGACCGGGTATAGACCGGGTTTGACCCGGGTTTAGACCGGGTTTAGACTGGGTTTAGACCGGGTATAGACCGGGTTTAGACCGGGTTTAGACCGGGTTTAGACTGGGTTTAGACCGGGTTTAGACGGGGTTTAGACGGGGTTTAGACCAGGTTTAGATGGGGTTTAGACGGGGTTTAGACAGGGTTTAGACTGGATTTAGACTGGGTTTAGACCGGGTTTAGACCTGGTTTAGACCGGGTTTAGACCGGGCTTAGACCGGGTTTAGACCGGGTCTAGACTGGGTTTAGACTGGGTTTGGCCCGGGTTTAGACCGGGTTTAGACGGGGTTTAGACCGGGTATAGACCGGGTATAGACCGGGTTTGGCCCGGGTTTAGACCGGGTTTAGACTGGGTTTAGACCGGGTTTGGCCCGGGTTTAGACCGGGTTTAGACGGGGTTTAGACCGGGTTTAGACGGGGTTTAGACCGGGTTTAGACCGGGTTTAGACCGGGTATAGACCGGGTTTGACCCGGGTTTAGACCGGGTTTAGACCGGGTTTAGACCGGGTTTAGACCGGGTTTGACCCGGGTTTAGACCGGGTATAGACCGGGTTTAGACCTGGTTTAGACCTGGTTTAGACCGGGTTTAGACCGGGTTTAGACCGGGTATAGACCGGGTTTGACCCGGGTTTAGACCGGGTTTAGACCGGGTTTAGACCGGGTTTAGACCGGGTTTAGACCGGGTATAGACCGGGTTTGACCCGGGTTTAGACCGGGTTTAGACCGGGTTTAGACCGGGTTTAGACCGTGTTTAGACCGGGCTTAGACCGGGTTTGGCCCGGGTTTAGACTGGGTTTAGACCCGGTTTAGACCAGGTTTAGACTGGGTTTAGACAGGGTTTAGACTGGGTTTAGACTGGGTTTAGACCGGGTTTAGACTGGGTTTAGACAGGGTTTAGACCTGGTTTAGATCGGGTTTAGATCGGGTTTAGATCGGGTTTAGACTGGGTTTAGACTGGGTTTAGACCGGGTTTAGACCGGGTTTAGACTGGGTTTAGACCGGGTTTAGACTGGGTTTAGACCGGGTTTAGACTGGGTTTAGACTGGGTTTAGACCGGGTTTAGACTGGGTTTAGACAGGGTTTAGACCTGGTTTAGATCGGGTTTAGATCGGGTTTAGATGGGGTTTAGACTGGGTTTAGACTGGGTTTAGACTGGGTTTAGACTGGGTTTAGACCGGGTTTAGACCGGGCTTAGACCGGGTTTAGATCGGGTTTAGATGGGGTTTAGACCGGGTTTAGACCGGGTTTAGACCTGGTTTAGACCGGGTTTAGACCGGGCTTAGACCGGGTTTGGCCCGGGTTTGGCCCGGGTTTAGACCGGGTTTAGACCGGGTTTAGACTGGGTTTAGACCGGGTTTAGACCGGGTTTAGACTGGGTTTAGACAGGGTTTAGACCTGGTTTAGATCGGGTTTAGATCGGGTTTAGATGGGGTTTAGACCGGGTTTAGACAAGGTTTAGACGGGGTTTAGACTGTGTTTAGACAGGGTTTAGACCTGGTTTAGATCGGGTTTAGACCGGGTTTAGACTGGGTTTAGACCGGGTTTAGACTGGGTTTAGACTGGGTTTAGACCGGGTTTAGACCGGGTTTAGACCGGGCTTAGACCGGGTTTAGATCGGGTTTAGATGGGGTTTAGACCGGGTTTAGACCGGGTTTAGACCTGGTTTAGACCGGGTTTAGACCGGGCTTAGACCGGGTTTGGCCCGGGTTTGGCCCGGGTTTAGACCGGGTCTAGACCGGGTTTAGACTGGGTTTGGCCCGGGTTTAGACCGGGTTTAGACGGGGTTTAGACCGGGTATAGACCGGGTATAGACCGGGTATAGACCGGGTTTGGCCCGGGTTTAGACCGGGTTTAGACTGGGTTTAGACCGGGTTTGGCCCGGGTTTAGACCGGGTTAAGACGGGGTTTAGACCGGGTTTAGACGGGGTTTAGACCGGGTTTAGACGGGGTTTAGACCGGGTTTAGACCAGGTTTAGACCGGGTTTAGACCGGGTATAGACCGGGTTTGACCCGGGTTTACACCTTCAGCTGTGACTCTGTTTGCAGTGAGTCTGTGAACCTCCCCATGATCCCACTGGGCCTGAAGGAGACCAAAGATCTGGACTTCAGCCTCTGCATCAAGGTCCGCACCAGACCGGGTTTAGACCGGGCTTAGACCGGGTTTGGCCCGGGTTTGGCCCGGGTTTAGACTGGGTCTAGACTGGGTTTAGACTGGGTTTGGCCCGGGTTTAGACCGGGTTTAGACGGGGTTTAGACCGGGTATAGACCGGGTATAGACCGGGTTTGGCCCGGGTTTAGACCGGGTTTAGACTGGGTTTAGACCGGGTTTGGCCCCGGTTTAGACCGGGTTAAGACGGGGTTTAGACTGGGTTTAGACGGGGTTTAGACCGGGTTTAGACCAGGTTTAGACCGGGTATAGACCGGGTTTGACCCGGGTTTAGACCGGGTTTAGACCGGGTTTAGACCGGGTTTAGACCGGGTTTGACCCGGGTTTAGACCGGGTATAGACCGGGTTTAGACCTGGTTTAGACCGGGTTTAGACCGGGTTTAGACCGGGTTTAGACCGGGTATAGACCGGGTTTGACCCGGGTTTAGACCGGGTTTAGACCGGGTTTAGACTGGGTTTAGACCGGGTATAGACCAGGTTTGACCCGGGTTTAGACCGGGTTTAGACTGGGTTTAGACCGGGTTTAGACCGTGTTTAGACCGGGCTTAGACCGGGTTTGGCCCGGGTTTAGACTGGGTTTAGACCCGGTTTAGACCGGGTTTAGACTGGGTTTAGACCGGGCTTAGACCGGGTTTGGCCCGGGTTTACACCTTCAGGTGTGACTCTGTTTGCAGTGAGTCTGTGAACCTCCCCATGATCCCACTGGGCCTGAAGGAGACCAAAGATCTGGACTTCAGCCTCTGCATCAAGGTCCGCACCAGACCGGGTTTAGACCGGGTTTAGACCGGGTTTGGCCTGGGTTTAGACCGGGTTTAGACTGGGTTTAGACGGGGTTTAGACTGGGTTTAGACAGGGTTTAGACCTGGTTTAGATCGGGTTTAGACCGGGTTTAGACTGGGTTTAGACCGGGTTTAGACTGGGTTTAGACTGGGTTTAGACCGGGTTTAGACTGGGTTTAGACAGGGTTTAGACTGGGTTTAGACCGGGTTTAGACAAGGTTTAGACGGGGTTTAGACTGTGTTTAGACAGGGTTTAGACCTGGTTTAGATCGGGTTTAGACCGGGTTTAGACTGGGTTTAGACCGGGTTTAGACTGGGTTTAGACTGGGTTTAGACCGGGTTTAGACCGGGTTTAGACCGGGTTTAGACAGGGTTTAGACCTGGTTTAGATCGGGTTTAGATCGGGTTTAGACCGGGTTTAGACCGGGTTTAGATCGGGTTTAGATGGGGTTTAGACCGGGTTTAGACCGGGTTTAGACCGGGTTTAGACTGGGTTTAGACTGGGTTTAGACAGGGTTTAGACCGGGTTTAGACAGGGTTTAGACGGGGTTTAGACTGGGTTTAAACCGGGTTTAGACCGGGTTTAGACTGGGTTTAGACCGGGTTTAGACTGGGTTTAGACTGGGTTTAGACCGGGTTTAGACCGGGTTTAGACTGGGTTTAGACAGGGTTTAGACCTGGTTTAGATCGGGTTTAGATCGGGTTTAGATGGGGTTTAGACCGGGTTTAGACAAGGTTTAGACGGGGTTTAGACTGTGTTTAGACAGGGTTTAGACCTGGTTTAGATCGGGTTTAGACCGGGTTTAGACTGGGTTTAGACCGGGTTTAGACCGGGTTTAGACAGGGTTTAGACCTGGTTTAGATCGGGTTTAGATCGGGTTTAGACTGGGTTTAGACCTGGTTTAGATCGGGTTTAGATCGGGTTTAGACCGGGTTTAGACCGGGTTTAGATCGGGTTTAGATGGGGTTTAGACCGGGTTTAGACCGGGTTTAGACTGGGTTTAGATGGGGTTTAGACCGGGTTTAGACCGGGTTTAGACCGGGTTTAGACCGGGTTTAGACCGGGTTTAGACAGGGTTTAGACCGGGTTTAGACAGGGTTTAGACGGGGTTTAGACTGGGTTTAAACCGGGTTTAGACCGGGTTTAGACTGGGTTTAGACCGGGTTTAGACTGGGTTTAGACTGGGTTTAGACCGGGTTTAGACCGGGTTTAGACTGGGTTTAGACCGGGTTTAGACCGGGTTTAGACTGGGTTTAGACCGGGTTTAGACTGGGTTTAGACAGGGTTTAGACTGGGTTTAGACTGGGTTTAGACCGGGTTTAGACCGGGTTTAGACTGGGTTTAGACAGGGTTTAGACCTGGTTTAGATCGGGTTTAGATCGGGTTTAGATGGGGTTTAGACCGGGTTTAGACAAGGTTTAGACGGGGTTTAGACTGTGTTTAGACAGGGTTTAGACCTGGTTTAGATCGGGTTTAGACCGGGTTTAGACTGGGTTTAGACCGGGTTTAGACCGGGTTTAGACAGGGTTTAGACCTGGTTTAGATCGGGTTTAGATCGGGTTTAGACTGGGTTTAGACCTGGTTTAGATCGGGTTTAGATCGGGTTTAGACCGGGTTTAGACCGGGTTTAGATCGGGTTTAGATGGGGTTTAGACCGGGTTTAGACCGGGTTTAGACCGGGTTTAGACTGGGTTTAGACTGGGTTTAGACAGGGTTTAGACCGGGTTTAGACAGGGTTTAGACGGGGTTTAGACTGGGTTTAAACCGGGTTTAGACCGGGTTTAGACTGGGTTTAGACCGGGTTTAGACTGGGTTTAGACTGGGTTTAGACCGGGTTTAGACCGGGTTTAGACTGGGTTTAGACAGGGTTTAGACCGGGTATAGACCGGGTTTAGATCGGGTTTAGATGGGGTTTAGACTGGGTTTAGACTGGGTTTAGACCGGGTTTAGACCGGGTTTAGACTGGGTTTAGACCGGGTTTAGACTGGGTTTAGACAGGGTTTAGACTGGGTTTAGACTGGGTTTAGACCGGGTTTAGACCGGGTTTAGACAGAATTTAGACCTGGTTTAGATCGGGTTTAGATCGGGTTTAGATGGGGTTTAGACTGGGTTTAGACTGGGCTTAGACCGGGTTTAGACTGGGTTTAGACTGGGTTTAGACTGGGTTTAGACCGGGTTTAGACCGGGTTTAGACCGGGTTTAGATCGGGTTTAGATGGGGTTAAAACCGGGTTTAGACTGGGTTTAGACCAGGTTTAGACTGGGTTTAGACTGGGTTTAGACCGGGTTTAGACTGGGTTTAGACCGGGTTTAGACAGGGTTTAGACGGGGTTTAGACTGGGTTTAAACCGGGTTTAGACCGGGTTTAGACTGGGTTTAGACAGGGTTTAGACCTGGTTTAGATCGGGTTTAGACCGGGTTTAGACCGGGTTTAGATCGGGTTTAGATGGGGTTTAGACCGGGTTTAGACTGGGTTTAGACCGGGTTTAGACCGGGTTTAGACCGGGTTTAGACCGGGTTTAGACCGGGTTTAGACGGGGTTTAGACTGGGTTTAAACCGGGTTTAGACCGGGTTTAGACTGGGTTTAGACCGGGTTTAGACTGGGTTTAGACAGGGTTTAGACCTGGTTTAGATCGGGTTTAGATCGGGTTTAGATCGGGTTTAGATGGGGTTTAGACTGGGTTTAGACTGGGTTTAGACCGGGTTTAGACTGGGTTTAGACCGGGTTTAGACCAGGTTTAGACTGGGTTTAGACCGGGTTTAGACGGGGTTTAGACGGGGTTTAGACCAGGTTTAGATGGGGTTTAGACGGGGTTTAGACAGGGTTTAGACTGGATTTAGACTGGGTTTAGACCGGGTTTAGACCGGGTTTAGACCTGGTTTAGACCGGGTTTAGACCGGGCTTAGACCGGGTTTGGCCCGGGTTTGGCCCGGGTTTGGCCCGGGTTTAGACCGGGTCTAGACTGGGTTTAGACTGGGTTTGGCCCGGGTTTAGACCGGGTTTAGACGGGGTTTAGACCGGGTATAGACCGGGTATAGACCGGGTTTGGCCCGGGTTTAGACCGGGTTTAGACTGGGTTTAGACCGGGTTTGGCCCGGGTTTAGACCGGGTTAAGACGGGGTTTAGACCGGGTTTAGACGGGGTTTAGACCGGGTTTAGACCAGGTTTAGACCGGGTATAGACCGGGTTTGACCCGGGTTTAGACCGGGTTTAGACCGGGTTTAGACCGGGTTTAGACCGGGTTTGACCCGGGTTTAGACCGGGTATAGACCGGGTTTAGACCTGGTTTAGACCGGGTTTAGACCGGGTTTAGACCGGGTTTAGACCGGGTATAGACCGGGTTTGACCCGGGTTTAGACCGGGTTTAGACCGGGTTTAGACCGGGTTTAGACTGGGTTTAGACCGGGTATAGACCGGGTTTGACCCGGGTTTAGACCGGGTTTAGACTGGGTTTAGACCGGGTTTAGACCGTGTTTAGACCGGGCTTAGACCGGGTTTAGACCGGGTTTAGACCGGGTTTAGACCGGGTTTGACCCGGGTTTAGACCGGGTATAGACCGGGTTTAGACCTGGTTTAGACCTGGTTTAGACCGGGTTTAGACCGGGTTTAGACCGGGTATAGACCGGGTTTGACCCGGGTTTAGACCGGGTTTAGACCGGGTTTAGACCGGGTTTAGACTGGGTTTAGACCGGGTATAGACCGGGTTTGACCCGGGTTTAGACCGGGTTTAGACTGGGTTTAGACCGGGTTTAGACCGTGTTTAGACCGGGCTTAGACCGGGTTTGGCCCGGGTTTAGACTGGGTTTAGACCCGGTTTAGACCAGGTTTAGACTGGGTTTAGACAGGGTTTAGACTGGGTTTAGACTGGGTTTAGACCGGGTTTAGACTGGGTTTAGACAGGGTTTAGACCTGGTTTAGATCGGGTTTAGATCGGGTTTAGATCGGGTTTAGACTGGGTTTAGACTGGGTTTAGACCGGGTTTAGACCGGGTTTAGACTGGGTTTAGACCGGGTTTAGACAGGGTTTAGACCGGGTTTAGACTGGGTTTAGACTGGGTTTAGACCGGGTTTAGACTGGGTTTAGACAGGGTTTAGACCTGGTTTAGATCGGGTTTAGATCGGGTTTAGATGGGGTTTAGACTGGGTTTAGACTGGGTTTAGACTGGATTTAGACCGGGTTTAGACCGGGTTTAGACCGGGCTTAGACCGGGCTTAGACCGGGTTTAGATCGGGTTTAGATGGGGTTTAGACCGGGTTTAGACCGGGTTTAGACCGGGTTTAGACCGGGTTTAGACCGGGTTTAGACCGGGTTTAGACAGGGTTTAGACCTGGTTTAGATCGGGTTTAGATGGGGTTTAGATGGGGTTTAGACTGGGTTTAGACTGGGTTTAGACCGGGTTTAGACCGGGTTTAGACCGGGTTTAGACCGGGTTTAGACCGGGTTTAGACAGGGTTTAGACCTGGTTTAGATCGGGTTTAGATGGGGTTTAGATGGGGTTTAGACTGGGTTTAGACTGGGTTTAGACCGGGTTTAGACCGGGTTTAGACCGGGTTTAGACTGGGTTTAGACAGGGTTTAGACTGGGTTTAGACTGGGTTTAGACCGGGTTTAGACCGGGTTTAGACAGGGTTTAGACCTGGTTTAGATCGGGTTTAGATCGGGTTTAGACTGGGTTTAGACTGGGTTTAGACTGGGTTTAGACTGGGTTTAGACCGGGTTTAGACCGGGTTTAGACCGGGTTTAGACCGGGCTTAGACCGGGTTTAGATCGGGTTTAGATGGGGTTTAGACCGGGTTTAGACCGGGTTTAGACCTGGTTTAGACCGGGTTTAGACCGGGCTTAGACCGGGTTTGGCCCGGGTTTGGCCCGGGTTTAGACCGGGTTTAGACCGGGTTTAGACTGGGTTTAGACCGGGTTTAGACCGGGTTTAGACTGGGTTTAGACAGGGTTTAGACCTGGTTTAGATCGGGTTTAGATCGGGTTTAGATGGGGTTTAGACCGGGTTTAGACAAGGTTTAGACGGGGTTTAGACTGTGTTTAGACAGGGTTTAGACCTGGTTTAGATCGGGTTTAGACCGGGTTTAGACTGGGTTTAGACCGGGTTTAGACTGGGTTTAGACTGGGTTTAGACCGGGTTTAGACCGGGTTTAGACCGGGCTTAGACCGGGTTTAGATCGGGTTTAGATGGGGTTTAGACCGGGTTTAGACCGGGTTTAGACCTGGTTTAGACCGGGTTTAGACCGGGCTTAGACCGGGTTTGGCCCGGGTTTGGCCCGGGTTTAGACCGGGTCTAGACCGGGTTTAGACTGGGTTTGGCCCGGGTTTAGACCGGGTTTAGACGGGGTTTAGACCGGGTATAGACCGGGTATAGACCGGGTATAGACCGGGTTTGGCCCGGGTTTAGACCGGGTTTAGACTGGGTTTAGACCGGGTTTGGCCCGGGTTTAGACCGGGTTAAGACGGGGTTTAGACCGGGTTTAGACGGGGTTTAGACCGGGTTTAGACCAGGTTTAGACCGGGTTTAGACCGGGTATAGACCGGGTTTGACCCGGGTTTACACCTTCAGCTGTGACTCTGTTTGCAGTGAGTCTGTGAACCTCCCCATGATCCCACTGGGCCTGAAGGAGACCAAAGATCTGGACTTCAGCCTCTGCATCAAGGTCCGCACCAGACCGGGTTTAGACCGGGCTTAGACCGGGTTTGGCCCGGGTTTGGCCCGGGTTTAGACTGGGTCTAGACTGGGTTTAGACTGGGTTTGGCCCGGGTTTAGACCGGGTTTAGACGGGGTTTAGACCGGGTATAGACCGGGTATAGACCGGGTTTGGCCCGGGTTTAGACCGGGTTTAGACTGGGTTTAGACCGGGTTTGGCCCCGGTTTAGACCGGGTTAAGACGGGGTTTAGACTGGGTTTAGACGGGGTTTAGACCGGGTTTAGACCAGGTTTAGACCGGGTATAGACCGGGTTTGACCCGGGTTTAGACCGGGTTTAGACCGGGTTTAGACCGGGTTTAGACCGGGTTTGACCCGGGTTTAGACCGGGTATAGACCGGGTTTAGACCTGGTTTAGACCGGGTTTAGACCGGGTTTAGACCGGGTTTAGACCGGGTATAGACCGGGTTTGACCCGGGTTTAGACCGGGTTTAGACCGGGTTTAGACTGGGTTTAGACCGGGTATAGACCAGGTTTGACCCGGGTTTAGACCGGGTTTAGACTGGGTTTAGACCGGGTTTAGACCGTGTTTAGACCGGGCTTAGACCGGGTTTGGCCCGGGTTTAGACTGGGTTTAGACCCGGTTTAGACCGGGTTTAGACTGGGTTTAGACCGGGCTTAGACCGGGTTTGGCCCGGGTTTACACCTTCAGGTGTGACTCTGTTTGCAGTGAGTCTGTGAACCTCCCCATGATCCCACTGGGCCTGAAGGAGACCAAAGATCTGGACTTCAGCCTCTGCATCAAGGTCCGCACCAGACCGGGTTTAGACCGGGTTTAGACCGGGTTTGGCCTGGGTTTAGACCGGGTTTAGACTGGGTTTAGACGGGGTTTAGACTGGGTTTAGACAGGGTTTAGACCTGGTTTAGATCGGGTTTAGACCGGGTTTAGACTGGGTTTAGACCGGGTTTAGACTGGGTTTAGACTGGGTTTAGACCGGGTTTAGACTGGGTTTAGACAGGGTTTAGACTGGGTTTAGACCGGGTTTAGACAAGGTTTAGACGGGGTTTAGACTGTGTTTAGACAGGGTTTAGACCTGGTTTAGATCGGGTTTAGACCGGGTTTAGACTGGGTTTAGACCGGGTTTAGACTGGGTTTAGACTGGGTTTAGACCGGGTTTAGACCGGGTTTAGACCGGGTTTAGACAGGGTTTAGACCTGGTTTAGATCGGGTTTAGATCGGGTTTAGACCGGGTTTAGACCGGGTTTAGATCGGGTTTAGATGGGGTTTAGACCGGGTTTAGACCGGGTTTAGACCGGGTTTAGACTGGGTTTAGACTGGGTTTAGACAGGGTTTAGACCGGGTTTAGACAGGGTTTAGACGGGGTTTAGACTGGGTTTAAACCGGGTTTAGACCGGGTTTAGACTGGGTTTAGACCGGGTTTAGACTGGGTTTAGACTGGGTTTAGACCGGGTTTAGACCGGGTTTAGACTGGGTTTAGACAGGGTTTAGACCTGGTTTAGATCGGGTTTAGATCGGGTTTAGATGGGGTTTAGACCGGGTTTAGACAAGGTTTAGACGGGGTTTAGACTGTGTTTAGACAGGGTTTAGACCTGGTTTAGATCGGGTTTAGACCGGGTTTAGACTGGGTTTAGACCGGGTTTAGACCGGGTTTAGACAGGGTTTAGACCTGGTTTAGATCGGGTTTAGATCGGGTTTAGACTGGGTTTAGACCTGGTTTAGATCGGGTTTAGATCGGGTTTAGACCGGGTTTAGACCGGGTTTAGATCGGGTTTAGATGGGGTTTAGACCGGGTTTAGACCGGGTTTAGACCGGGTTTAGACCGGGTTTAGACTGGGTTTAGACAGGGTTTAGACCGGGTTTAGACAGGGTTTAGACGGGGTTTAGACTGGGTTTAAACCGGGTTTAGACCGGGTTTAGACTGGGTTTAGACCGGGTTTAGACTGGGTTTAGACTGGGTTTAGACCGGGTTTAGACCGGGTTTAGACTGGGTTTAGACAGGGTTTAGACCGGGTATAGACCGGGTTTAGATCGGGTTTAGATGGGGTTTAGACTGGGTTTAGACTGGGTTTAGACCGGGTTTAGACCGGGTTTAGACTGGGTTTAGACCGGGTTTAGACTGGGTTTAGACAGGGTTTAGACTGGGTTTAGACTGGGTTTAGACCGGGTTTAGACCGGGTTTAGACTGGGTTTAGACCTGGTTTAGATCGGGTTTAGATCGGGTTTAGATGGGGTTTAGACCGGGTTTAGACAAGGTTTAGACGGGGTTTAGACTGTGTTTAGACAGGGTTTAGACCTGGTTTAGATCGGGTTTAGACCGGGTTTAGACTGGGTTTAGACCGGGTTTAGACCGGGTTTAGACAGGGTTTAGACCTGGTTTAGATCGGGTTTAGATCGGGTTTAGACTGGGTTTAGACCTGGTTTAGATCGGGTTTAGATCGGGTTTAGACCGGGTTTAGACCGGGTTTAGATCGGGTTTAGATGGGGTTTAGACCGGGTTTAGACCGGGTTTAGACCGGGTTTAGACTGGGTTTAGACTGGGTTTAGACAGGGTTTAGACCGGGTTTAGACAGGGTTTAGACGGGGTTTAGACTGGGTTTAAACCGGGTTTAGACCGGGTTTAGACTGGGTTTAGACCGGGTTTAGACTGGGTTTAGACTGGGTTTAGACCGGGTTTAGACCGGGTTTAGACTGGGTTTAGACAGGGTTTAGACCGGGTATAGACCGGGTTTAGATCGGGTTTAGATGGGGTTTAGACTGGGTTTAGACTGGGTTTAGACCGGGTTTAGACCGGGTTTAGACTGGGTTTAGACCGGGTTTAGACTGGGTTTAGACAGGGTTTAGACTGGGTTTAGACTGGGTTTAGACCGGGTTTAGACCGGGTTTAGACAGAATTTAGACCTGGTTTAGATCGGGTTTAGATCGGGTTTAGATGGGGTTTAGACTGGGTTTAGACTGGGCTTAGACCGGGTTTAGACTGGGTTTAGACTGGGTTTAGACTGGGTTTAGACCGGGTTTAGACCGGGTTTAGACCGGGTTTAGATCGGGTTTAGATGGGGTTAAAACCGGGTTTAGACTGGGTTTAGACCAGGTTTAGACTGGGTTTAGACTGGGTTTAGACCGGGTTTAGACTGGGTTTAGACCGGGTTTAGACAGGGTTTAGACGGGGTTTAGACTGGGTTTAAACCGGGTTTAGACCAGGTTTAGACTGGGTTTAGACAGGGTTTAGACCTGGTTTAGATCGGGTTTAGACCGGGTTTAGACCGGGTTTAGATCGGGTTTAGATGGGGTTTAGACCGGGTTTAGACTGGGTTTAGACCGGGTTTAGACCGGGTTTAGACCGGGTTTAGACCGGGTTTAGACCGGGTTTAGACGGGGTTTAGACTGGGTTTGAACCGGGTTTAGACCGGGTTTAGACTGGGTTTAGACCGGGTTTAGACTGGGTTTAGACAGGGTTTAGACCTGGTTTAGATCGGGTTTAGATCGGGTTTAGATCGGGTTTAGATGGGGTTTAGACTGGGTTTAGACTGGGTTTAGACCGGGTTTAGACTGGGTTTAGACCGGGTTTAGACCAGGTTTAGACTGGGTTTAGACCGGGTTTAGACGGGGTTTAGACGGGGTTTAGACCAGGTTTAGATGGGGTTTAGACGGGGTTTAGACAGGGTTTAGACTGGATTTAGACTGGGTTTAGACCGGGTTTAGACCGGGTTTAGACCTGGTTTAGACCGGGTTTAGACCGGGCTTAGACCGGGTTTGGCCCGGGTTTGGCCCGGGTTTGGCCCGGGTTTAGACCGGGTCTAGACTGGGTTTAGACTGGGTTTGGCCCGGGTTTAGACCGGGTTTAGACGGGGTTTAGACCGGGTATAGACCGGGTATAGACCGGGTTTGGCCCGGGTTTAGACCGGGTTTAGACTGGGTTTAGACCGGGTTTGGCCCGGGTTTAGACCGGGTTAAGACGGGGTTTAGACCGGGTTTAGACGGGGTTTAGACCGGGTTTAGACCAGGTTTAGACCGGGTATAGACCGGGTTTGACCCGGGTTTAGACCGGGTTTAGACCGGGTTTAGACCGGGTTTGACCCGGGTTTAGACCGGGTATAGACCGGGTTTAGACCTGGTTTAGACCGGGTTTAGACCGGGTTTAGACCGGGTTTAGACCGGGTATAGACCGGGTTTGACCCGGGTTTAGACCGGGTTTAGACCGGGTTTAGACCGGGTTTAGACTGGGTTTAGACCGGGTATAGACCGGGTTTGACCCGGGTTTAGACCGGGTTTAGACTGGGTTTAGACCGGGTTTAGACCGTGTTTAGACCGGGCTTAGACCGGGTTTGGCCCGGGTTTAGACTGGGTTTAGACCCGGTTTAGACCGGGTTTAGACTGGGTTTAGACCGGGCTTAGACCGGGTTTGGCCCGGGTTTACACCTTCAGCTGTGACTCTGTTTGCAGTGAGTCTGTGAACCTCCCCATGATCCCACTGGGCCTGAAGGAGACCAAAGATCTGGACTTCAGCCTCTGCATCAAGGTCCGCACCAGACCGGGTTTAGACCGGGTTTAGACCGGGTTTAGACCGGGTTTGGCCTGGGTTTAGACCGGGTTTAGACTGGGTTTAGACGGGGTTTAGACTGGGTTTAGACAGGGTTTAGACCTGGTTTAGATCGGGCTTAGACCGGGTTTAGACTGGGTTTAGACCGGGTTTAGACTGGGTTTAGACTGGGTTTAGACCGGGTTTAGACTGGGTTTAGACAGGGTTTAGACCGGGTTTGGCCTGGGTTTAGACCGGGTTTAGACTGGGTTTAGACAGGGTTTAGACCTGGTTTAGATCGGGTTTAGATCGGGTTTAGATGGGGTTTAGACTGGGTTTAGACCGGGTTTAGACCGGGTTTAGATCGGGTTTAGATGGGGTTTAGACCGGGTTTAGACTGGGTTTAGACCGGGTTTAGACTGGGTTTAGACAGGGTTTAGACCGGGTTTAGACGGGGTTTAGACGGGGTTTAGACTGGGTTTAAACCGGGTTTAGACCGGGTTTAGACTGGGTTTAGACAGGGTTTAGACCTGGTTTAGATCGGGTTTAGATCGGGTTTAGATGGGGTTTAGATGGGGTTTAGACTGGGTTTAGACTGGGTTTAGACCGGGTTTAGACTGGGTTTAGACCAGGTTTAGACCAGGTTTAGACCGGGTTTAGACTGGGTTTAGACGGGGTTTAGACGGGGTTTAGACGGGGTTTAGACCGGGTTTAGATGGGGTTTAGACGGGGTTTAGACAGGGTTTAGACTGGATTTAGACTGGGTTTAGACTGGGTTTAGACCGGGTTTAGACCTGGTTTAGACCGGGTTTAGACCGGGTTTAGACCGGGTTTAGACCGGGTTTGGCCCGGGTTTGGCCCGGGTTTGGCCCGGGTTTAGACCGGGTTTAGACTGGGTTTGGCCCGGGTTTAGACCGGGTTTAGACGGGGTTTAGACCGGGTATAGACCGGGTATAGACCGGGTTTGGCCCGGGTTTAGACCGGGTTTAGACCGGGTTTAGACCGGGTTTAGACCGGGTTTAGACTGGTTTAGACCTGGTTTAGACCGGGTTTAGACCGGGTTTAGACCGAGTTTAGACTGGGTTTAGACCAGGTTTAGACCGGCTTTAGACCGGGTTTAGACTGGGTTTAGACCAGGTTTAGACCGGGTTTAGACCGGGTTTAGACCAGGTTTAGACCTGGTTTAGACCGGGTTTAGACTGGGTTTAGACAGGGTTTAGACTGGGTTTAGACTGGGCTTAGACCGGGTTTAGACTGGGTTTAGACAGGGTTTAGACCTGGTTTAGATCGGGTTTAGATCGGGTTTAGACCGGGTTTAGACCGGGTTTAGACCGGGTTTAGACCGGGTTTAGACCGGGTTTAGATCGGGTTTAGATGGGGTTTAGACCGGGTTTAGACTGGGTTTAGACCGGGTTTAGACTGGGTTTAGACAGGGTTTAGACCGGGTTTAGACGGGGTTTAGACGGGGTTTAGACTGGGTTTAAACCGGGTTTAGACCGGGTTTAGACCGGGTTTAGACAGGGTTTAGACCTGGTTTAGATCGGGTTTAGATCGGGTTTAGATGGGGTTTAGATGGGGTTTAGACTGGGTTTAGACTGGGTTTAGACCGGGTTTAGACTGGGTTTAGACCGGGTTTAGACCGGGTTTAGACCAGGTTTAGACCGGGTTTAGACCGGGTTTAGACGGGGTTTAGACGGGGTTTAGACGGGGTTTAGACCAGGTTTAGATGGGGTTTAGACGGGGTTTAGACAGGGTTTAGACTGGATTTAGACTGGGCTTAGACCGGGTTTAGACCTGGTTTAGACCGGGTTTAGACCGGGTTTAGACCGGGTTTAGACCGGGTTTGGCCCGGGTTTGGCCCGGGTTTGGCCCGGGTTTAGACCGGGTCTAGACCGGGTTTAGACCGGGTTTGGCCCGGGTTTAGACCGGGTTTAGACGGGGTTTAGACCGGGTTTGGCCCAGGTTTAGACCGGGTTTAGACTGGGTTTAGACCGGGTTTAGACCGGGCTTAGACCGGGTTTGGCCCGGGTTTAGACTAGGTTTAGACCGGGCTTAGACCGGGTTTGGCCCGGGTTTAGACTGGGTTTAGACTGGTTTAGACCGGGTTTAGACCGGGTTTAGACCGGGTTTAGACTGGGTTTAGACTGGGTTTAGACTGGGTTTAGACCGGGTCGGGTTTAGACCAGGTTTAGACCGGGTTTAGACCGGGTTTAGACCAGGTTTAGACCGGGTTTAGACCGGGTTTAGACCGGGTTTAGACCGGGTTTAGACCGGGTTTAGACCTGGTTTGGCCCGGGTTTGGCTCCGGGTTTGGCCCGGGTTTAGACCGGGTCTAGACTGGGTTTAGACTGGGTTTGGCCCGGGTTTAGACCGGGTTTAGACGGGGTTTAGACGGGGTTTAGACCGGGTATAGACCGGGTATAGACCGGGTTTGGCCCGGGTTTAGACCGGGTTTAGACCGGGTTTGACCCGGGTTTAGACCGGGTTTAGACCGGGTTTAGACTGGTTTAGACCTGGTTTAGACCTGGTTTAGACCGGGTTTAGACCGGGTTTAGACCGGGTTTAGACTGGGTTTAGACCGGCTTTAGACCGGGTTTAGACCGGGTTTAGACCAGGTTTAGACCGGCTTTAGACCGGGTTTAGACTGGGTTTAGACCGGGTTTAGACCGGGTTTAGACCGGGTTTAGACCAGGTTTAGACCTGGTTTAGACCTGGTTTAGACCGGGTTTAGACCGGGTTTAGACCGGGTTTAGACCGGGTTTAGACCGGGTTTAGACTGGGTTTAGACCGGGTTTAGACTGGGTTTAGACTGGGTTTAGACCGGGTTTAGACTGGGTTTAGACAGGGTTTAGACTGGGTTTAGACTGGGTTTAGACCGGGTTTAGACTGGGTTTAGACAGGGTTTAGACCTGGTTTAGATCGGGTTTAGATCGGGTTTAGATGGGGTTTAGACTGGGTTTAGACCGGGTTTAGACCGGGTTTAGATCGGGTTTAGATGGGGTTTAGACCGGGTTTAGACTGGGTTTAGACCGGGTTTAGACTGGGTTTAGACAGGGTTTAGACCGGGTTTAGACGGGGTTTAGACGGGGTTTAGACTGGGTTTAAACCGGGTTTAGACCGGGTTTAGACTGGGTTTAGACAGGGTTTAGACCTGGTTTAGATCGGGTTTAGATCGGGTTTAGATGGGGTTTAGATGGGGTTTAGACTGGGTTTAGACTGGGTTTAGACCGGGTTTAGACTGGGTTTAGACCAGGTTTAGACCACGTTTAGACCGGGTTTAGACTGGGTTTAGACGGGGTTTAGACGGGGTTTAGACGGGGTTTAGACCGGGTTTAGATGGGGTTTAGACGGGGTTTAGACAGGGTTTAGACTGGATTTAGACTGGGTTTAGACTGGGTTTAGACCGGGTTTAGACCTGGTTTAGACCGGGTTTAGACCGGGTTTAGACCGGGTTTAGACCGGGTTTGGCCCGGGTTTGGCCCGGGTTTGGCCCGGGTTTAGACCGGGTTTAGACCGGGTTTGGCCCGGGTTTAGACCGGGTTTAGACGGGGTTTAGACCGGGTATAGACCGGGTATAGACCGGGTTTGGCCCGGGTTTAGACCGGGTTTAGACCGGGTTTAGACCGGGTTTAGACCGGGTTTAGACCGGGTTTAGACTGGTTTAGACCTGGTTTAGACCGGGTTTAGACCGGGTTTAGACCGAGTTTAGACTGGGTTTAGACCAGGTTTAGACCGGCTTTAGACCGGGTTTAGACTGGGTTTAGACCAGGTTTAGACCGGGTTTAGACCGGGTTTAGACCAGGTTTAGACCTGGTTTAGACCGGGTTTAGACTGGGTTTAGACAGGGTTTAGACTGGGTTTAGACTGGGCTTAGACCGGGTTTAGACTGGGTTTAGACAGGGTTTAGACCTGGTTTAGATCGGGTTTAGATCGGGTTTAGATGGGGTTTAGACTGGGTTTACACCGGGTTTAGACCGGGTTTAGACCGGGTTTAGATCGGGTTTAGATGGGGTTTAGACCGGGTTTAGACTGGGTTTAGACCGGGTTTAGACTGGGTTTAGACAGGGTTTAGACCGGGTTTAGACGGGGTTTAGACGGGGTTTAGACTGGGTTTAAACCGGGTTTAGACCGGGTTTAGACCGGGTTTAGACAGGGTTTAGACCTGGTTTAGATCGGGTTTAGATCGGGTTTAGATGGGGTTTAGATGGGGTTTAGACTGGGTTTAGACTGGGTTTAGACCGGGTTTAGACTGGGTTTAGACCGGGTTTAGACCGGGTTTAGACCAGGTTTAGACCGGGTTTAGACCGGGTTTAGACGGGGTTTAGACGGGGTTTAGACGGGGTTTAGACCAGGTTTAGATGGGGTTTAGACGGGGTTTAGACAGGGTTTAGACTGGATTTAGACTGGGCTTAGACCGGGTTTAGACCTGGTTTAGACCGGGTTTAGACCGGGTTTAGACCGGGTTTAGACCGGGTTTGGCCCGGGTTTGGCCCGGGTTTGGCCCGGGTTTAGACCGGGTCTAGACCGGGTTTAGACCGGGTTTGGCCCGGGTTTAGACCGGGTTTAGACGGGGTTTAGACCGGGTATAGACCGGGTATAGACCGGGTTTGGCCCGGGTTTAGACCGGGTTTAGACCGGGTTTAGACCGGGTTTGACCCGGGTTTAGACCGGGTTTAGACCGGGTTTAGACCGGGTTTAGACCGGGTTTAGACTGGTTTAGACCTGGTTTAGACCGGGTTTAGACCGGGTTTAGACCGGGTTTAGACCGGGTTTAGACCAGGTTTAGACCAGGTTTAGATGGGGTTTAGACGGGGTTTAGACAGGGTTTAGACTGGATTTAGACTGGGTTTAGACCGGGTTTAGACCGGGTTTAGACCGGGTTTAGACCGGGTTTAGACCGGGTTTAGACCGGGTTTGGCCCGGGTTTGGCCCGGGTTTGGCCCGGGTTTAGACCGGGTCTAGACTGGGTTTAGACTGGGTTTGGCCCGGGTTTAGACCGGGTTTAGACGGGGTTTAGACGGGGTTTAGACCGGGTATAGACCGGGTATAGACCGGGTTTGGCCCGGGTTTAGACCGGGTTTAGACCGGGTTTGACCCGGGTTTAGACCGGGTTTAGACCGGGTTTAGACTGGTTTAGACCTGGTTTAGACCTGGTTTAGACCGGGTTTAGACCGGGTTTAGACCGGGTTTAGACTGGGTTTAGACCGGCTTTAGACCGGGTTTAGACCGGGTTTAGACCAGGTTTAGACCGGCTTTAGACCGGGTTTAGACTGGGTTTAGACCGGGTTTAGACCGGGTTTAGACCGGGTTTAGACCAGGTTTAGACCTGGTTTAGACCTGGTTTAGACCGGGTTTAGACCGGGTTTAGACCGGGTTTAGACCGGGTTTAGACCGGGTTTAGACCGGATTTAGACCGGGTTTAGACCGGGTTTAGACCGGGTTTAGACCTGGTTTAGACCTGGTTTAGACCGGGTTTAGACCGGGTTTAGACCGGGTTTAGACCGGGTTTAGACCAGGTTTAGACCTGGTTTAGACCTGGTTTAGACCGGGTTTAGACCGGGTTTAGACTGGGTTTAGACCGGGTTTAAACTGGGTTTAGACCGGGTTTAGACCGGGTTTAGACCGGGTTTAGACCGGGTTTAGACCGGGTTTAGACCGGGTTTGGCCCGGGTTTAGACCGGGTTTAGACCGGGTTTAGACCGGGTTTAGACCGGGTTTGACCCGGGTTTAGACCGGGTTTAGACCGGGTTTAGACTGGTTTAGACCTGGTTTAGACCGGGTTTAGACCGGGTTTAGACCGGGTTTAGACCGGGTTTAGACCGGGTTTAGACCGGGTTTAGACCAGGTTTAGACCTGTTTTAGACCTGGTTTAGACCGGGTTTAGACCGGGTTTAGACCGGGTTTAGACCGGGTTTAGACCGGGTTTAGACCGAGATTAGACCAGGTTTAGACCTGGTTTAGACCGGGTTTAGACCGGGTTTAGACCGGGTTTAGACCGGGTTTAGACTGGTTTAGACCTGGTTTAGACCTGGTTTAGACCGGGTTTAGACCGGGTTTAGATCGGGTTTAGACCGGGTTTAGACCGGGTTTAGACCGGGTTTAGACGGGTTTAGACCGGGTTTAGACCGGGTTTAGACCGGGTTTAGACCGGGTTTAGACGGGTTTAGACCGGGTTTAGACCGGGTTTAGACCGGGTTTAGACCGGGTTTAGACCGGGTTTAGACCGGGTTTAGACCGGGTTTAGACCAGGTTTAGACCTGTTTTAGACCTGGTTTAGACCGGGTTTAGACCGGGTTTAGACCGGGTTTAGACCGGGTTTAGACCGGGTTTAGACCGAGATTAGACCAGGTTTAGACCTGGTTTAGACCGGGTTTAGACCGGGTTTAGACCGGGTTTAGACCGGGTTTAGACTGGTTTAGACCTGGTTTAGACCTGGTTTAGACCGGGTTTAGACCGGGTTTAGATCGGGTTTAGACCGGGTTTAGACCGGGTTTAGACCGGGTTTAGACCGGGTTTAGACGGGTTTAGACCGGGTTTAGACCGGGTTTAGACCGGGTTTAGACCGGGTTTAGACCGGGTTTAGACCGGGTTTAGACCGGGTTTAGACCGGGTTTAGACCGGGTTTAGACCTGTAGTGTGTAGCGTGTTTTGTGTGCAGGACTTTAACTAAATGCACTGATCAGGTTTTGTGTGTCAGGATTTCATCAGTGAGATCTACGGAGAGGAGAGCTCTGAGTTTGAGTCTGAGATACGAGACCTGAACGAGCTCCGACAGGTGAGTCCAACCACCGGACCCCTGACCCCTGACCCCTGACTCTTGGACTTAGACAAACTTTATTGATCCACAAGGGAAATGATTTGGGTCCAGTCGCTCATCAAATATAAAATATAACAGAGGAACAAAAAACAGATCTGAGGGAACAGCTCCCGTCCCAGTTGCCAGATGGCAAAGTGACCTGATGTGTTTTAGGAATAAGATAAGAGAAGATAGGATAAACTTTATTGTCCCCAAGGGGAAATTTGCCTTGGGCTCACTGCTGCAGCTTAAAAACACAGTTCCACTCACACATACAGACAGACTAACAGAAAACAGTCGCGGCTCATTGTCAGATACATTTGTCCATCTTTAATGTCCATTGTCCATTTGTGCACTGCACAACCTACAGTGTTCTACCTATTGCACCAGCTCTATTACACAAACTGTTTTTGCACAATAGTAACTGCACCATTCAATATAAAGTGACTAAGTGCTCATTTTTTGTGCAAATTTGTTCAAGAGTGCAACAGAAGAGGCACAAATGAGAGTTTATATCTGTTACTCTTAAAGTGATGCGCTCGATAGCGTTTGCCTGATGGGAGCATTTCATATTCCCCGTCCACAGGTGAGAGGGGTTCCCCACAGTCCGTCTGGCCTGAGCGAGCACAAATGTCCCGCAGAGAAGGAAACTCTTTCTGCCAATCACCTTCATGGCCTTATTTAGCAGTTTCTCAAGTTTGGTTTTACACAGTTAAGGAACCAAACCAGGCGACCAGACTGTAGCGTGTGAGACTCTCCAAAACAGAATTATAAAAACAAGTCATGATTTTTGTGCTCACACCAAACAGCCTCAGTCTCCTTAAAAAGTGGAGCCTCTGGGACAAACAAAGAAAATCAACATGTACATCCCATTTAAACAGACGCCCAAATATTTAAAAGATGCAACCTGCTCTACCTGCTCTATTTGTCTGTCTCAATGACCACAGGGTCATGAGGACCAAACAGCATCTCTTTAGTTTTGTTCACATTCAGAGATAAGTAATGCTCACTGCACCAGGACAGGACAAAGCTGATCTCTTGCTGGTAGGTGGAGATACAGTCGCCCTTAAGAAAACTATTATTGTGTCATCGGAAAGTTTTATGATTTTGTTTCCTGGCTGACTGTTCCGACAGTCATTTGTGTACAATATGAACAAAATGGGTGAACTTGCTGCACCCTGTGGCACGCCTGTACTACATTTTTTGGCTTTGGATAGCATAGTGTTTACCCTCACTTGTTGTGATCGATCTGTTAAGAGAATAAAACCATTTCACAAGTGCAGGGCTTACATCCAAGTCCAATATTTTTTTTACAAGAAGATTGGGGCGTACAGTATCAAATGCAGAGCTAAAATCGGCAGATAAGACCCTTCCAAAAGTCCCAGGAGATTCCAGATGTTTACAGATCAGGTGGGACAGGCTGATGACTGCATCCCCTGTGCTAAGACCCTGTCTGTACGCAAACTGCAATGGGTCAAGATGAGAAGATACTTCCGATTTTAGAATGTGTTTACGTAACTAAGGGGAATGTCTTAACGGTGTCTTAACGGTGTCTTCCAAACACGGTTATGACAAGGGGGCTCACTCTCATGATGGGAATAAAACCAGGAGCTAGCATTGCTCTGAGGAGAAGCCCTTGTCACTCCCATCTCCCTGCATCTCCAGTGTTCTCTAGAGTTAATATAACAGTACTTAATATTTTTTTAATTGCACATATCATTTTTGAATAAATATCACTTAAAATGTACTTCGGCCTCCGTCGGGTTTTTTGAGAACCACAACAGCAAAAAAAGAGCAAGAGACAAATGAGACATAGTTATAAAAATAAAAATAATAAATGTATATGTAGAAATCACAATAAAATTGAAAAATAAGTAATAAAATATCAAATAAAATATCCAATCACAGCTCTGTACAGTTGTAGGGAGTATTATCTGTCCCTCCACAGACTGGGAGAAGATCTCCAAGAACCTTCTGCACACACTGACAGACCTGAGCTTCCTCAGAAGTAGAGTCTGCTCATGCTCTTCTTGTAGAAGCATTACAGTTGTCCTGCAGTCCAGTCTCTTGTCCACATGGACACCAAGGTACTTGTAGCAGTCCACGATCTCCAACCCGTGACCGGTGAGCCCATCGCACAGCCGTGGATTTGCCTGGAGAATTTAAACAAAATTTCCAGCAGTTGGCAGATTTGGTCGGGTGAAAGTTTGGTTCTCTCTTCTTGGTATCCTGCAGTAGTCTCTTTCTCGCTGCTTCCACCACTACCGATGTGGAGATACAAGTGAAAAAACAGGTCACATCGAAGGAAACCATTGTCTCATCCCGATCAAACTGGAGATGCTTGACTTTGTTCACAAATTCAGTTGTGTTCTTGATGTGGTACTCCGTGGTTTTTAGGTGTTTGGCCACCTACAGTGGGTCTGAGTGGTACTCCTTGTTTGTGAATCTTAGGGAGGCCATAGATGCAAGGGCGTGACCAGGGTACAGTCTGTAATACAGCTGTCGATCAATGACTTCTTCCTTCTCCAGCTTCTGCAAGCAATCAATGATCTTCTTTTTGTACCCATTGGTGGGGTCTCGTTTCAGTATTTCGTATGTTGTCGTGTCACTGAGTAGGCTGTTCACCTTCGCCTCATAATCAGCTGAGTTCAGGATCACCGTGCATCTCCCTTTGTCTGCAGGCAGGATGTGGATGCTCTGGTCCCTCTCTAGAGCCCAGGCCTCTTCATCCTCTGAGGGAGGGATGTAAACTGAACAGGACAGAAGTAAATTCCCTCGGTAAATAATATGGATGCATTCCCACAACCATAAGTTTGATGTCCAGGGCACAGATACGCTCCTTCACAGTGATATGGTCAGGATTACACCACCTCTCGTTCACCAAAACACCAATCCTGCCGCCCTTCTTCTTACCTAAGGAGAGAATCTCTGTCTGCATTGTCTTAAAGCCTGATACAGATACGCTGTTGTCCGGGGAGTTTGTATGAAGCCAGGTCTCCGTGAAGCACATGAACCTGCTGACAGAGAACTCCCTCTGGGTCTGAACAAGTGCACACAGTTCGTCCATCTTATTTCCCTGTGACCTCACGTTCCCCATCAGAACTGACGGAACCGCAGGCTTGAATTTCCTTTTCCGTTGTTTTGCTTTCACTCCAGTGCGACATCCTCTGCGCGTCCTCCTCTGTAATTCCACAGGAATGTCCGTTTTAAATCCAGACAGCACTGAGGACTTTGAAAGAGACAGAAGATGTTCTCTTGGATACACAGTGGGGAGTCTGCTGGGCCACACAGCCAAGCACAAAAACAACACCAAAAATGCCCAAAAAACATGATGAGTGTTTATTGGGCGGATAAAGCAAATATAAAGTAAATAAAATGTATAATAAAATCTTTAAGATTAACTTAAAAAGGTAGTTTGTGCCGCTCTCTCAGGCGCTGAGGTCTCCTCTGTGACTCTGGTCTTTTCTTCTTCTCTGTTCAGGCGCTCAGGTCTCCTCCTCTCTGCGACTCGGGTCTGGACCTGAGGTTTCAGTATTATAATCAGCTTTACTACGTGGACCAGCGCTTCTGCAAACCTCACAGCCACCTGGGGGCGCTCTTCCACTGGTCAGACCCTGAGAGGAACGTGACCCCTTGTGACCCCTCCTGACCCCGTGTGACCCCTCCTGACCCTGTGTGACCCCTCCTGACCCCGTGTGACCCCTCCTGACCCCGTGTGACCCCTCCTGACCCTGTGTGACCCCTCCTGACCCCTTGTGACCCCTCCTGACCCTGTGTGACCCCTCCTGACCCTGTGTGACCCCTCCTGACCCTGTGTGACCCCTCCTGACCCTGTGTGACCCCTCGTGACTCGTGTGACCCGTGTGACCGGTGTGACCCCTCCTGACCCTGTGTGACCCCTCCTGACCCTGTGTGACCCCTCCTGACCCTGTGTGACCCCTCCTGACCCTGTGTGACCCCTCGTGACTCGTGTGACCCGTGTGACCGGTGTGACCCCTCCTGACCCTGTGTGACCCCATGTGACCCCTCATGACCCCGTGTGACCCCTCCTGACCCCGTGTGACCCCTCCTGACCCTGTGTGACCCCTCTTGACTCGTGTGACCCCGTGTGACCCCTCCTGACCCTGTGTGACCCCTCCTGACCCTGTGTGACCCCTCCTGACCCCTTGTGACCCCTCCTGACCCCGTGTGACCCCTCCTGACCCTATGGGACCCCTCCTGGCCCTGTGTGACCCCGTGTGACCCCTCCTGACCCTATGTGACCCCTCCTGACCCTGTGTGACCCTGTGTTACCCCTCATGACCCTGTGTGACCCCATGTGACCCCTCATGACCCCGTGTGACCCCTCCTGACCCCGTGTGACCCCTCCTGACCCTGTGTGACCCCTCCTGACCCTGTGTGACCCCTCGTGACTCGTGTGACCCGTGTGACCGGTGTGACCCCTCCTGACCCTGTGTGACCCCTCGTGACTCGTGTGACCCGTGTGACCGGTGTGACCCCTCCTGACCCTGTGTGACCCCTCCTGACCCCGTGTGACCCCTCCTGACCCTGTGTGACCCCTCATAACCCTGTGTGACCCCTCCTGACCCTGTGTGACCCCTCCTGACCCTGTGTGACCCTGTGTTACCCCTCATGACCCTGTGTGACCCCTCATGACCCTGTGTGACCCCATGTGACCCCTCATGACCCCGTGTGACCCCTCACACACAGTGTGTGTGCGCAGGTACGATTCCCTGACCGGCGTGCCCTCGAGCCAGAAGGCGTTGGCGTTTGAAAAAGCGAGCGTTCTGTTCAACATGGCGGCTCTGAACTCTCAGATTGGAGCCCGACAGAACCGGACCGACCCGACCGACACCGAGAGGGCCACGAGAGCCTTCAGGAGGGCAGCAGGTCCAGGACCGGACTGGACCAGGACTGGACCAGGACTAGGACTAGACCAGGACCAGGGCCAGGACTGAAGACCTGCAGGTGCTCAGTCTCGTCCCTGTTGCAGGAGCGTTGTTGTACCTCAGGGAGAACTTCTGTAACGCTCCGAGCCTCGACATGTCCGAGCCGTGTCTGTGGACCCTGCAGCTGCTCATGACGGCGCAGGCTCAAGAGTGTGTCCACGAACGCCCCGCCCACAGCCCCGCCCACAGCCCCGCCCACAGCCCCACCCACGGCCCTGCACGCAGCCCCACCCACAGCCCCGCCCACAGCCCCGCCCACAGCCCCGCCCATGGCCCTGCACGCAGCCCCACCCACAGCCCCGCCCACAGCCCCGCCCACGGCCCTGCACGCAGCCCCACCCACAGCCCCGCCCACAGCCCCGCCCACGGCCCCGCCCATGGCCCTGCACGCAGCCCCGCCCACAGCCCCGCCCATGGCCCTGCACGCAGCCCCGCCCACAGCCCCGCCCACACCCCCGCCCACCGCCCCGCCCACAGCCCCGCCCACAGCCCCGCCCATGGCCCTGCACGCAGCCCCGCCCACAGCCCCGCCCATGGCCCTGCACGCAGCCCGCAGACCCAGCAGCTGCTCCGACTCGCTCAGGAAGCCGCCTCTGTGAGTGAAAAACCCTTTTGCTTTAAAGACGGGTTCATTTCTACGTGGGATTTCTGTTCCTTCTGGACTTAAAGGTGTCCAGATTTCCTCTGAACATGACAGGGCCAGACCAGCAGGTTTTCAGTCTTGTGTGTTTCCTTTGTAGGTGTTTGGTTGGCACTTTCAGGCGTTCAGTTGTATGTTTCCATTGCAGGTGTCGGAGCAGTACTTTCAGGCGTTCATCTCCATGGCGCAGCCTTTGATGAGGTCGTATGTTCCGTTTTCATGGTTGTCGATGGTCCAGGTCAAACTGCAGCGTTTGAAATCTCTGTCGCACTTTTACTGCGGCCGCGCCCTGCTCCAGAGCTCAGGTACACCAACTCGGACCCCTGTCCCCGGACCCCTGACCCCTGACCCCTGACCCTTCCTAATCCTGTGTGATTGTGTCGTTCAGACGACGACCTGGAGGTTTTGCTCCAGTTTTACTCCCACTGCCCCACTACCACCAGCATCCTCCTGAGGGCGCCACAGGGCCGCCGCACACTCTGTGAGTCAAACCAGGACTAAACCAGGACTGAACCAGGACTAAACCAGGACTAAACCAGGACTGAACCAGGACTAAACCAGGACTAAACCAGGACTGAACCAGGACTAAACCAGGACTGAACCAGGACTAAACCAGGACTAAACCTGGACTGAACCAGGACTAAACCAGGACTAAACCAGGACTGAACCAGGACTAAACCAGGACTAAACCAGGACTGAACCAGGACTAAACCAGGACTAAACCAGGACTAAACCAGGACTGAACCAGGACTAAACCAGGACTAAACCTGGACTGAACCAGGACTAAACCAGGACTAAACCAGGACTAAACAAGGATTAAACCAGGACTAAACCAGGACTAAACAAGGATTAAACCAGGACTAAACCAGGACTAAACCAGGACTGAACCAGGACTAAAGCAGGACTAAACCAGGACTAAACCAGGATTAAACCAGGACTAAACCAGGACTAAAGCAGGACTAAACCAGGATTAAACCAGGACTAAACCAGGACTAAAGCAGGACTGAACCAGGACTAAACCAGGACTAAACCAGGACTAAAGCAGGACTAAAGCAGGACTAAACCAGGACTGAACCAGGATTAAACCAGGACTAAACCAGGACTGAACCAGGACTAAAGCAGGACTAAACCAGGACTAAACCAGGACTGAACCAGGACTAAAGCAGGACTAAACCAGGACTGAACCAGGATTAAACCAGGACTAAACCAGGACTGAACCAGGACTAAAGCAGGACTAAACCAGGATTAAACCAGGACTAAACCAGGACTAAAGCAGGACTAAACCAGGATTAAACCAGGACTAAACCAGGACTAAAGCAGGACTAAACCAGGACTAAACCAGGACTAAAGCAGGACTAAACCAGGATTAAACCAGGACTAAACCAGGACTAAAGCAGGACTGAACCAGGACTAAACCAGGACTAAACCAGGACTAAAGGAGGACTAAACCAGGACTGAACCAGGACTAAACCAGGACTAAACCAGGACTAAAGCAGGACTAAACCAGGATTAAACCAGGACTAAACCAGGACTAAAGCAGGACTAAACCAGGACTAAACCAGGACTAAACCAGGACTAAAGGAGGACTAAACCAGGACTGAACCAGGACTAAACCAGGACTAAACCAGGACTAAAGCAGGACTAAACCAGGACTGAACCAGGACTAAACCAGGACTAAACCAGGACTAAACAAGGATTAAACCAGGACTAAACCAGGACTAAAGCAGGACTAAACCAGGACTAAAGCAGGACTAAACCAGGATTAAACCAGGACTAAACCAGGACTAAAGCAGGACTAAACCAGGACTAAACCAGGACTAAAGCAGGACTAAACCAGGATTAAACCAGGACTAAACCAGGACTAAAGCAGGACTGAACCAGGACTAAACCAGGACTAAACCAGGACTAAAGGAGGACTAAACCAGGACTGAACCAGGACTAAACCAGGACTAAACCAGGACTAAAGCAGGACTAAACCAGGACTGAACCAGGACTAAACCAGGACTAAACCAGGACTAAACAAGGATTAAACCAGGACTAAACCAGGACTAAAGCAGGACTAAACCGGGACTAAACCAGGACTAAACCAGGACTAAACCAGGACTAAACAAGGATTAAACCAGGACTAAAGCAGGACTAAACCAGGACTAAACCAGGACTAAAGCAGGACTAAACCAGGACTGAACCAGGACTAAACCAGGACTAAACCAGGACTAAACAAGGATTAAACCAGGACTAAACCAGGACTAAAGCAGGACTAAACCAGGACTAAACCAGGACTAAAGCGGGTCTAAACCAGGACTGAACCAGGACTAAACCAGGACTAAAGCGGGTCTAAACCAGGACTAAACAAGGATTAAACCAGGACTAAACCAGGACTAAAGCAGGTCTAAACCAGGACTAAACCAGGACTAAAGCGGGTCTAAACCAGGACTGAACCAGGACTAAACCAGGACTAAACCAGGACTAAACAAGGATTAAACCAGGACTAAACCAGGACTAAAGCAGGACTAAACCAGGACTAAACCAGGACTAAACCAGGACTAAACCAGGACTAAAGCAGGTCTAAACCAGGACTAAACCAGGACTAAACCAGGTCTAAACCAGGACTAAACCAGGACTAAAGCAGGACTAAACCAGGACTAAACCAGGACTAAAGCGGGTCTAAACCAGGACTAAACCAGGACTAAAGCGGGTCTAAACCAGGACTGAACCAGGACTAAACCAGGACTAAACCAGGACTAAACCAGGACTAAACCAGGACTAAACAAGGATTAAACCAGGACTAAACCAGGACTAAACCAGGTCTAAACCAGGACTAAACCAGGACTAAACCAGGACTAAAGCAGGACTAAACCAGGACTAAACCAGGACTAAAGCGGGTCTAAACCAGGACTAAACCAGGACTAAACCAGGACTAAACAAGGATTAAACCAGGACTAAACCAGGACTAAACCAGGACTGAACCAGGACTGAACCAGGACTGAACCAGGACTGAACCAAGTTTCAGGTTCAGGTCTGGTTCTGGTCTGGATCAGGTCTGGTTCTGGTCTGGTTCTGGTCTGGATCAGGTCTGGTTCAGGTCTGGTTCTGGTCTGGTTCAGGTCTGGTTCAGGTCTGGTTCTGGTCTGGTTCTGGTCTGGTTCAGGTCTGGATCAGGTCTGGTTCTGGTCTGGTTCAGGTCTGGTTCAGGTCTGGTTCTGGTCTGGTTCTGGTCTGGTTCAGGTCTGGTTCAGGTCTGGATCAGGTCTGGTTCTGGTCTGGATCAGGTCTGGTTCTGGTCTGGTTCAGGTCTGGATCAGGTCTGGTTCTGGTCTGGATCAGGTCTGGTTCAGGTCTGGTTCTGGTCTGGTTCTGGTCTGGTTCAGGTCTGGATCAGGTCTGGTTCTGGTCTGGATCAGGTCTGGTTCAGGTCTGGTTCTGGTCTGGTTCAGGTCTGGATCAGGTCTGGTTCTGGTCTGGATCAGGTCTGGTTCAGGTCTGGTTCTGGTCTGGTTCTGGTCTGGTTCAGGTCTGGTTCAGGTCTGGTTCAGGTCTGGTTCTGGTCTGGTTCTGGTCTGGTTCTGGTCTGGATCAGGTCTGGTTCTGGTCTGGTTCTGGTCTGGTTCAGGTCTGGTTCAGGTCTGGTTCTGGTCTGGATCAGGTCTGGTTCAGGTCTGGATCAGGTCTGGTTCTGGTCTGGTTCTGGTCTGGTTCAGGTCTGGTTCAGGTCTGGTTCTGGTCTGGTTCTGGTCTGGTTCTGGTCTGGTTCTGGTCTGGATCAGGTCTGGTTCTGGTCTGGTTCTGGTCTGGTTCTGGTCTGGATCAGGTCTGGTTCTGGTCTGGTTCTGGTCTGGTTCAGGTCTGGTTCAGGTCTGGTTCTGGTCTGGATCAGGTCTGGTTCAGGTCTGGATCAGGTCTGGTTCTGGTCTGGTTCTGGTCTGGTTCAGGTCTGGTTCAGGTCTGGTTCTGGTCTGGATCAGGTCTGGTTCAGGTCTGGTTCTGGTCTGGTTCTGGTCTGGTTCTGGTCTGGATCAGGTCTGGTTCTGGTCTGGATCAGGTCTGGTTCAGGTCTGGTTCTGGTCTGGTTCTGGTCTGGTTCTGGTCTGGTTCAGGTCTGGTTCTGGTCTGGTTCAGGTCTGGATCAGGTCTGGTTCTGGTCTGGTTCAGGTCTGGTTCTGGTCTGGTTCAGGTCTGGTTCAGGTCTGGTTCAGGTCTGGTTCTGGTCTGGTTCTGGTCTGGTTCAGGTCTGGTTCTGGTCTGGTTCAGGTCTGGTTCTGGTCTGGTTCAGGTCTGGTTCTGGTCTGGTTCTGGTCTGGTTCAGGTCTGGTTCTGGTCTGGATCAGGTCTGGTTCTGGTCTGGTTCTGGTCTGGTTCAGGTCTGGATCAGGTCTGGTTCTGGTCTGGTTCTGGTCTGGTTCAGGTCTGGTTCTGGTCTGGTTCTGGTCTGGTTCAGGTCTGGTTCTGGTCTGGTTCTGGTCTGGTTCAGGTCTGGTTCAGGTCTGGTTCTGGTCTGGATCAGGTCTGGTTCTGGTCTGGTTCTGGTCTGGTTCTGGTCTGGTTCTGGTCTGGATCAGGTCTGGTTCTGGTCTGGTTCTGGTCTGGTTCTGGTCTGGTTCTGGTCTGGATCAGGTCTGGTTCTGGTCTGGTTCTGGTCTGGTTCAGGTCTGGATCAGGTCTGGTTCAGGTCTGGTTCTGGTCTGGTTCTGGTCTGGTTCTGGTCTGGTTCTGGTCTGGATCAGGTCTGGTTCAGGTCTGGATCAGGTCTGGTTCTGGTCTGGTTCTGGTCTGGTTCAGGTCTGGTTCAGGTCTGGTTCTGGTCTGGATCAGGTCTGGTTCTGGTCTGGATCAGGTCTGGTTCTGGTCTGGTTCAGGTCTGGATCAGGTCTGGTTCTGGTCTGGTTCTGGTCTGGTTCTGGTCTGGTTCAGTCCTGGTTCAGGTCTGGTTCAGGTCTGGTTCAGGTCTGGTTCTGGTCTGGTTCTGGTCTGGATCAGGTCTGGTTCTGGTCTGGTTCAGGTCTGGTTCTGGTCTGGTTCTGGTCTGGATCAGGTCTGGTTCTGGTCTGGTTCTGGTCTGGTTCTGGTCTGGTTCAGGTCTGGTTCTGGTCTGGTTCTGGTCTGGATCAGGTCTGGTTCTGGTCTGGTTCTGGTCTGGTTCAGGTCTGGTTCTGGTCTGGTTCTGGTCTGGTTCTGGTCTGGTTCAGGTCTGGTTCAGGTCTGGTTCTGGTCTGGTTCTGGTCTGGTTCTGGTCTGGTTCTGGTCTGGTTCAGGTCTGGATCAGGTCTGGATCAGGTCTGGATCAGGTCTGGTTCTGGTCTGGTTCTGGTCTGGATCAGGTCTGGATCAGGTCTGGTTCTGGTCTGGATCAGGTCTGGATCAGGTCTGGATCAGGTCTGGTTCTGGTCTGGTTCAGTCCTGGTTCTGGTCTGGATCAGGTCTGGATCTGGTCTGGTTCTGGTCTGGTTCAGGTCTGGTTCTGGTCTGGTTCTGGTCTGGTTCTGGTCTGGATCAGGTCTGGTTCTGGTCTGGTTCTGGTTCTGGTCTGGTTCAGGTCTGGTTCAGGTCTGGTTCTGGTCTGGTTCTGGTTCTGGTCTGGTTCAGGTCTGGTTCAGGTCTGGTTCAGGTCTGGTTCTGGTCTGGATCAGGTCTGGATCAGTCCTGGTTCTGGTCTGGTTCTGGTCTGGTTCTGGTCTGGTTCTGGTCTGGTTCAGGTCTGGTTCTGGTCTGGATCAGGTCTGGTTCAGGTCTGGTTCTGGTCTGGTTCTGGTCTGGTTCTGGTCTGGTTCTGGTCTGGTTCAGGTCTGGTTCTGGTCTGGATCAGGTCTGGATCAGTCCTGGTTCTGGTCTGGTTCTGGTCTGGTTCTGGTCTGGATCAGGTCTGGATCAGTCCTGGTTCTGGTCTGGTTCTGGTCTGGTTCTGGTCTGGTTCTGGTCTGGTTCAGGTCTGGTTCTGGTCTGGATCAGGTCTGGTTCAGGTCTGGTTCTGGTCTGGTTCAGGTCTGGTTCTGGTCTGGTTCTGGTCTGGATCAGGTCTGGATCAGGTCTGGTTCTGGTCTGGTTCAGTCCTGGTTCTGGTCTGGTTCTGGTCTGGTTCAGGTCTGGTTCTGGTCTGGTTCTGGTCTGGTTCTGGTCTGGTTCTGGTCTGGATCAGGTCTGGATCAGGTCTGGTTCTGGTCTGGTTCAGTCCTGGTTCTGGTCTGGTTCTGGTCTGGTTCTGGTCTGGTTCTGGTCTGGTTCTGGTCTGGTTCTGGTCTGGTTCTGGTCTGGATCAGGTCTGGTTCTGGTCTGGTTCTGGTCTGGATCAGGTCTGGTTCAGGTCTGGTTCTGGTCTGGTTCTGGTCTGGTTCTGGTCTGGTTCAGGTCTGGTTCTGGTCTGGTTCTGGTCTGGTTCTGGTCTGGATCAGGTCTGGTTCAGGTCTGGTTCTGGTCTGGTTCTGGTCTGGATCAGTCCTGGTTCTGGTCTGGTTCTGGTCTGGTTCTGGTCTGGATCAGGTCTGGATCAGTCCTGGTTCTGGTCTGGTTCTGGTCTGGTTCTGGTCTGGTTCAGGTCTGGTTCTGGTCTGGTTCAGGTCTGGTTCTGGTCTGGATCAGGTCTGGTTCTGGTCTGGTTCAGGTCTGGTTCTGGTCTGGATCAGGTCTGGTTCAGGTCTGGTTCTGGTCTGGTTCTGGTCTGGTTCAGTCCTGGTTCTGGTCTGGTTCTGGTCTGGTTCAGTCCTGGTTCTGGTCTGGTTCTGGTCTGGTTCTGGTCTGGTTCTGGTCTGGTTCTGGTCTGGATCAGGTCTGGTTCTGGTCTGGTTCTGGTCTGGATCAGGTCTGGTTCAGGTCTGGTTCTGGTCTGGTTCTGGTCTGGTTCTGGTCTGGTTCAGGTCTGGTTCTGGTCTGGTTCTGGTCTGGTTCTGGTCTGGATCAGGTCTGGTTCAGGTCTGGTTCTGGTCTGGTTCTGGTCTGGTTCTGGTCTGGTTCAGGTCTGGTTCTGGTCTGGTTCTGGTCTGGTTCTGGTCTGGTTCAGGTCTGGATCAGGTCTGGTTCAGTCCTGGTTCTGGTCTGGTTCTGGTCTGGTTCTGGTCTGGTTCTGGTCTGGTTCAGGTCTGGTTCTGGTCTGGTTCAGGTCTGGTTCTGGTCTGGATCAGGTCTGGTTCAGGTCTGGTTCTGGTCTGGTTCTGGTCTGGATCAGGTCTGGATCAGGTCTGGTTCTGGTCTGGTTCAGTCCTGGTTCTGGTCTGGTTCTGGTCTGGTTCAGTCCTGGTTCTGGTCTGGTTCAGGTCTGGATCAGGTCTGGTTCTGGTCTGGTTCTGGTCTGGATCAGGTCTGGTTCAGGTCTGGTTCTGGTCTGGTTCTGGTCTGGTTCTGGTCTGGTTCTGGTCTGGTTCAGGTCTGGTTCTGGTCTGGTTCTGGTCTGGTTCTGGTCTGGTTCAGGTCTGGATCAGGTCTGGTTCAGGTCTGGTTCTGGTCTGGTTCTGGTCTGGTTCTGGTCTGGTTCTGGTCTGGTTCAGGTCTGGTTCTGGTCTGGTTCAGGTCTGGTTCAGGTCTGGATCAGGTCTGGTTCAGTCCTGGTTCTGGTCTGGTTCTGGTCTGGATCAGGTCTGGTTCTGGTCTGGATCAGGTCTGGTTCAGGTCTGGTTCAGGTCTGGTTCAGGTCTGGTTCTGGTCTGGTTCAGTCCTGGTTCTGGTCTGGTTCTGGTCTGGTTCAGTCCTGGTTCTGGTCTGGTTCTGGTCTGGTTCTGGTCTGGTTCTGGTCTGGTTCTGGTCTGGTTCAGGTCTGGATCAGGTCTGGTTCTGGTCTGGTTCTGGTCTGGATCAGGTCTGGTTCAGGTCTGGTTCTGGTCTGGTTCTGGTCTGGTTCTGGTCTGGTTCTGGTCTGGTTCAGGTCTGGTTCTGGTCTGGTTCTGGTCTGGTTCTGGTCTGGTTCAGGTCTGGTTCTGGTCTGGTTCTGGTCTGGTTCTGGTCTGGTTCAGGTCTGGATCAGGTCTGGTTCTGGTCTGGTTCTGGTCTGGTTCAGGTCTGGATCAGGTCTGGTTCTGGTCTGGTTCAGGTCTGGTTCTGGTCTGGTTCTGGTCTGGTTCTGGTCTGGTTCTGGTCTGGTTCTGGTCTGGTTCTGGTCTGGTTCAGGTCTGGTTCTGGTCTGGTTCAGGTCTGGATCAGGTCTGGTTCTGGTCTGGTTCTGGTCTGGTTCTGGTCTGGTTCTGGTCTGGTTCTGGTCTGGATCAGGTCTGGTTCAGGTCTGGTTCAGGTCTGGATCTGGTCTGGTTCAGGTCTGGTTCTGGTCTGGATCAGGTCTGGTTCTGGTCTGGTTCAGGTCTGGATCAGGTCTGGTTCTGGTCTGGTTCTGGTCTGGTTCTGGTCTGGTTCAGGTCTGGATCAGGTCTGGTTCTGGTCTGGTTCTGGTCTGGATCAGGTCTGGTTCAGGTCTGGATCAGGTCTGGTTCTGGTCTGGTTCTGGTCTGGATCAGGTCTGGTTCAGGTCTGGTTCTGGTCTGGTTCAGTCCTGGTTCTGGTCTGGTTCTGGTCTGGTTCAGGTCTGGATCAGGTCTGGTTCTGGTCTGGTTCTGGTCTGGTTCAGGTCTGGTTCAGGTCTGGTTCAGGTCTGGATCAGGTCTGGTTCTGGTCTGGTTCTGGTCTGGATCAGGTCTGGTTCAGGTCTGGTTCAGGTCTGGTTCAGGTCTGGTTCTGGTCTGGTTCAGTCCTGGTTCTGGTCTGGTTCTGGTCTGGTTCAGGTCTGGATCAGGTCTGGTTCTGGTCTGGTTCTGGTCTGGTTCAGGTCTGGTTCAGGTCTGGATCAGGTCTGGTTCTGGTCTGGTTCTGGTCTGGTTCAGGTCTGGTTCAGGTCTGGTTCAGGTCTGGATCAGGTCTGGTTCTGGTCTGGTTCTGGTCTGGTTCTGGTCTGGTTCTGGTCTGGTTCAGGTCTGGTTCAGGTCTGGTTCAGGTCTGGTTCTGGTCTGGTTCAGGTCTGGTTCTGGTCTGGTTCAGGTCTGGTTCAGGTCTGGTTCTGGTCTGGTTCTGGTCTGGTTCTGGTCTGGTTCAGGTCTGGTTCAGGTCTGGATCAGGTCTGGTTCTGGTCTGGTTCTGGTCTGGTTCTGGTCTGGTTCTGGTCTGGTTCAGGTCTGGTTCTGGTCTGGATCAGGTCTGGTTCAGGTCTGGTTCTGGTCTGGTTCAGGTCTGGTTCTGGTCTGGATCAGGTCTGGTTCAGGTCTGGATCAGGTCTGGTTCAGGTCTGGTTCAGGTCTGGTTCTGGTCTGGATCAGGTCTGGTTCAGGTCTGGATCAGGTCTGGTTCTGGTCTGGTTCAGGTCTGGTTCTGGTCTGGATCAGGTCTGGTTCTGGTCTGGTTCTGGTCTGGATCAGGTCTGGTTCAGGTCTGGTTCTGGTCTGGTTCAGGTCTGGTTCTGGTCTGGTTCAGGTCTGGTTCTGGTCTGGTTCTGGTCTGGTTCAGGTCTGGTTCTGGTCTGGTTCAGGTCTGGTTCAGGTCTGGTTCTGGTCTGGTTCAGGTCTGGTTCAGGTCTGGTTCAGGTCTGGTTCTGGTCTGGTTCTGGTCTGGTTCTGGTCTGGTTCAGTCCTGGTTCAGGTCTGGTTCTGGTCTGGATCAGGTCTGGTTCAGGTCTGGATCAGGTCTGGTTCTGGTCTGGTTCTGGTCTGGTTCAGGTCTGGTTCTGGTCTGGATCAGGTCTGGTTCTGGTCTGGTTCTGGTCTGGATCAGGTCTGGTTCAGGTCTGGATCAGGTCTGGTTCTGGTCTGGTTCTGGTCTGGTTCAGGTCTGGTTCTGGTCTGGTTCAGTCCTGGTTCAGGTCTGGTTCTGGTCTGGTTCTGGTCTGGTTCTGGTCTGGATCAGGTCTGGTTCAGGTCTGGATCAGGTCTGGTTCTGGTCTGGTTCTGGTCTGGTTCTGGTCTGGATCAGGTCTGGTTCAGGTCTGGTTCAGGTCTGGTTCTGGTCTGGATCAGGTCTGGTTCAGGTCTGGTTCTGGTCTGGTTCTGGTCTGGTTCAGGTCTGGTTCTGGTCTGGTTCAGGTCTGGTTCAGGTCTGGTTCTGGTCTGGTTCTGGTCTGGATCAGGTCTGGTTCAGGTCTGGTTCTGGTCTGGTTCTGGTCTGGTTCTGGTCTGGATCAGGTCTGGTTCAGGTCTGGATCAGGTCTGGTTCTGGTCTGGTTCTGGTCTGGTTCAGGTCTGGTTCTGGTCTGGATCAGGTCTGGTTCTGGTCTGGTTCTGGTCTGGTTCAGGTCTGGTTCAGGTCTGGTTCTGGTCTGGATCAGGTCTGGTTCTGGTCTGGTTCAGGTCTGGTTCAGGTCTGGTTCTGGTCTGGATCAGGTCTGGTTCTGGTCTGGTTCTGGTCTGGTTCAGGTCTGGTTCTGGTCTGGTTCTGGTCTGGTTCTGGTCTGGATCAGGTCTGGTTCAGGTCTGGATCAGGTCTGGTTCTGGTCTGGTTCTGGTCTGGATCAGGTCTGGTTCTGGTCTGGTTCAGGTCTGGTTCTGGTCTGGTTCAGGTCTGGTTCAGGTCTGGATCTGGTCTGGTTCTGGTCTGGTTCAGGTCTGGTTCAGGTCTGGTTCAGGTCTGGTTCTGGTCTGGATCAGGTCTGGTTCTGGTCTGGTTCTGGTCTGGTTCTGGTCTGGATCAGGTCTGGTTCAGGTCTGGTTCTGGTCTGGTTCAGGTCTGGTTCAGGTCTGGTTCTGGTCTGGTTCAGGTCTGGTTCTGGTCTGGTTCTGGTCTGGTTCAGGTCTGGTTCAGGTCTGGTTCTGGTCTGGATCAGGTCTGGTTCTGGTCTGGATCAGGTCTGGTTCTGGTCTGGTTCAGGTCTGGTTCAGGTCTGGTTCAGGTCTGGTTCTGGTCTGGATCAGGTCTGGTTCTGGTCTGGTTCTGGTCTGGTTCAGGTCTGGTTCAGGTCTGGTTCTGGTCTGGATCAGGTCTGGTTCTGGTCTGGATCAGGTCTGGTTCTGGTCTGGTTCAGGTCTGGTTCTGGTCTGGTTCTGGTCTGGTTCAGGTCTGGTTCTGGTCTGGTTCAGGTCTGGTTCTGGTCTGGTTCAGGTCTGGTTCAGGTCTGGTTCTGGTCTGGATCAGGTCTGGTTCTGGTCTGGTTCAGGTCTGGTTCTGGTCTGGATCAGGTCTGGTTCTGGTCTGGTTCAGGTCTGGTTCTGGTCTGGATCAGGTCTGGATCAGGTCTGGTTCAGGTCTGGTTCTGGTCTGGTTCAGGTCTGGTTCAGGTCTGGTTCTGGTCTGGTTCAGGTCTGGTTCAGGTCTGGTTCTGGTCTGGTTCTGGTCTGGTTCAGTCCTGGTTCAGGTCTGGTTCTGGTCTGGTTCAGGTCTGGTTCTGGTCTGGTTCTGGTCTGGTTCAGGTCTGGTTCTGGTCTGGTTCAGGTCTGGTTCAGGTCTGGTTCTGGTCTGGTTCTGGTCTGGTTCTGGTCTGGTTCTGGTCTGGTTCAGGTCTGGTTCTGGTCTGGTTCAGGTCTGGTTCAGGTCTGGTTCTGGTCTGGTTCTGGTCTGGTTCAGGTCTGGTTCTGGTCTGGTTCTGGTCTGGTTCAGGTCTGGATCAGGTCTGGTTCTGGTCTGGATCAGGTCTGGTTCTGGTCTGGTTCTGGTCTGGTTCAGGTCTGGTTCTGGTCTGGTTCAGGTCTGGTTCTGGTCTGGTTCAGTCCTGGTTCAGGTCTGGTTCTGGTCTGGTTCTGGTCTGGTTCAGGTCTGGTTCTGGTCTGGTTCTGGTCTGGATCAGGTCTGGTTCAGGTCTGGTTCTGGTCTGGTTCAGGTCTGGTTCTGGTCTGGTTCTGGTCTGGTTCAGGTCTGGTTCAGGTCTGGTTCTGGTCTGGTTCAGGTCTGGTTCTGGTCTGGTTCTGGTCTGGTTCAGGTCTGGATCAGGTCTGGTTCAGGTCTGGTTCTGGTCTGGTTCAGGTCTGGTTCTGGTCTGGTTCTGGTCTGGTTCTGGTCTGGTTCTGGTCTGGTTCTGGTCTGGTTCAGTCCTGGTTCAGGTCTGGTTCTGGTCTGGTTCAGGTCTGGTTCTGGTCTGGTTCTGGTCTGGTTCAGGTCTGGTTCTGGTCTGGTTCTGGTCTGGTTCTGGTCTGGTTCAGGTCTGGTTCAGGTCTGGTTCTGGTCTGGTTCTGGTCTGGTTCAGGTCTGGTTCAGTCCTGGTTCAGGTCTGGTTCTGGTCTGGTTCAGGTCTGGTTCTGGTCTGGTTCTGGTCTGGTTCAGGTCTGGTTCAGTCCTGGTTCAGGTCTGGTTCAGGTCTGGATCAGGTCTGGTTCTGGTCTGGTTCTGGTCTGGTTCAGGTCTGGTTCAGTCCTGGTTCAGGTCTGGTTCTGGTCTGGTTCAGTCCTGGTTCAGGTCTGGTTCAGGTCTGGATCAGGTCTGGTTCTGGTCTGGTTCAGGTCTGGTTCAGTCCTGGTTCTGGTCTGGTTCTGGTCTGGATCAGGTCTGGTTCTGGTCTGGTTCAGGTCTGGTTCAGGTCTGGTTCTGGTCTGGTTCTGGTCTGGTTCTGGTCTGGATCAGGTCTGGTTCTGGTCTGGTTCTGGTCTGGATCAGGTCTGGTTCTGGTCTGGTTCAGGTCTGGTTCTGGTCTGGTTCAGGTCTGGTTCTGGTCTGGTTCTGGTCTGGTTCAGGTCTGGATCAGGTCTGGTTCTGGTCTGGTTCTGGTCTGGTTCAGGTCTGGTTCTGGTCTGGTTCTGGTCTGGATCAGGTCTGGTTCTGGTCTGGATCAGGTCTGGTTCAGGTCTGGTTCTGGTCTGGTTCTGGTCTGGATCAGGTCTGGTTCTGGTCTGGTTCAGGTCTGGTTCTGGTCTGGTTCTGGTCTGGATCAGGTCTGGTTCTGGTCTGGTTCTGGTCTGGTTCTGGTCTGGATCAGGTCTGGTTCAGGTCTGGTTCTGGTCTGGTTCTGGTCTGGTTCAGGTCTGGTTCTGGTCTGGTTCAGGTCTGGTTCAGGTCTGGTTCTGGTCTGGTTCTGGTCTGGTTCAGGTCTGGTTCAGGTCTGGTTCAGGTCTGGATCAGGTCTGGTTCAGGTCTGGTTCTGGTCTGGTTCAGGTCTGGTTCTGGTCTGGTTCTGGTCTGGTTCTGGTCTGGATCAGGTCTGGTTCAGGTCTGGATCAGGTCTGGTTCTGGTCTGGTTCTGGTCTGGTTCTGGTCTGGTTCAGGTCTGGTTCAGGTCTGGTTCTGGTCTGGTTCTGGTCTGGTTCAGGTCTGGTTCAGGTCTGGTTCTGGTCTGGTTCAGGTCTGGTTCTGGTCTGGTTCAGGTCTGGATCAGGTCTGGTTCAGGTCTGGATCAGGTCTGGTTCTGGTCTGGTTCAGGTCTGGTTCAGGTCTGGTTCTGGTCTGGATCAGGTCTGGTTCTGGTCTGGTTCAGGTCTGGTTCTGGTCTGGTTCAGGTCTGGTTCTGGTCTGGATCAGGTCTGGTTCTGGTCTGGTTCAGGTCTGGTTCAGGTCTGGTTCTGGTCTGGATCAGGTCTGGTTCTGGTCTGGTTCAGGTCTGGTTCAGGTCTGGTTCAGGTCTGGTTCTGGTCTGGATCAGGTCTGGATCAGGTCTGGTTCTGGTCTGGTTCTGGTCTGGTTCAGGTCTGGTTCTGGTCTGGTTCAGGTCTGGTTCTGGTCTGGTTCTGGTCTGGTTCAGGTCTGGTTCTGGTCTGGTTCAGGTCTGGTTCTGGTCTGGTTCAGGTCTGGTTCAGGTCTGGTTCTGGTCTGGATCAGGTCTGGTTCTGGTCTGGTTCAGGTCTGGTTCTGGTCTGGATCAGGTCTGGTTCTGGTCTGGTTCAGGTCTGGTTCAGGTCTGGTTCTGGTCTGGATCAGGTCTGGTTCTGGTCTGGTTCAGGTCTGGTTCTGGTCTGGATCAGGTCTGGTTCAGGTCTGGTTCTGGTCTGGTTCAGGTCTGGTTCTGGTCTGGATCAGGTCTGGTTCTGGTCTGGTTCAGGTCTGGTTCAGGTCTGGTTCTGGTCTGGATCAGGTCTGGTTCTGGTCTGGTTCAGGTCTGGTTCAGGTCTGGTTCTGGTCTGGATCAGGTCTGGATCAGGTCTGGTTCTGGTCTGGTTCTGGTCTGGTTCAGGTCTGGTTCTGGTCTGGTTCAGGTCTGGTTCTGGTCTGGTTCTGGTCTGGTTCAGGTCTGGTTCTGGTCTGGTTCAGGTCTGGTTCTGGTCTGGTTCAGGTCTGGTTCAGGTCTGGTTCTGGTCTGGATCAGGTCTGGTTCTGGTCTGGTTCAGGTCTGGTTCTGGTCTGGATCAGGTCTGGTTCTGGTCTGGTTCAGGTCTGGTTCTGGTCTGGATCAGGTCTGGTTCAGGTCTGGTTCTGGTCTGGTTCTGGTTCTGGTTCAGGTCTGGTTCAGGTCTGGTTCTGGTCTGGTTCAGGTCTGGATCAGGTCTGGTTCAGGTCTGGTTCTGGTCTGGTTCAGGTCTGGTTCAGGTCTGGTTCTGGTCTGGTTCAGGTCTGGTTCAGGTCTGGTTCTGGTCTGGTTCTGGTCTGGTTCAGTCCTGGTTCAGGTCTGGTTCTGGTCTGGTTCAGGTCTGGTTCTGGTCTGGTTCTGGTCTGGTTCAGGTCTGGTTCTGGTCTGGTTCAGGTCTGGTTCAGGTCTGGTTCTGGTCTGGTTCTGGTCTGGTTCTGGTCTGGTTCTGGTCTGGTTCAGGTCTGGTTCTGGTCTGGTTCTGGTCTGGTTCAGGTCTGGTTCAGGTCTGGATCAGGTCTGGTTCTGGTCTGGTTCTGGTCTGGTTCAGGTCTGGTTCTGGTCTGGATCAGGTCTGGTTCAGGTCTGGATCAGGTCTGGTTCTGGTCTGGTTCTGGTCTGGTTCAGGTCTGGTTCAGTCCTGGTTCAGGTCTGGTTCTGGTCTGGTTCAGGTCTGGTTCTGGTCTGGTTCTGGTCTGGTTCAGGTCTGGATCAGGTCTGGTTCTGGTCTGGATCAGGTCTGGTTCTGGTCTGGTTCTGGTCTGGTTCAGGTCTGGTTCTGGTCTGGTTCAGTCCTGGTTCAGGTCTGGTTCTGGTCTGGTTCTGGTCTGGTTCAGGTCTGGTTCTGGTCTGGTTCTGGTCTGGTTCAGGTCTGGTTCTGGTCTGGTTCTGGTCTGGTTCAGGTCTGGTTCTGGTCTGGTTCTGGTCTGGTTCAGGTCTGGTTCTGGTCTGGTTCTGGTCTGGTTCAGGTCTGGTTCTGGTCTGGTTCAGTCCTGGTTCAGGTCTGGTTCTGGTCTGGTTCTGGTCTGGTTCTGGTCTGGATCAGGTCTGGTTCAGGTCTGGTTCAGGTCTGGTTCTGGTCTGGTTCAGGTCTGGTTCTGGTCTGGTTCTGGTCTGGTTCAGGTCTGGTTCAGGTCTGGTTCTGGTCTGGTTCAGGTCTGGTTCTGGTCTGGTTCTGGTCTGGTTCTGGTCTGGTTCTGGTCTGGTTCAGGTCTGGTTCTGGTCTGGTTCAGGTCTGGTTCAGGTCTGGTTCTGGTCTGGTTCTGGTCTGGTTCAGGTCTGGTTCTGGTCTGGTTCTGGTCTGGTTCTGGTCTGGTTCAGGTCTGGTTCAGGTCTGGATCAGGTCTGGTTCTGGTCTGGTTCTGGTCTGGTTCAGGTCTGGTTCTGGTCTGGATCAGGTCTGGTTCAGGTCTGGATCAGGTCTGGTTCTGGTCTGGTTCTGGTCTGGTTCAGGTCTGGTTCAGTCCTGGTTCAGGTCTGGTTCTGGTCTGGTTCAGGTCTGGTTCTGGTCTGGTTCTGGTCTGGTTCAGGTCTGGATCAGGTCTGGTTCTGGTCTGGATCAGGTCTGGTTCTGGTCTGGTTCTGGTCTGGTTCTGGTCTGGTTCTGGTCTGGTTCAGGTCTGGTTCTGGTCTGGATCAGGTCTGGTTCAGGTCTGGATCAGGTCTGGTTCTGGTCTGGTTCAGGTCTGGTTCTGGTCTGGTTCAGGTCTGGTTCTGGTCTGGTTCTGGTCTGGTTCAGGTCTGGTTCTGGTCTGGATCAGGTCTGGTTCTGGTCTGGATCAGGTCTGGTTCTGGTCTGGTTCTGGTCTGGTTCAGGTCTGGTTCTGGTCTGGATCAGGTCTGGTTCAGGTCTGGATCAGGTCTGGTTCTGGTCTGGTTCTGGTCTGGTTCAGGTCTGGTTCTGGTCTGGTTCAGGTCTGGTTCTGGTCTGGTTCTGGTCTGGTTCAGGTCTGGATCAGGTCTGGTTCTGGTCTGGATCAGGTCTGGTTCTGGTCTGGTTCTGGTCTGGTTCTGGTCTGGTTCTGGTCTGGTTCAGGTCTGGTTCTGGTCTGGTTCAGGTCTGGATCAGGTCTGGTTCAGGTCTGGTTCTGGTCTGGTTCAGGTCTGGTTCTGGTCTGGTTCTGGTCTGGTTCAGGTCTGGTTCAGGTCTGGTTCTGGTCTGGTTCAGGTCTGGTTCTGGTCTGGTTCTGGTCTGGTTCAGGTCTGGATCAGGTCTGGTTCAGGTCTGGTTCTGGTCTGGTTCAGGTCTGGTTCTGGTCTGGTTCTGGTCTGGTTCTGGTCTGGTTCTGGTCTGGTTCAGTCCTGGTTCAGGTCTGGTTCTGGTCTGGTTCAGGTCTGGTTCTGGTCTGGTTCTGGTCTGGTTCAGGTCTGGTTCTGGTCTGGTTCTGGTCTGGTTCTGGTCTGGTTCAGTCCTGGTTCAGGTCTGGTTCTGGTCTGGTTCAGGTCTGGTTCTGGTCTGGTTCAGGTCTGGTTCAGGTCTGGTTCTGGTCTGGTTCTGGTCTGGTTCAGGTCTGGTTCAGTCCTGGTTCAGGTCTGGTTCTGGTCTGGTTCAGGTCTGGTTCTGGTCTGGTTCTGGTCTGGTTCAGGTCTGGTTCAGTCCTGGTTCAGGTCTGGTTCAGGTCTGGATCAGGTCTGGTTCTGGTCTGGTTCTGGTCTGGTTCAGGTCTGGTTCAGTCCTGGTTCAGGTCTGGTTCTGGTCTGGTTCAGGTCTGGTTCTGGTCTGGTTCTGGTCTGGTTCAGGTCTGGATCAGGTCTGGTTCTGGTCTGGATCAGGTCTGGTTCTGGTCTGGTTCTGGTCTGGTTCAGGTCTGGTTCAGGTCTGGTTCTGGTCTGGTTCTGGTCTGGTTCTGGTCTGGATCAGGTCTGGTTCTGGTCTGGTTCTGGTCTGGATCAGGTCTGGTTCTGGTCTGGTTCAGGTCTGGTTCTGGTCTGGTTCAGGTCTGGTTCTGGTCTGGTTCTGGTCTGGTTCTGGTCTGGTTCTGGTCTGGTTCTGGTCTGGTTCAGGTCTGGTTCTGGTCTGGATCAGGTCTGGTTCTGGTCTGGTTCTGGTCTGGTTCAGGTCTGGTTCTGGTCTGGTTCTGGTCTGGTTCTGGTCTGGTTCAGGTCTGGTTCTGGTCTGGTTCTGGTCTGGATCAGGTCTGGTTCTGGTCTGGTTCTGGTCTGGTTCTGGTCTGGTTCAGTCCTGGTTCAGGTCTGGTTCTGGTCTGGTTCTGGTCTGGTTCTGGTCTGGTTCAGGTCTGGTTCTGGTCTGGATCAGGTCTGGTTCTGGTCTGGTTCTGGTCTGGTTCAGGTCTGGATCAGGTCTGGTTCTGGTCTGGTTCTGGTCTGGATCAGGTCTGGTTCTGGTCTGGTTCAGGTCTGGTTCTGGTCTGGTTCAGGTCTGGTTCTGGTCTGGATCAGGTCTGGTTCTGGTCTGGTTCTGGTCTGGTTCTGGTCTGGATCAGGTCTGGTTCTGGTCTGGTTCTGGTCTGGATCAGGTCTGGTTCAGGTCTGGTTCTGGTCTGGTTCAGGTCTGGTTCTGGTCTGGTTCAGGTCTGGTTCTGGTCTGGTTCAGTCCTGGTTCAGGTCTGGTTCTGGTCTGGTTCAGGTCTGGTTCTGGTCTGGTTCAGGTCTGGTTCTGGTCTGGTTCTGGTCTGGTTCAGGTCTGGATCAGGTCTGGTTCAGGTCTGGTTCTGGTCTGGTTCAGGTCTGGTTCTGGTCTGGTTCAGGTCTGGTTCTGGTCTGGTTCTGGTCTGGTTCAGGTCTGGTTCAGGTCTGGTTCTGGTCTGGTTCAGGTCTGGTTCTGGTCTGGTTCTGGTCTGGTTCAGGTCTGGATCAGGTCTGGTTCAGGTCTGGTTCTGGTCTGGTTCAGGTCTGGTTCTGGTCTGGTTCTGGTCTGGTTCTGGTCTGGTTCTGGTCTGGTTCAGGTCTGGTTCAGGTCTGGTTCTGGTCTGGTTCAGGTCTGGTTCAGGTCTGGTTCTGGTCTGGTTCTGGTCTGGTTCAGGTCTGGTTCAGGTCTGGTTCTGGTCTGGTTCAGGTCTGGTTCTGGTCTGGTTCTGGTCTGGTTCAGGTCTGGATCAGGTCTGGTTCTGGTCTGGTTCTGGTCTGGTTCTGGTCTGGTTCAGGTCTGGTTCTGGTCTGGTTCTGGTCTGGATCAGGTCTGGTTCAGGTCTGGATCAGGTCTGGTTCTGGTCTGGTTCAGGTCTGGATCAGGTCTGGTTCAGGTCTGGTTCTGGTCTGGTTCAGGTCTGGTTCTGGTCTGGTTCTGGTCTGGTTCTGGTCTGGTTCTGGTCTGGTTCAGGTCTGGTTCAGGTCTGGTTCTGGTCTGGTTCAGGTCTGGTTCTGGTCTGGATCAGGTCTGGTTCTGGTCTGGTTCTGGTCTGGTTCTGGTCTGGTTCTGGTCTGGTTCAGGTCTGGTTCTGGTCTGGTTCAGGTCTGGTTCAGGTCTGGATCAGGTCTGGTTCAGGTCTGGTTCTGGTCTGGTTCAGGTCTGGTTCTGGTCTGGTTCAGGTCTGGTTCTGGTCTGGTTCTGGTCTGGTTCTGGTCTGGTTCAGGTCTGGTTCTGGTCTGGTTCTGGTCTGGATCAGGTCTGGTTCTGGTCTGGTTCAGGTCTGGTTCTGGTCTGGTTCTGGTCTGGTTCTGGTCTGGTTCAGGTCTGGTTCTGGTCTGGATCAGGTCTGGTTCTGGTCTGGTTCTGGTCTGGTTCAGGTCTGGTTCTGGTCTGGTTCTGGTCTGGTTCTGGTCTGGTTCAGGTCTGGTTCTGGTCTGGTTCTGGTCTGGATCAGGTCTGGTTCTGGTCTGGTTCTGGTCTGGTTCTGGTCTGGTTCAGTCCTGGTTCAGGTCTGGTTCTGGTCTGGTTCTGGTCTGGTTCAGGTCTGGTTCTGGTCTGGTTCAGGTCTGGTTCTGGTCTGGTTCTGGTCTGGATCAGGTCTGGTTCTGGTCTGGTTCTGGTCTGGATCAGGTCTGGTTCAGGTCTGGTTCTGGTCTGGTTCAGGTCTGGTTCTGGTCTGGTTCAGGTCTGGTTCTGGTCTGGTTCTGGTCTGGTTCTGGTCTGGTTCTGGTCTGGTTCAGGTCTGGATCAGGTCTGGTTCTGGTCTGGTTCAGGTCTGGTTCAGGTCTGGTTCTGGTCTGGATCAGGTCTGGTTCAGGTCTGGTTCAGGTCTGGTTCTGGTCTGGTTCTGGTCTGGTTCAGGTCTGGATCAGGTCTGGTTCAGGTCTGGTTCTGGTCTGGTTCTGGTCTGGTTCTGGTCTGGTTCTGGTCTGGTTCAGGTCTGGTTCAGGTCTGGTTCTGGTCTGGTTCAGGTCTGGTTCTGGTCTGGATCAGGTCTGGTTCAGGTCTGGTTCTGGTCTGGTTCAGGTCTGGTTCTGGTCTGGTTCTGGTCTGGTTCAGGTCTGGTTCAGGTCTGGTTCTGGTCTGGTTCAGGTCTGGTTCTGGTCTGGATCAGGTCTGGTTCAGGTCTGGTTCTGGTCTGGTTCAGGTCTGGTTCTGGTCTGGTTCTGGTCTGGTTCTGGTCTGGTTCTGGTCTGGTTCTGGTCTGGTTCAGGTCTGGTTCTGGTCTGGTTCAGGTCTGGTTCTGGTCTGGTTCTGGTCTGGTTCAGGTCTGGATCAGGTCTGGTTCAGGTCTGGTTCTGGTCTGGTTCTGGTCTGGTTCTGGTCTGGTTCTGGTCTGGTTCAGGTCTGGTTCTGGTCTGGTTCTGGTCTGGTTCAGGTCTGGATCAGGTCTGGTTCAGGTCTGGTTCTGGTCTGGTTCTGGTCTGGTTCTGGTCTGGTTCTGGTCTGGTTCAGGTCTGGTTCAGGTCTGGTTCTGGTCTGGTTCTGGTCTGGTTCAGGTCTGGATCAGGTCTGGTTCTGGTCTGGTTCAGGTCTGGTTCTGGTCTGGTTCAGGTCTGGTTCTGGTCTGGTTCTGGTCTGGTTCAGGTCTGGTTCTGGTCTGGTTCAGGTCTGGTTCAGGTCTGGTTCAGGTCTGGTTCTGGTCTGGTTCAGGTCTGGTTCTGGTCTGGTTCTGGTCTGGTTCTGGTCTGGTTCAGGTCTGGATCAGGTCTGGTTCAGGTCTGGTTCTGGTCTGGTTCTGGTCTGGTTCTGGTCTGGTTCTGGTCTGGTTCAGGTCTGGTTCAGGTCTGGTTCTGGTCTGGTTCTGGTCTGGTTCTGGTCTGGTTCAGGTCTGGTTCAGGTCTGGTTCAGGTCTGGTTCTGGTCTGGTTCTGGTCTGGTTCAGGTCTGGTTCAGGTCTGGTTCTGGTCTGGTTCAGGTCTGGTTCTGGTCTGGATCAGGTCTGGTTCAGGTCTGGTTCTGGTCTGGTTCAGGTCTGGTTCTGGTCTGGTTCTGGTCTGGTTCAGGTCTGGTTCAGGTCTGGTTCTGGTCTGGTTCAGGTCTGGTTCTGGTCTGGTTCTGGTCTGGTTCAGGTCTGGATCAGGTCTGGTTCTGGTCTGGTTCTGGTCTGGTTCTGGTCTGGTTCAGGTCTGGTTCTGGTCTGGTTCTGGTCTGGATCAGGTCTGGTTCAGGTCTGGTTCTGGTCTGGTTCAGGTCTGGTTCTGGTCTGGTTCTGGTCTGGTTCAGGTCTGGTTCTGGTCTGGTTCAGGTCTGGTTCAGGTCTGGTTCTGGTCTGGTTCAGGTCTGGTTCTGGTCTGGTTCAGGTCTGGTTCAGGTCTGGTTCTGGTCTGGTTCAGGTCTGGTTCAGGTCTGGATCAGGTCTGGTTCAGGTCTGGTTCTGGTCTGGTTCTGGTCTGGTTCTGGTCTGGTTCAGGTCTGGTTCTGGTCCTCTCGTAGGGTCCTCTGTGTGTGTTCTCGGCGCGCTCTGGATGGGGGCCCCTGGGGGCCCCTGGGGGCCCCTCCGGACGCTGCTCGTGCCCCAGACGAGAGGCTCGACTCTGGGCCTGACGCTGAGGGGAGACGCCCCGGTGCTGGTGGCCGCCGTGGTGCCGGGAGGAGCCGCTCAGGTCGGGACCTTTCAGATGTTCACATAAAAACAACAGGACCAGGACTGAACCAGGACCAGACCAGGACTGAACCAGGACCAGACCAGGACTGAACCAGGACCAGGACCAGGCCTGAACCAGGACCAGACCAGGACTGAACCAGGACCAGACCAGGACTGAACCAGGACCAGGACCAGGCCTGAACCAGGACCAGACCAGGACTGAACCAGGACCAGACCAGGACTGAACCAGGACCAGACCAGGACTGAACCAGGACCAGGACCAGGCCTGAACCAGGACCAGACCAGGACTGAACCAGGACCAGGACCAGGCCTGAACCAGGACCAGGACCAGGCCTGAACCAGGACCAGACCAGGACTGAACCAGGACCAGGACCAGGCCTGAACCAGGACCAGACCAGGACTGAACCAGGACCAGGACCAGGCCTGAACCAGGACCAGACCAGGACTGAACCAGGACCAGACCAGGACTGAACCAGGACCAGGACCAGGCCTGAACCAGGACCAGACCAGGACTGAACCAGGACCAGACCAGGACTGAACCAGGACCAGACCAGGACTGAACCAGGACCAGGACCAGGCCTGAACCAGGACCAGACCAGGACTGAACCAGGACCAGACCAGGACTGAACCAGGACCAGACCAGGACTGAACCAGGACCAGACCAGGACTGAACCAGGTCTCCCGTGTCCTCAGGAGGCGGGGCTGCGTGAGGGCGATTATATCGTGGCGGTGAACGGAATCGACAGGAAATGGTCCAAACATGGAGACGTGGTGGAGCTGCTGCAGCGGGGGCGGGGCCAGGAGCGAAGGGGACGGCAGTGAGCGTCGTCACTCTGCACCAGGCCCCCGTCATACAGGTAACCCCGCCCCCTGACACATGACCCCGCCCCCTCACATCTACCGCACCCGCCTCACCCGCCTCACCCTCTGGGTGATCCCACCCACCCATCCAACTGCCTCTTCAGTCTGCTGCCATCAGGAAGGAGACTGAGGAGCCTCAGGGCCAAGACCAGCAGACTGAAAGACAGCTTCATCCACCAAGCTGTCAGGATGCTCAACTCTCTCCCAATCACACTGCTGCTTAAATCACACTGACACTGCTGCTTAAATCACACTGACACTGCTGCTTAAATGACACGTAAATGACACTGACAATGCTGCTTAAATGACTGTGGCAGTGCTGCTTAAATGACATCAACACTGCTGCTTAAATGACACCGACACTGCTGTTTAAATGACTCTGACACTGCTGCTTAAATGACACTGACACTGCTGCTTAAATGACACTGACACTGCTACTTAAATGACACCGACACTGCTGCTTAAATGACACTGACACTGCTGCTTAAATGACACTGGCTGCTGCTTAAATCACACTGACACTGCTGCTTAAATGACTGTGGCAGTGCTGCTTAAATGACATCAACACTGCTGCTTAAATGACACCGACACTGCTGTTTAAATGACTCTGACACTGCTGCTTAAATGACACTGACACTGCTGCTTAAATGACACTGACACTGCTACTTAAATGACACCGACACTGCTGCTTAAATGACACTGACACTGCTGCTTAAATGACACTGGCTGCTGCTTAAATCACACTGACACTGCTGCTTAAATCACACTGCTGCTTAAATGACACGTAAATGACAGTGACAATGCTGCTTAAATGACACCGACACTGCTGCTTAAATGACTCTGACACTGCTGCTTAAATGACATCAACACTGCTGCTTAAATGACACAGACACTGCTGTTTAAATGACTCTGACACTGCTGCTTAAATCACACTGACACTGCTGCTTAAATGACACGTAAATTACACTGACAATGCTGCTTAAATGACACTGACACTGCTGCTTAAATGACTGGCACTGCTGCTTAAATGACATCAACACTGCTGCTTAAATGACACCGACACTGCTGTTTAAATGACTCTGACACTGCTGCTTAAATGACACTGGCTGCTGCTTAAATCACACTGACACTGCTGCTTAAATCACACTGCTGCTTAAATGACACGTAAATGACACTGACAATGCTGCTTAAATGACACCGACACTGCTGCTTAAATGACTCTGACACTGCTGCTTAAATGACATCAACACTGCTGCTTAAATGACACAGACACTGCTGTTTAAATGACTCTGACACTGCTGCTTAAATGACACTGACTGCTGCTTAAATGACACTGATACTGCTGCTGCTTAAATGACACTGCTGCTTAAATGACACTGGCACTGCTGCTTAAATGACACTGACTCTGCTGCTTAAATCACAGTGACACTGCTGCTTAAATGACACATTTGAGCTTTATTCCGCTCCACATTGTGTGTTTTACTTATTTGTATTATACACAAGCCTTTTGTACTTTTACTACAGGTATATGTGATGTTTTAGTCCTGGTGTTTATTGTCTTGTTTATCACATGTTTTATGTTCACTGTGGGCCTAGGGGGCGCTGCAATTTCAAATCCTGTGTGTGCGACTTGTACATATGAGCCGTGTCTCAATTCCCAGAGTGCACAGTTCGGAGTGTGGTTTGAAGGGCATGTACATCACATCCGGCGCGACGACTGCTGTTCCATTTCTTTTTTGTCCCATGCACAGTTAACACACGAGCTGAAGACTGCAGTCGTTTCCATGGAAATCGGGGTGTGGACCAAGTGTGTGAAAAATTACGCTTCGCACGCTCATATATCCCAGCATGCACCGCGCTCTATTTCTTCGCCGACGCCCATGCGGTCCGTGGACTGCACTCAGGACTGAGCAAGTATGCACAGTCTTGCCTGCAGTCTGAGCCGTGCACTCTGAGAATTGGGACATGGCGATGGTTTTTGACAATAAAGATGACTTTGAACTTTGAACTGTTCAGTCTGGCTCCGCCTCCTCATTTCCACCTCGTCTTTGTTTTCTTTTGTTTGTTCAGGCGCCGCTTCGTCGCTCCACCTCCGACCTGCCTGACTCCACCCACCTGCACAAACCCCGCCCCCACGTGCCGCGCCTCCTCAAACCCCGCCTCCTGAGATGGACACACCCCAAAAACAAGCACACACCCCAGGCTCCGCCCTCCGACCCCTCAGAGCAGCTCTACTGACAGCGGCAGGGTGGTTATCCTCTGCGCCCTCTCACCAGGAGCTTGTGGGTCTGACTCCCTGTGTGACCGGCAGAGTGGTTAGTTAGTGGTATTGGTTAGTAAATATTTGTACAGAGACTTTCAGGTGTACAGTTTGTTGTGTTTTTTATAATATTTTTTGTAAAATTTTTCTGTCTTTTTTTTTCTGTCTGAATGTTTTGAGCACTAAAGTCAGATGCCCCGTCAGTCACTGCTTATTTCAGTTTTATTCGTGTCTAATTGTTTCTTCAAATTTTTTTTTTTTTTTATGTTTTTTGTATTTTTCTAGTCCCTCTTCTATTTGGGGAGAGTCTCTGTGTTGAGTCTAAGTTTAAATAAAAAGCTTAAATGATGCTGTGTGTTTGTGGAATCCCTCATCGTAAAGAGAACTTCAGTTCTGTCTCTGGACACGAGAATCTGTTTCTTCAGTTCTGGTCAAACGCTGGTGGACACTGCCTATATCTGCCTGAAGGGGGAAACAAAACGAGAGGATCGACCAACAGACGTGAGAAGCAGGGTGGACCTCAGGGTGGACCTCAGAGTGGACCTCAGAGTGGACCTCAGGGTGGACCTCAGGGTGGACCTCAGGGTGGACCTCAGTGTCCAGCAGCGTCTGACCAGAACTGAAGAAGCAGCTTGGATGAGCTGAGAAACCAAATAAATTTGACCAAATAAACTTTTGTCCAGTTGACAAATTGAATTTCTCCTGTTGCTTTTGGTTCTACCTGGACGACGGAGGGATTCTACACATTCAGGAGCTGTTTCAGGAGCTGCATCATTGTGTCATCAGTTCCTTTATAAAACCAAACGAAGATCAACAGCTGCAGAGCAAAAGCCAAAAGAAACTTTCAGAATGTCATGATGTTACTGTCATGGGGGCTAGTCGGACCCAAAAGCAGAACACACCAAAAAAATAAAAAATAAAAAGGTTTAAACAACTTATTTTCAAAGAGGAGGAGCAGGTTGGTATTGGGCTGGGGACCAGAGGGGTATTCCACGAATGCGACTAAGCGCAAAGTCCGGCTTTATTCGACAGTTCGCACTAGTTTTAGTGACAGTTCGGTTCCATGACTCTCGCTAACCTTAGTCCCCGCTGAGTTACTGCGGCAACATGGTTTTAGCGGATAGTCTGGTACCGGGCAGGCTAAAGATGTGGATTAATCAGGCCGTGCCACAGAGAATACGTACCTGATGTAAACAGACTGTCAAACAAACCATTCCGCACACCTCCCGCATGAGTATCTGTGTTGTCCGATAACAATATGTGGCATCTCTATCAAAGAATACAGTTACAGGTAAACCTTTACTTTTAAAACAAGATGTAGCCAAATAACAGGCACACTCCATGATGCAACATTTCAATGATTCAACAAATTTGCTTCAGAGATGCTGTGCAAACCTCTTTAATGAAATCCTATTTATCAATTTCCATCAATAGGCATAAAACAAAAGACATTAGGTATGACATTCTGGTGTGAGGCCACTGCTGGAGGACTGCTGAGGGTCAGGCAAGGCACTGCTGGAGGACCGCTGAGGGTCAGGCAAGGCACTGCTGGAGGACTGCTGAGGGTCAGGCAAGGCACTGCTGGAGGACTGCTGAGGGTCAGGCAAGGCACTGCTGGAGGACCGCTGAGGGTCAGGCAAGGCACTGCTGGAGGACTGCTGAGGAGGGTCCAAGTGTACGACATCTTCAGTAACTAGAACACAAACATACTATTAAAATATACAAATGCTTGGATCACAGCTGAGGCAAGCATTAGCCTAGAGAATACCTCGAATATACTCCTCATGAAAACTCGCAGGAAGGATCTTTGATGGGGGGTAAGGCCAAATACCTGCAACAAGTAAGGCAAGTCCTAAGAAGTCAACTCAATGGCAAGAACAAGGCCCAGGCAATAAACAGCTACGCCCTGCCAGTGATCAGATACCCAGCAGGAATCATAAGCTGGCCAAAGGAGGAGATGCAGACCACAGACGTTAAGACACGAAAGCTCCTGATCATGCATGGAGGGTTCCATCCCAAATCCAGCACCCTGAGACTGTACACGAGCCGGAAGGAAGGAGGCCGAGGACTAGTGAGTGTGGGAACCACTGTCCAGGATGAAACATCCAAAATCCATAAGTACATCAAGGACAAGGCCCTGAGAGATGATGTACTCAGGGAATGCCTCAGACAGTGGAGCTCAGAGGAAGAGGTGCTGGAGGGACCATCATGGCAGGACAAACCCCTACATGGGGCGTACCACCGAAACATAACTGAAGTGGCTGATATCAAGAAATCCTCCCAATGGCTGGAGAGGGTCTGAAGGACACACAGAGGCCCTCATCCTGGAGCACAGGAGCAGGAGCACCCGAGCAATAGAGGCCCAGATCTACCACACCAGACAAGACCCAAGGTGTAGGCTGTGCAAAGAGGCTCCTGAGACAGTCCAGCACATAACTGCAGGGTGTAAGATGCTGGCAGGGAAAGCATACATGGAGCGACACAACCAAGTGGCAGGCATAGTGTACAGAAACATCTGTGCAGAGTACGGGCTGGAGACCCCAAGGTCAAGGTGGGAAACACCTCCGAAGGTTGCGGAGAATGACCAAGCCAAGATCATTTGGGACTTCCAGATACAGACTGACAGAATGGTGATGGTGAACCAACCAGACATAGTGGTGGTGGATAAGCAACAGAACAGAGCCGTGGTGGTGGACATTGCAATACCAAGAGATGGTAACATCAGGAAAAAGGAACACGAGAAACTAGAGAAATACCAGGGGCTCAAGGAAGAGCTGGAGAAGTCCTGGAAGGTGAAGGCATCAGTGGCGCCCGTGGTGATCGGAGCACTCGGGGCTGTAACCCCCAAACTGGAGGAGTGGCTACAACAGATCCCAGGAGAAACATCAGACATCTCAGTCCAGAAAAGTGCAGTACAGTGGTACCTCACCTTACGAATGACCCAACAAACGAAAATTCAAGTTACGAAACGCGAAATCTCAAAAATTAAAATAATGCGCGCTCAGCCACACACATTATAGCTTTTCTCAGACTGGATTTAAACCCCTCTCACACCTGTCCCCCGTTCAAACACCCAAACCCCCACAGATTCCCAACAAAACGTATCAATGATAAAAGGAGAAGTTAAAATTTGTCAACTGGACAAAGTTTGTTTGGTTGAAAACGTTTCGCCGCTCATCCGAGAGGCTTCGTCAGCTCTGGTTCTAGTGCTGGTAAGACACTGCTTATATCTCGCTGCAGGGAGGAGCTCACTACACTGAAATAGCTCTGAAACGATCCCCACTAATCTGTCTCTTTGTTTTTCAAATTACTCTGGCGACTAGTTTCGCCTCCCTATTCACGCCTAACGACCGTCTCCACCCCTCTGCCCTGGATTGTCTGCCCTAATGTTTCTTTGTCTGTTTTGACTAGGTTTAAGAATCGAATTATAAATGGGAGACAAGTTATGTCTAACTCCCCCATTTCTGTTTAACGATGGATTCTCTTTTTTTGACAAAAATTGCCTCTTTAACTCCTCCTCTCAAACCAGTTCTTTTCCCTGGCTAAGATCTGGACCTCACTGTCCTCAAAAGAATGGCCCGTGGCTTCTAGGTGAAGATGTACGGCAGATGACGGTCCACTCTGGCACGCCCGCCTGTGTTGGTACATCCTCTTGTGAAGTGGCTGTTTTGTTTCTCCAGTGTAGCGCTCACTGCAGTCTTCACTACACTGAATGGAGTAGACCACATTGCTTTGTTTGTGGCTCAGTGTTTTGTCCTTTGGGTGGACGAGTTTTTGTCTTAAAGTGTTTGTGGGTTTGAAATAAACTGGGATTTCATATTGTCTGAAAATCCTCTGTAGTTTTTCCGACACGCCGGCCAGGTACGGAATCGCTACCCCTTTCCTCCTGGGTTCGGATTCTCTGTTGTCTTGTTTATTGCCCTTGTCTCTCTTGGTTTTGTTGACAGCCCATTTAGGATCTCCACAAACAGAGAGGGCTTCCTGCACATGTTGTTCTTCTTTCTCCTTACCCTCTGTGCTTGTGGGAACCACTTGGGCCCTGTGTTGTAATGTCCGAATAACTCCCAGTTTGTGCTGCAGTGGGTGGTGTGAATCAAAAAGCAGGTATTGGTCTGTGTGTGTGGGCTTCCTGAAGACTTCTACTTGGAGTCCCCGGTCTCCTCCTATCGTTACTGCACAATCTAAGAACGCCAATGTGTTATCATTGGCATCTTCACGGGTGAATTTGATGTTCGGATCTACAGAATTGATATGTGCAGTGAAAGGTTCCAAATCTTGAATTTTGATTTTTGTAAAATTATCATCAACATAACGAAACCAGTGTGTGGGCGGAGAGCCTGGATATGAAGCTAAGGCACTCTGTTCAAATTGTTCCATGTATAAATTAGCCATGATAGGGGAGACCGGTGAGCCCATCGCACAGCCGTGGATCTGCCTGTAAAAGTTCCCTCTGAACTGGAAATAGGTGGTATTCAGACAAATTTCCAGCAGTTGGCAGATTTGGTCAGGAGAAAGTTTGGTTCTCTCTTCTAACTTGGAATCCTGTAGTAAACTCCTTCTCGCTCCTTCTCACAAAACGTATAAATAGTGAAGTGTGGGGGGAAGTGGGAAGGGGGAGAAGACTGCGCGCGGACATGTGTGATAGCGCAGCATGACCCGGCGCGGAGCTGCCAGCAGGTCCAGACCAAGGTCTAAACCTGGACTGGACCAGGACCTGTGTTGTATAAAGTAGTGGAAAATCAAACTCAAGTAAAAGTATAGGTTCCCCTCCCAAAAATGACTTTGGTAAAAGTCGAAGTCACTGACTGAAATGTTACTTGAGTAAAAGTCTTAAAGTATCTGGAACTTCTTGTACTTAAGTAAGACAAGTAATGTAAACATAAATGTACTCAAGTAAAGTAATTAAAAGTACAAGTAAAAGTATGAAGCAAAGGTAGTCTGAAGCTAACCCTTGCTTTGTTACTTAGATCGCACAAATACACAGCGCTTGTTTACATTTTTAAAAGTAGACACATGTTAATCTTATTTTTTTGTCCTTTCCCATTCGTTACACTTCGCCTACAGCTAGGCCTTCCCTTGAGCCCAAAAAGCTAGGTAGCCTGTTAGCTCCAACATCATCAAATACGCTTTGTGTAACCGAAACAATGTCACACAAAGTTAATTTCTACATTAGAACGTCCATGCTGTGGTTACTGAAATTGGAATATAGACGCTAACAATTTCATTAATCTAGAACTTACCTCGATGGATGCTGTCTCCTCGTCCATCAGGGATGTTGATTGATTAAACGAGCTGCATGAAACCAACAGGTGTAGGCTGATTATCATGCACAAGTAGTGAACAAGCCCAGACACGTCCTGACTTCCTTCAGTCAGTAGAGGTTTGTTTGTAACGAGTAACTAAACGGCACATTGAAAATGTATCGGAGTAAAAGTATGCAATTAAATTCGGAAAAGTAGTGAAGTAAAAGTAAAAGTAATAATTTTTTTAAAAACTCAAGTAAAGTACAAAGTCTCCCAAAATGTACGTAAGTACAGTAGTGAAGTATTATTACTTTGTTACTATACAACACTGCCTAGACCTGACCAGGTCTAGAGGAGGTCTAGAGGAGCCGCAGTGGTCTGGACTAAACCAGGACTAGACCAGGTGGACCAAAGCGCCGCGCGCGTCCACCTCGTGGCCTCGCCTCGAGCCACAGCCGAGGCGAGGCGAGCCGCCGCACGCAAGAGCCGCGGCGGTCCAGACCCGCTCCAGACCTGCCCGCGTAAGGTGCTCACAGAGCGGCCTGGATAGAACCGTGAGGTCGGCCTCTTCAAGACCTCCAGGCCGGTGACCGGGACAATCCCCGGACCCATGCCCGCTTAGGGAGCACTTAAGGCGGGCTGGCAGTGTCCCCCTGGGTCCCTGGATGTCTGGGGCTCCGTGCCTGGCAGGTCTAGAGCAGGTCCAGACCACTGCGGCTCTTGCAGCGGCTCGCCCCAGCCGCGACCCGAAACCAAACCAGGAAACAGACGCGCGCGGGGCGCCTCAATCCACCCGGTCCAGTCCTGGCCCAGTCCTGGTCCAGTCCAGGTCCAGACCTGCCGGCAGCCCCGCACCGGGCCATGCTGCTCCACCACACACGTGTCCTCCCCCTTCCCCCCACACTTCACCACCAATACACCCTGTCAAAAATCCACGAAGGTTTGAGTGTCCAAACGAGAGACAAACGCGAGAAAAGTCCAAATCCAGTCTGAGAAACCAATCAGGAAGCAGAACACAATGTTACACTATAAAAAAAAGTTACACTATAAAAAAAAAAAAAACTTGGATCGGGGCCTTGGAACGAATCAGGCTTTTTCCGTTGAAATAGCTACTCAACTTACGAAAAATTCACGTTACGAAACCACCTCTGGAACCACTCACGAATAAGGTGAGGTACCACTGTACTAGGAACAGCAAAGATACTGCAGAACTCTCAAGCTCCCAGGCCTCTGGTAGAGGACCCGAGCTGGATGAGAGAGACCAACCACCGGGGAAGGTGAGGAGCACTTTTTTTTACACACACACACACACATATATATATATATATATATATATATATATATATATATATATATATATATATATATATATACGTCACATTTCACCCCGTCACATTTCACCCCGTCACATATCACCCCGTCACATTTCACACGTCACATTTCACCCATCACATTTCACCCCGTCACATTTCACCCGTCACATTTCACCCGTCACAACTCACCCCGTCACATTTCACCCCGTCACATTTCACCCCGTCACAATTCCCCCCGTCACATTTCACCCGTCACATTTCACCCCGTCACATTTCACCCCGTCACATTTCACCCCCTCACAATTCACCCCGTCACATTTCACCCTTCACATTTCACCCCGTCACATTTCACCCGTCACATTTCACCCCGTCACAATTCACCCGTCACATTTCAACCCGTCACATTTCACCCCGTCACATTTCACCCGTCACATTTCACCCGTCACATTTCACCCCGTCACATTTCACCCCGTCACAATTAACCCGTCACATTTCAACCCGTCACATTTCACCCGTCACATTTCACCCCGTCACATTTCACCCCGTCACATTTCACCCGTCACATTTCACCCGTCACACTTCACCCGTCACATTTCACCCGTCACATTTCACCCCGTCACATTTCACCCCGTCACAATTAACCCGTCACATTTCAACCCGTCACATTTCACCCGTCACATTTCACCCCGTCACATTTCACCCCGTCACATTTCACCCGTCACAATTCACCCGTCACATTTCACCCCGTCACATTTCACCCGTCACAATTCACCCGTCACATTTCACCCCGTCACATTTCACCCGTCACAGTTCACCCGCCCCATTTCACCCCGTCACATTTCACCCCGTCACATTTCACCCGTCACATTTCACCCCGTCACATTTCACCCGTCACATTTCACCCCGTCACAATTCACCCCGTCACATTTCACCCGTCACATTTCACCCCGTCACATTTCACCCCGTCACAATTCACCCCGTCACAATTCACCCGTCACATTTCACCCGTCACATTTCACCCCGTCACATTTCACCCCGTCACATTTCACCCCGTCACAATTCACCCCGTCACAATTCACCCGACACATTTCAACCCCTCACACTTCACCCGTCACATTTCACCCCGTCACATTTCACCCCGTCACATTTCACCCCGTCACAATTCACCCCGTCACATTTCACCCCGTCACAATTCACCCGTCACATTTCACCCGTCACATTTCACCCCGTCACATTTCACCCCGTCACAATTCACCCGTCACATTTCACCCCGTCACATTTCACCCCGTCACATTTCACCCCGTCACAATTCACCCCGTCACATTTCACCCGTCACACTTCACCCGTCACATCAGAACTGGAATCATTATGTCACCGGTTGGACTGGTCTTAAATGAGCTGAAACACAAAAGCACGGAGACAAAAAGCCCATTCAGTGTCACTGTGGCAGGACACAAAAAGAAATGTCTTCAAATATGCAGATTTCATTTTGAAACACAAAGTTTTTAATAATCTCTATTTGATTGATTGATTTGGTTTACTTAGCAGGGACAGTGTACATTAATCAACATTTGTATAAATGTACCAGAATTAGCCACCAGAGAGGCTGTTTTTCCTCTGCACTCCCTGGACACATGGAACCACGGCCACCCTAAAAACACAATCATAAGAATTATACAAAAAAGTGCAATTGTGACCGACTGGCAAAACCAGTCACAAGTCGTCCCAGAGGTGTTTTGAGTTCTTCACAAATTCTGAAAGTGTAGATTCTAAACTTTCCGACGATGCCTCACACATGGAAATCTGAGAACATTTGAAGAATTTGTGGAAACACATGAACAACACCAAACTGAGAAAAGTCCTGTTGAAGATCGTCTCAGTGTCGGGCTGGAGCAGGAGCCCTCCCCCATCACTGACGTCACTGCGGTGTTTCAGGGCAGGGCAGAATTAGAACGTACTTTGTCAAAATGGAAATGTTTTTATAACAAAAAGTCCATGTAATCATTCAATAATCAATAACACACAGGATAATATGTCAGGCCAAAGTCACCTGTATTTTCAATTTCTTCACATGCACAAGTGCAAGACAGAGACAATAACAATACAATAAGGAATAAGAGCACAACGAGGCATAATAAGAAAATATTCATTCATTCAAACCATCCAAGGTGCACAAGTGGGAAGACGCCGTACAGAAACACACGGGAAAAGATGTAAAGTCTGTAGTGTCAAAGTTTAGAGGCAATTTACTCGCCCCATAAGAAGGAGAAATGTGTTCCTGCAAACATCATGGCCTCCAGTGAAATATAGAGGGCAGGGACACTTTCTTTTTCTGCTGGATGTAACTCTTTCTCTCTGATGTAACTACCGTACGTCTGTTATGTCTGTCCACTTATTTGCATATCCTGCCACTGTCTTTTGGCAGCTAAAGAATCCGATCTCATTCTGTACATAAGCTCCGGAGAAAGATTCCGGCGATATGAATGTGTCTCGAGGAGAGTTCTCCTTCCTTCTTTTGCAGCATTTACAGTCAAAGTTACGGATTTACAGAGTTACGCAGTGCGGTCATCTTCAGAATCGGAGGAGAGATCGGTATCTGGTTTGTCGAAGTGCTGCCGTACATCTGCACTAAAACTCATCTGCAGTACATTTTGCTTAGTCCATCTTAATGCACATAAAACTAATGTTGCACATGATCTGTAAATATGTACATCGCACCAGCATATATTTTTCATAGTGTATGTTCAGTAAAGATTGTTTCTATTTGATTATATATATTTTTTACATGCTTCTCTTTATCTTATTTATCTATTTTAATTTTTTTGCATGCTCTTTGCATCCAGTGTGGGCAGCAAAGTAAGAATTTCATTGTACAGGGAAACATGTTTCTTTACTGTGCATATGACAATAAAAGCTTTGAATCTTGAATCTTCATTCAATGATAAAATTACAGCAGCTACGCAGCTTAAGTAGCCACAATTTTTGCTTCTAGCATACAGCGGTAATCAATCCAGGCAGTGCACAGTCAGTTGGTCTGACGGGTTCTACAGTCACGGGCGACAGTTCGGTCAACCAGGAGTTGGTGTTTGGCTCCCCTGGAGTTTTTGCCGATGCCCTTCTGTGCTGTGTTCATGTATTGATCCATGTGCCCGCTTATCTTAGCCGCCAAGATGCCTGACATGAGCTTCCATGTTGTGAAGAGACAGGTTATTGGCAGATAGTTGGATGGACCTGTACCTCTCAAGGGATCCTTCAGGATCAGGATCCTGTCCAGTCCGTCTCCATCCAGCCTTAACAACTAACCCATCACCCCCTTCCTCATGAAGCGCTTCAAACAGCTCATCACGCAACACATCAAGACATCTCTCCCCTCCACCCTGGACCCATTTCAATTTGCATACCGGTCTAACCGCTCGACTGATGATGCAATCTCCACAGCCCTCCAGTCACCCCCTCACACACCTGGACACCAGAGACTCATACTGTATGTTAGAATGCTGTTCACTGACTTCAGTTCAGCTTCAACACAATAAAACACAACAAACTAGACAAGCTGGAGATCAACACCTCCATGTGCAACTGGTGCTGGATTTCCTGACAGGAAGACCGCAGGCAGTACGGGTCGGCAGCAACACCTCCAATCCAATCCAATCCACTTTATTTCTATAGCACATTTCATAAACTAAAAGCGTTTCCAAAGTGCTGCACAGAAACATCATTTAAAATAAACAAATAATCACAGAAACAAGTGTGCATACAAATAAATATACCATAAAATAATAAAAACAATATAGAATAAATAATAAAAAAAAATAAAAATAAAAAAAATAAAAAAAATACAAACGCTAAAAAATAAATAAATGAATACTCTAAGAACAATAAAATAATAAAAAACCCTAAAATACAATAAAAGACAACAGAGGAGCACACGACTCACGCGGTGTTAAAAGCCAGAGAATAAAAGTGGGTCTTAAGACGAGACTTAAAACTCTCCACTGAGGGAGCTGCTGGGACGTGAGGGGGCAGGGCGTTCCAGAGAAAAAGCTCTGTCCCCTCTGGATTTAAGTCTGGTCTTAGGCACCACCAGCTGGAGCCCTCAGACCTCAGAGCGCGCCGGAGTGTACATTTGGATGAGGTCCGAGATGTAATCCGGGGCCAGTCCATTCAAAGCTTTAAAAACAAACAATAAAATTTTAAAATCAATTCTAAAATGAACAGGAAGCCAGTGCAAAGACGCAAGAATTGGGGTGATGTGCTCACGTTTTTTGGTTCCTGTTAAAAGTCGTGCCGCGGAGTTCTGGACTAACTGTAGGCGTGAAAGAGCATTTTATGATATGCCAGTATAAAGAGCATTACCGTAGTCCAGACGCCAAGAAATAAAAGCGTGAACGACTTGTTCAAAATGCTTAAAACTTTAGAAACGGTTTAACTTTGGATAAAAGACGAAGATGATAAAAGCCTGATTTAACGACTGTGTTGATCTGCTTGCTGAGTTTAAAATCACTGTCCATGGTGACGCCAAGGTTGGTGGCGAAGGGATGAACATTATCTTTAAAGGGGCCCAAGTCCAATGAGGGATCAGTGGGCCCAAAGAGCACAATTTCACTTTTCCCTTCGTTCAAACAGAGAAAATTTTGGGCCAACCAAGCCTTGACGTCACCAAGGCAGTTCAACAAGGGTGTCAGGGGGCCTTTCGCGTGTTTAGAAATAGGCAGATAAATCTGGCAGTCATCAGCGTAAAAATGATATAAAATGCCATGCTTTTTAAAAATTGCACCGAGTGGGAGAAGGTAGAGGGTAAAAAGAATAGGGCCAAGAATTGACCCCTGGGGGACTCCAGCACCATCACACTGAACACAGGGGCTCCCCAAGGATGTGTGCTGAGCCCACTCCTCTTCACTCTGCTGCCCCACGACTGCACACCGTCACACAGCTCCAGCCTCTTCATCAAGTTTGCGGATGATACGACTGTGTTGGTCACATCAGCGACGACGATGAGACTCACTATAGGAGCGAGGTGAGCCGCCTGGTCAAGTGGTGCAGGAACAACAACCTCTCCCTGAACGTGGAGAAGACAAAGGAGATTGTGGTAGACTTCAGGAGAGCACACACACAGCACGCCCCCCTCACCATCACCGGGGCTGCTGTGGAGAGAGTAAGCAGCACCTGCTTAAATGACACTTAAATCACACTGACACTGCTGCTTAAATGATACTGACACTGCTGCTTAAACAACACTGGCACTGCTGCTTAAATGACACATTTGAGTTTTATTCCGCTCCACATTGTGTGTTTTACTCATTTGTATTATACACAAGCCTTTTGTACTTTTGCTACAGGTATATGTGATGTTTTAGTCCTGGTGTTTCTTGTCTTGTTTATCACATGTTTTATGTTCACTGTGGGCCTAGGGGGCGCTGTGTGTGCCACCTGTACATATGGTTTTAAGCTGACTTTGAACTTTGAACTTTGAACGCACTGACCCTGTGCCCTGATTGGTCCTTGTGAAAGAAGATGGAGCTCGCCATCTGATTGGAAGCGGCAAAGACTGACCTTGCAAGCTAATAGGTGCTTGAAAGATTGAGCTAGACACTCCCTGGGACGAAAGGTGCAGGTGCAGGATCAGGTGGTAGAGCGCTTTTCCACTCATCTGAAAGTTGGCGGTTCGAATTCCGCTCTCGACAGAAATGTTATTGGTTGAGTGGTGAGATCCACTAACCCAAAGGTTGGTGGACTGTGCGCACTTAGACATTTGGCCAAACGTAAATTTAATATTTTTCCAGAATTTTGGAGAATTGTGGCAACGGTGAGATCTATAGGGCGAGGCCTGTAGTTATTGAATGTGTGTCTCCTGATTTGAACAAAGGAAAAACGTCTCTTACTCCCTACATTACATAAAGCTTCCTCACAGTGGGAGGAGTAGCTGAAAGTTCTAACCACAGATTTTAAATGTGTCTAATTACTTGGTTCATTTCAAAAAACAGTTTGTTTGTTTCACACAGAAGCAGTTTTGAAAATGGGAAGATCTCGAACAGACGTGTGCCTGATTTTTGTTAATTTAGCCTTTTTTTCTTTTCTTTTCCAGCCTATTTCAGTTGCTGCTGAAGGTGCCACATTATGTGGCCTGATACTTGTTAAAGTTTATTTTCTTCTGTGTTAGAAAACTGAGAAAGGATCCTCAGGACATAAATGTCCTCTCACAAAAACAGTTGGAAAATCATCATAGGTTCATATTTGTTTGGTTTAAATCCAAAGATCTGTCTCATGTCATCAGCAAATATTTAACCCTTTAAATGGAAAATACCAAGTTAAACTAATTTACATTTGTACAAGTGTCACAGGAAGCGTCAGTCTAAAATGTGAACTTTGTTCCATTTGTAGTTTTACTGTTGGATCTGGATTTTGATGATAGGACACATAGAAAAATCTTACATAGAAATGTTCCCTAAATCCAATTTTTGAATAAATATGATATTTTTGAACAGATTTTACATGATTGATTTTTCTAGTGAGTGGACATTTATGTCCTGAGTGTGATTCATTTAAAGGGGAGGTTCATATTTGAGATCATTTCAGTTTCACTCATTTCACGCTCGTGAATCTTCTCTTAATGGGCAGAGCCGGTCCTGTCGCTTCTTTTATAGTTTTTCAGACATGGTTAAGTCGGGCGTGTTGTTTTGTTCAGAAACACTCCCCAAAAAGTTCCCAAACTTTATGACGGCTGAACGCCTGAAAGGATTCACACCTGCTCCTCCCTTTAGCTTCACTTATAATGAAATAATGATTCAGAAGTCAATTTGAGACACAGGTATGGGTTTTTAATATTTGTATTTATTTTCTTATTATTTATTTACAATATAACATTATAAAAACATAAATATCATCTCACTAAGACCATTCGGTTTACATTAAGCTGCTATGTTAAAGAGTTTATGTTCTAATTACTAATCTTTTACTCCCAGTTTCACTTCAGTTTCTTAACTCAGATTCAGATATTAATACTTTAAATGAAACAAATGATATAATATTAGAAATAACTACGTTTGAGTTTTAGTGCAGAAAGTCAGAAGTTGGTCCACCTCAGCCTCGGGCCTCCGGCCTCACAGGCAGACGCAAAGTAATAATAATAATAATAATAATATAAGAAATAATTTCTTAACACAGTGCTGACTTCACCACATGAACGTTTAAAGAAAAGTCAAACACAAGTCTGAGCTTCAAATGTGTCTTTAGGAGAGAAACGCAAGAACCAGAGCGAGGATCTGCAGAAGAAGAAGAGACGCGACGGAGGAGGCACCTGCAACAAACAAAACACGTGAAAAACATGTGAAAAATATGTGAAAAGTGTGAAAATGTGGACAGAGCCATAAGGCATCCGGCCCGGGCTCAGCTCTATTCGTACCTGCAGCGGTTGCCCCAGGAGCGGTGGTAGTGGTGGTGGTCGTGGTGGTGGTCGTTGGAGTCGTGGTGGTGGTTGTTGTAGTTGTGGTTGTAGCTGAAAGAGTGTTTTAAAACAAATTAGAAATTAATCAAAACAAAACAAAACAAGGTCTGAACCCTTTTGGGTGTTCAAATCTATTTGACGCACTGGTGGTGGTGGTCGGGGTGGTCGTGGTGGTCGGGGTGGTCGTGGTGGTCGGGATAGTCGTGGTGGTGGTCGGGATGGTCGTGGTGGTGGTCGGGGTGGTCGTGGTGGTCGGGGTGGTCGTGGTGGTCGGGATGGTCGTGGTGGTTGTCGGGATGGTCGTGGTGGTGGTCGGGATGGTCGTGGTGGTGGTCGGGGTGGTCGTGGTGGTCGGGGTGGTCGTGGTGGTCGGGATGGTCGTGGTGGTTGTCGGGATGGTCGTGGTGGTGGTCGGGATGGTCGTGGTGGTGGTCGGGGTGGTCGTGGTGGTCGGGGTGGTCGTGGTGGTCGGGGTGGTCGTGGTGGTCGGGATGGTCGTGGTGGTTGTCGGGATGGTCGTGGTGGTGGTCGGGATGGTCGTGGTGGTGGTCGGGGTGGTCGTGGTGGTCGGGGTGGTCGTGGTGGTCGGGATGGTCGTGGTGGTGGTCGGGATGGTCGTGGTGGTTGTCGGGATAGTCGTGGTGGTGGTCGGGGTGGTCGTGGTGGTCGGGATGGTCGTGGTGGTTGTCGGGATGGTCGTGGTGGTGGTCGGGGTGGTCGTGGTGGTCGGGGTGGTCGTGGTGGTCGGGGTGGTCGTGGTGGTCGGGATGGTCGTGGTGGTTGTCGGGGTGGTCGTGGTGGTGGTCGGGATGGTCGTGGTGGTGGTCGGGGTGGTCGTGGTGGTGATCGGGATGGTCGTGGTGGTGGTCGGGGTGGTCGTGGTGGTCGGGATGGTCGTGGTGGTGGTCGGGGTGGTCGTGGTGGTCGGGATGGTCGTGGTGGTTGTCGGGCTGGTCGTGGTGGTTGGGATAGTCGTGGTGGTGGTGGTCGGGGTGGTCGTGGTGGTGGTCAGGATGGTCGTGGTCGGGGTGGTGGTGGTGGTCGGGATGGTCGTGGTCGGGGTGGTCGTGGTGGTGGTGGTCGGGATGGTCGTGGTGGTGGTCAGGGGTAATGTTGCTAGAAAATATTTAAGGTTTTGTCAGAAAGTTGAGCTCTCTTTACTGTTCTTGACTGTGGACTGGTGTGAATGAGAGAGAGATGTACTTGTGGTGGTGGTCGGGATGGTCGTGGTAGTGGGCAGGGGGTTGCAGTTGTTGGTGGCGCAGCAGGAGGTATCCTGAAGAGTGCCCAGGCTAGCCAGCAGTGGCGACGAGCCCAGAGCAGCCACAGCGGCGCAAAGGTTCTCCGAAGCACAACCGTGAGCTGACTGCGCTATGGTCTGGCCCGTTGGCACCACTGCAAAAACAAATACAAACCATGTGAAGCTCAGCTCTGCTGAGGCCCTACAGGTGTCCAGCTGAGGCCCTGCAGGTGTCCAGCTGAGGCCCTGCAGGTGTCCAGCTGAGGCCCTGCAGGTGTCCAGCTGAAGCCCTGCAGGTGTCCAGCTGAGGCCCTGCAGGTGTCCTGCAGGTGTCCAGCTGAGGCCCTGCAGGTGTCCAGCTGAGGCCCTGCAGGTGTCCAGCTGAAGCCCTGCAGGTGTCCAGCTGAGGCCCTGCAGGTGTCCAGCTGAGGCCCTGCAGGTGTCCTGCAGGTGTCCAGCTCACTGACATGAGGAGGTGAAGCAGCGTGTCTCCAGGCTGTTGCAGGTGAGTCCAGTGGAGCAGGATCCCGTCAGAGGGTTACAGGTGAAGCACTGGAGCGACCCAGCGGGTGGAGGGGACGGACCTGAGGGAGAGATCAGAGGTCACACACAGAGGTCAGACACAGGGGTCAGAGGTCAGACACAGGGGTCAGCAGGAACACTCACTGGCTGCATCAGCAGCGTTGCAGTCGTTGGTGCCGCAGCAGTCCGCTTTGGCCAAAACGCTGGAGGATCCCACGTTGAGAGAAAAGTCCTGAGGGCCGGCGGCCGGACAGATAGTGGAAGCTGCACAACCTTTGACCTTTGAAGTGGACGAGGTGCCGGTGCTGGAGGTGGCTGTGGTGAAGGGGGCACAGGTCAGAGCTCTGTACATATGGTGTATGTGCATGGTGTATGTGACTCACTGAGGAGGGTGGCGGACACGCACTGCGTCTCTCCGCTGATGCAGGGGAGCGAAGTCGTAGTGCCGCAGTTTGAGTCATTTGGATCAGTACACGTCACACACGACAAACCAGCCACTGAAACAAGACCAAGACCGGGTCAGACCAGGACCGAGACCAAGACCAAGACCGGGTCAGACCAGGACCGAGACCAAGACCAAGACCGGGTCAGACCAGGACCAAGACCAAGACCAAGACCAAGACCGGGTCAGACCAAGCCCAAGACCGGGTCAGACCAGGACCAAGACCGGGTTAGACCAAGATCGAGACCAACCCAGGTCTAAACCAGGTCTAAACCAGGACTATAACAGGACTAAACCAGGTCTAAACCAGGACTATAACAGGACTAAACCAGGTCTAAACCAGGACTATAACAGACCGTACCTGAGGTGATGGACAGGGCGATGGTTAAGGCCAGAGAGAGGAGCAGAGCGGTCTTCATGTTTGGAGTTTTCTCGTTAGCGTCTGCGTTAGTGTCTGCGTTAGCGTCTGCGTTAGCGTCTGCGTTAGCGTCTGGTCGGGCTGTAGCTGTGGTTGTGAGCTCAGAAGATGCTGAGGCTCCTTTTAAAGCCCGGAGGTGGTGTTTTTGGAGCAGGTTTTGTTTTCTTTATTCGTTCATGAGCCAAGAATGCTTCACACCCTTTGATCTCCAGGACGGACCGGTTCCAACGTCACCGGATTAAGACGCAACAAATATTCCACAAACACACAAACAAATGAGGTCAAGAGATGATTCAAACACAACATTTCAATAATGGAAAATAAAAATAAGATTAGTTACGCAAACACACAGTTTTTACACAGCACTACTTCAGTAGCACTTTTTAGAATGTGGAATCCCCCAAGGAACCTGCCGGGGTCCTCTGGTGTTTGTATCTTCTCACAGGACCTGTGTGAATATTTAAAATTATTAGTAAAGTGCTGAGCTCTTAAACTATTAATAATAATAATAATAATAATAATAATAATAATAATAATAATAATAATAATAATAATAATAATAATAATAATAATACTGGGGCGGCAGTAGCTCTGCCGTTGTGTCTGCGGACACTGGTAGCCGTCCAGCTGTCCCCCTGTGGTCCCACCACCCGTGGGAGGATTCATGGGGGCTGGTGCATTTTGTTCTGGGCAGCAGAACACTGCTTGGACTGCTGCCCCCACGACCTGTAAAAGCGGAAGAAAATGAATGAATAATAATAATAATAATAATAATAATAATAATAATAATAATAATTATTATTATTATTATTATTATTATTATTATTATTATTATTATTATACACAGGCAAAATGTTTTGCCGAATGACTTGCCGTTTTCACTAGAGCCACTGCTCCCCCCTGTGGCTCCTGGTTCCAAGTCCAGACCCAGACCTGTCTTGGCCCTGCTGAACGTTGGCCTGATCTGGCCCGGTCCAGGTCGAATGAGGTCTGGACACATTAGTTTTTTAGAACGTGACTTTGGGAGAACATGTGTTAGATCATTTCAGTTGAAACGTAACTCTGGAGTCTAGTGTACTACAGTCTGTGGAGTCTAGTGTACTACAGTCTGTGGAGTCTAGTGTACTACAGTCTGCGGAGTCTAGTGTACTACAGTCTGCGGAGTCTAGTGTACTACAGTCTGCGGAGTCTAGTGTACTACAGTCTGCGGAGTCTAGTGTACTACAGTCTGCGGAGACTAGTGTACTACAGTCTGCGGAGTCTAGTGTACTACAGTCTGCGGAGTCTAGTGTACTACAGTCTGCGGAGTCTAGTGTACTACAGTCTGCGGAGACTAGTGTACTACAGTCTGTGGAGTCTAGTGTACTACAGTCTGCGGAGTCTAGTGTACTACAGTCTGTGGAGACTAGTGTACTACAGTCTGTGGAGTCTAGTGTACTACAGTCTGTGGAGTCTAGTGTACTACAGTCTGCGGAGTCTAGTGTATTACAGTCTGTGGAGTCTAGTGTACTACAGTCTGCGGAGTCTAGTGTACTACAGTCTGTGGAGTCTAGTGTACTACAGTCTGCGGAGTCTAGTGTACTACAGTCTGCGGAGTCTAGTGTACTACAGTCTGTGGAGACTAGTGTACTACAGTCTGTGGAGTCTAGTGTACTACAGTCTGTGGAGACTAGTGTACTACAGTCTGTGGAGTCTAGTGTACTACAGTCTGCGGAGTCTAGTGTACTACAGTCTGTGGAGACTAGTGTACTACAGTCTGTGGAGTCTAGTGTACTACAGTCTGTGGAGTCTAGTGTACTACAGTCTGCGGAGTCTAGTGTACTACAGTCTGTGGAGTCTAGTGTACTACAGTCTGTGGAGTCTAGTGTACTACAGTCTGCGGAGTCTAGTGTACTACAGTCTGTGGAGTCTAGTGTACTACAGTCTGTGGAGTTTAGTGTACTACAGTCTGCGGAGTCTAGTGTACTACAGTCTGCGGAGTCTAGTGTACTACAGTCTGCGGAGTCTAGTGTACTACAGTCTGTGGAGTCTAGTGTACTACAGTCTGTGGAGTCTAGTGTACTACAGTCTGCGGACTCTAGTGTACTACAGTCTGCGGAGTCTAGTGTACTACAGTCTGCGGAGTCTAGTGTAGTACAGTCTGCGGAGTCTAGTGTACTACAGTCTGCGGAGTCTAGTGTAGTACAGTCTGCGGAGTCTAGTGTACTACAGTCTGCGGAGTCTAGTGTACTACAGTCTGTGGAGTCTAGTGTACTACAGTCTGTGGAGTCTAGTGTACTACAGTCTGCGGAGTCTAGTGTACTACAGTCTGCGGAGTCTAGTGTACTACAGTCTGTGGAGTCTAGTGTACTACAGTCTGTGGAGTCTACTGTACTACAGTCTGCGGAGTCTAGTGTACTACAGTCTGTGGAGTCTAGTGTACTACAGTCTGCGGAGTCTAGTGTACTACAGTCTGTGGAGTCTAGTGTACTACAGTCTGTGGAGTCTAGTGTACTACAGTCTGTGGAGACTAGTGTACTACAGTCTGTGGAGTCTAGTGTACTACAGTTTGTGGAGTTTAGTGTACTACAGTCTGTGGAGTCTAGTGTACTACAGTCTGTGGAGACTAGTGTACTACAGTCTGTGGAGTCTAGTGTACTACAGTCTGTGGAGTCTAGTGTACTACAGTCTGCGGAGTCTAGTGTACTACAGTCTGCGGAGTCTAGTGTACTACAGTCTGTGGAGTCTAGTGTACTACAGTCTGTGGAGTCTAGTGTACTACAGTCTGCGGAGTCTAGTGTACTACAGTCTGCGGAGTCTAGTGTACTACAGTCTGCGGAGTCTAGTGTACTACAGTCTGCGGAGTCTAGTGTACTACAGTCTGTGGAGTGTAGTGTACTACAGTCTGCGGAGTCTAGTGTACTACAGTCTGTGGAGTCTAGTGTACTACAGTCTGCGGAGTCTAGTGTACTACAGTCTCTGGAGTCTAGTGTACTACAGTCTGCGGAGTCTAGTGTACTACAGTCTGTGGAGTCTAGTGTACTACAGTCTGTGGAGTCTAGTGTACTACAGTCTGTGGAGTCTAGTGTACTACAGTCTGTGGAGTCTAGTGTACTACAGTCTGTGGAGTCTAGTGTACTACAGTCTGTGGAGTCTAGTGTACTACAGTCTGTGGAGTCTAGTGTACTACAGTCTGTGGAGTCTAGTGTACTACAGTCTGTGGAGTCTAGTGTACTACAGTCTGTGGAGTCTAGTGTACTACAGTCTGTGGAGTCTAGTGTACTACAGTCTGTGGAGTCTAGTGTACTACAGTCTGTGGAGTCTAGCGTACTACAGTCTGTGGAGTCTAGCGTACTACAGTCTGTGGAGTCTAGCGTACTACAGTCTGCGGAGTCTAGCGTACTACAGTCTGCGGAGTCTAGCGTACTACAGTCTGCGGAGTCTAGCGTACTACAGTCTGCGGAGTCTAGTGTACTACAGTCTGCGGAGTCTAGTGTACTACAGTCTGCGGAGTCTAGTGTACTACAGTCTGCGGAGTCTAGTGTACTACAGTCTGCGGAGTCTAGTGTACTACAGTCTGCGGAGTCTAGTGTACTACAGTCTGCGGAGTCTAGTGTACTACAGTCTGCGGAGTCTAGTGTACTACAGTCTGTGGAGTCTAGTGTACTACAGTCTGCGGAGTCTAGTGTACTACAGTCTCTGGAGTCTAGTGTACTACAGGCTGTGGAGTCTAGTGTACTACAGTCTCTGGAGTCTAGTGTACTACAGTCTCTGGAGTCTAGTGTACTACAGTCTGCGGAGTCTAGTGTACTACAGTCTGCGGAGTCTAGTGTACTACAGTCTGTGGAGTCTAGTGTACTACAGTCTGTGGAGTCTAGTGTACTACAGTCTGCGGAGTCTAGTGTACTACAGTCTGCGGAGTCTAGTGTACTACAGTCTGCGGAGTCTAGTGTATTACAGTCTGTGGAGTCTAGTGTACTACAGTCTGTGGAGTCTAGTGTACTACAGTCTGTGGAGGTTAGTGTACTACAGTCTGTGGAGTCTAGTGTACTACAGTCTGTGGAGTCTAGTGTACTACAGTCTGTGGAGTCTAGTGTACTACAGTCTGTGGAGGTTAGTGTACTACAGTCTGTGGAGTCTAGTGTACTACAGTCTGTGGAGTCTAGTGTACTACAGTCTGCGGAGTCTAGTGTACTACAGTCTGTGGAGTCTAGTGTACTACAGTCTGTGGAGTCTAGTGTACTACAGTCTGTGGAGTCTAGTGTACTACAGTCTGTGGAGTCTAGTGTACTACAGTCTGTGGAGTCTAGTGTACTACAGTCTGTGGAGTCTAGTGTACTACAGTCTGTGGAGGTTAGTGTACTACAGTCTGTGGAGACTCTTCTCCTGAGAGACTTGATGCTGATTTGAGTAAAAGTGATTCTGATTTAGAATCTCTAGGAAGATCTTCTGACTAATTCTTAAAGCTTTTCTAAATCAGATGGATCCCGTACGCCTGCAGGGTGTGTTTACAATAATATCAGCTCAGGTAGAACTAGAAAAGCCTGTGCACTCAATCAGGTTTTCACTCCAATTATTTTAACCTGCCAGGTGCAGACAGAAGCAGACGGCAGGTGTATTTGAATCAAACCTAACGTGATCTCAGACCTGACCTGACACTGACCTGAACACTGTGTCAAAGCATTTACTGAAACCAGTTGGATGAGTCATTAATTATCTGATTCTCTGCTCCTTTCAGCCGTTCACTCATCCACACGCCCACAGAGACTGTGGACAGTTTCAAGTACCTGGGTGTTCACCTCAACAATAAACTGGACTGGTCCCACAACACCGACGCCCTGTACAAGAAGGGCCAAAGTCGCCTCCACCTCCTGAGGAGACTGAGGTCCTTTGGAGTGTGCAGGCCTCTGCTCAAGACTTTTTATGACTCTGTGGTGGCCTCTGCTCTCCTCTACGCTGTCGTCTGCTGGGCCCCGAGCAGCACAGAACGGGACAGGAAGAGACTTAATAAGCTGGTCAGGAGGGCCAGCTCTGTCCTGGGCTGTCCTCTGGACTCTGTAGAGGAGGTGGCTGAGAGGAGGGTACTGGCCAAATTCATGTCCATTAAGGACGACACCTCTCACCCTCTGCACCGGACTGTAGAGGAGCTGAGCAGCTCCTTCAGCAGCCGACTGAGGCACCCCCAGTGCAAGAAGGAGCAGATCCTTCATCCCCACCACCATCAGACTGTAGAACTCTACTGTCCAGACGGGGAATATTTTATATACTCTTATTTACTTCTTTTATTATTACTATTTGTCTGCTGCACTTTCTGTTCAAACTTTCTTTTGCACTAAACTGTCTGGAGCTAATGTGGCAAGTGAATTTCTCCTGTGTGAGATCAATAAAGTCTGATCTGATCTTATCTCTGTGTCAGATGCCCTCCCATCCTCCTTTAGCGCACAGAAAAACGATAAGCATTGAAACTTCAGGTTTTGGTCTCAGTTTATTTCTCAAAATCACCACAAAGAAACAGAAAATGTCATAATACTGAAATGGAAATACTGCAGAGGAAATCCTCCAGAGGAAATCCTCCAGAGGAAATCCTCCAGAGGAAATACTCCAGAGGAAATACTCCAGAGGAAATACTCCAGAGGAAATCCTCCAGAGGAAATCCTCCAGAGGAAATACTCCAGAGGAAATCCTCCAGAGGAAATACTCCAGAGGAAATCCTCCAGAGGAAATCCTCCAGAGGAAATCCTCCAGAGGAAATACTCCAGAGGAAATCCTCCAGAGGAAATCCTCCAGAGGAAATACTCCAGAGGAAATCCTCCAGAGGAAATACTCCAGAGGAAATACTCCAGAGGAAATACTGTGAGAAGGAAGTGTCTGGGGAGAGGGAAGGTCGCTGTGTGATCAAAACGTTTCAGTGGTTCAGTCTTTGGTTTAAGTCCCAGTTTAAAATGAACTAAACCAGGACTAAACTAGAACTAAACTTGGACTAAACCAGGACTAAGCCAGATCTGAACCAGGATTAAACCAAGTCAGAACCAGGATTATTTGGGTTGTGGTCTGGCTGGGGACTTGGTCTGAGTGAGATCCTCTTCTTCCTGGGTCTTGTTGGGTCTTGTTGGGTCTTGTTGGGTCTTCCTGGGTCTTGTTGGGTCTTGTTGGGTCTTGTTGGGTCTTGTTGGGTCTTGTTGGGTCTTCCTGGGTCTTGTTGGGTCTTGTTGGGTCTTGTTGGGTCTTGTTGGGTCTTGTTGGGTCTTTTTGGGTCTTGTTGGGTCTTGTTGGGTCTTGTTGGGTCTTCCTGGGTCTTGTTGGGTCTTGTTGGGTCTTGTTGGGTCTTGTTGGGTCTTCCTGGGTCTTGTTGGGTCTTGTTGGGTCTTGTTGGGTCTTGTTGGGTCTTGTTGGGTCTTCCTGGGTCTTGTTGGGTCTTTTTTGGGTCTTTGGGTCTACAGCTCGTCTCTCTTCTTGAGGATCACGTTTCGGACCATCTCCTGGATCTTGGGTCGAAGTTCTTGGACCGAGGTCTCAGGGCCCCAGGCTCCCACCACTGCCCCCCCAGAGTCCACCAGGAACTTCCAGAAGTTCCAGTCTGGCTCCTTCCCTGAGGACTCTGCAAGAAACCAGGATTAAACCAGGATTAAACCAGGATTAAACCAGGATTAAACCAGGATTAAACCAGGATTAAACCAGGTTTAAACCAGGACTACACCAGGACTAAACCAGGTCTAAACCAGGACTACACCAGGACTAAACCAGGTCTAAACCAGGTCTAAACCAGGTCTAAACCAGGACTAAACCAGGACTAAACCAGGTCTAAACCAGGACTAAACCAGGTCTAAACCAGGACTAAACCAGGTCTAAACCAGGTCTAAACCAGGTCTAAACCAGGTCTAAACCAGGACTAAACCAGGTCTAAACCAGGACTAAACCAGGACTAAACCAGGACTAAACCAGGTCTAAACCAGGTCTAAACCAGGTCTAAACCAGGACTACACCAGGACTAAACCAGGACTAAACCAGGTCTAAACCAGGACTAAACCAGGTCTAAACCAGGACTACACCAGGACTAAACCAGGACTAAACCAGGTCTAAACCAGGACTAAACCAGGTCTAAACCAGGTCTAAACCAGGTCTAAACCAGGACTAAACCAGGTCTAAACCAGGTCTAAACCAGGACTAAACCAGGACTAAACCAGGACTAAACCAGGACTAAACCAGGTCTAAACCAGGTCTAAACCAGGTCTAAACCAGGACTAAACCAGGACTAAACCAGGTCTAAACCAGGACTAAACCAGGTCTAAACCAGGACTAAACCAGGACTAAACCAGGACTAAACCAGGTCTAAACCAGGTCTGACCTGTGAGGTATTTGTAGACGTTGTTGGCACCGATGCCCGTCACGGCGATCTTGCTGAAAATGGGGAAGGAGGCGCCGTATGTGGTCCTGGCGAAGGTGTCGATCTCACGGTCACTTCCTGGTTCCTGTTGACCGAACTGGTTACACGGAAACGCCAACACGCTGAAGTGGGCGGGGCCAAAGTCTCGCTGCAGACGCTGCAGCTCGCGGTAATGTTCCTCTGTGTACCCGCACTCCGACGCCACGTTTACCACCAGAGAGATCTGACGAGAAGAGAGGGAGGCGTGAGAGGAGGAGGAGAGGAGGAGGAGGAGAGGAGGAGGAGAGGACAGAGGAGGAGAGAGGAGGAGTGAGAGGAGGAGGAGAGGAGGAGGAGGAGAGGGGGAGGAGAGGACAGAGGAGGAGAGAGGAGGAGTGAGAGGAGGAGGAGAGGAGGAGGAAAGAGGAGGAGAGAGAGGAGGAGAGAGGAGGCGTGGGAGGAAGAGGAGAGGAGGAGGAGGAGAGGGGGAAGAAAGAGGAGGAGGAGAGAGAGGAGGAGAGGACAGAGGAGGAGAGAGGAGGCGTGAGAGGAGGAGGAGAGGAGGAGGAGAGAGGAGGAGACGAGAGGAGGAGAGAGGAGATGAGGAGAGGAGGAGGAGAGAGGAGGAGCGGAGAAGAGGAGAGGACAGGAGGAGGGAGGAGAGAGGAGGAGGAGAGAGGAGAAGAGAGGAGGGGAGGAGAGAGGAGGGGAGGAGAGAAGAGAGAAGAGAGAAGGAGGAGAGAGGAGGAGTGAGAGGAGGAGGAGAGGAGGAGGAGGAGAGGGGGAGGAAAGAGGAGGAGGAGAGAGAGGAGGAGGAGAGAGGAGAGGAGAGGAGGAGAGGAGAGAGAAGGAGGAAAGAGGAGAGGAGGAGAGAGGAGAGGAGAGGAAAGAGGAGGAGGAGAGAGGAGAGAGAAGGAGGAAAGAGGAGAGGAGGAGAGGAGAGAGGAAAGGAAAAAAAAACTTTTTGTTTTTACTCTGATTAAAGACCGTGTGAGCCGACACTGAGACCGTGGAGGACGCTCAGCGCGGTACGCTCAGCGCGGTACGCTCAACCCGGTACGCTCAGCGCGGTACGCTCAACCCGGTACGCTCAGCGCGGTACGCTCAGCGCGGTACGCTCAACCTGGTACGCTCAGCGCGGTACGCTCAACCTGGTACGCTCAGCGCGGTACGCTCAACCCGGTACGCTCAGCGCGGTACGCTCAACCCGGTACGCTCAGCGCGGTACGCTCAACCCGGTACGCTCAGCGCGGTACGCTCAACCCGGTACGCTCAGCGCGGTACGCTCAGCGCGGTACGCTCAGCGCGGTACGCTCAGCGCGGTACGCTCAGCGCGGTACGCTCAGCGCGGTACGCTCAACCCGGTACGCTCAGCGCGGTACGCTCAGCGCGGTACGCTCAACCCGGTACGCTCAGCGCGGTACGCTCAGCGCGGTACGCTCAACCCGGTACGCTCAGCGCGGTACGCTCAGCGCGGTACGCTCAGCGCGGTACGCTCAACCCGGTACGCTCAGCGCAGTACGTTCAGCGCGGGACGTTCAGCGCGGTACGCTCAGCGCGGTACGCTCAACCCGGTACGCTCAGCGCGGTACGCTCAGCGCGGTACGCTCAACCTGGTACGCTCAGCGCGGTACGCTCAGCGCGGTACGCTCAGCGCGGTACGCTCAACCCGGTACGCTCAGCGCGGTACGCTCAGCGCGGTACGCTCAACCCGGTACGCTCAACCCGGTACGCTCAGCGCGGTACGTTCAGCGCGGTACGTTCAGCGCGGTACGTTCAGCGCGGTACGTTCAGCGCGGTACGCTCAGCGCGGTACGTTCAGCGCGGGACGTTCAGCGCGGTACGTTCAGCGCGGTACGTTCAGCGCGGGACGTTCAGCGCGGGACGTTCAGCGCGGTACGTTCAGCGCGGTACGTTCAGCGCGGTACGTTCAGCGCGGTACGTTCAGCGCGGTACGCTCAGCGCGGTACGCTCAGCGCGGTACGCTCAGCGCGGTACGTTCAGCGCGGTACGTTCAGCGCGGTACGTTCAGCGCGGGACGTTCAGCGCGGGACGCTCAGCGCGGGACGCTCCAAGCTCCGAGTGATTCAAATTTGAGGCAAATCGCGAACGGGACAAAATTTGCCGCACATAAACCATCAGTGTTAACTGTCATAACCGACGGTTATTCAAATAAATTGCCCCACTTCCCTCGGGGATGTTCGGTGATTTTCAGCCCTGTCGGTGAAGCACCTTCAGGGAGTTCGTTAAAATGCGACGTGAGCAAAACTGCTGACTCAGCATTTTGAAAATTTAAATCCAAGATGGCCGCCTTCCGGTTTGTCGGGGGCGTGGCCATAATAATATTTTTTGTTTGTGTTCACATGACAAATGTGCGTACTGAATTTAGTGGCTCTAAAACGAACTTTACATCGGGACGGCTCCCAAAGGCGCAAAGTATTTTGTCTTTTGTAGTTTTTTTATGCCCTGTTATGTAACACGTATTTTATGTAACACGTATTTTATGTAACACGTATTTTATGTAACACGTATTTTATGTAACACGTATTTTATGTAACACGTATTTTATGTAACACGTATTTTATCACATTTTTTAGCACTTCTGAATTGTGTGCAAACTTTAGTGAGTTTCTGCAGATGTTCAGGGGGTGAAATTAGAGCTCAAAGCTTATTTTATTGGTTGTAAATATTTGTTTATTCAGTTTATGATCAAAGGAGAAGTTCAATTTGTCAACTGGACAAAGTTTGTTTGGTTGAAAACGTTTCGCCGCTCATCCGAGAGGCTTGTCAGCTCTGGTTATTGTACTGGTTATGTACTGGTTATGTAATGGAGTAGACCACATTCAGTGTAGTGAAGACTGCAGTGAGCTCTACATTGGGGAAACAAAACAGCCACTTCACAAGAGGATGTACCAACACAGACGGGCGTGCCAGAGTGGACCGTCATCTGCCGTACATCTTCACCTAGAAGCCACGGGCCATTCTTTTGAGGACAGTGAGGTTCAGATCTTAGCCAGGGAAAAGAACTGGTTTGAGAGGGGAGTTAAAGAGGCTATTTTTGTCAAAAAAGAGAATCCGTCATTAAACAGAAATGGGGGAGTGAGACATAACTTGTCTCCCATTTATAATGGGATTCTTAGACCAGTCAAACAGAGCCAGGGCAGAGGGGTGGAGAGGGTCGTTAGACGTTGAATAGGGGGTCGAAACAGCCGTCAGAGTAATTTGAAAAACAAAGAGACAGATTAGGGGGATCGTTTTCAGAGCTTTGTCATTGTCGGACGCGCCTCCCGGCAGCTAGATATAAGCAGGGTCTAACCAGTACAATAACCAGAGCTGACGAAGCCTCTCGGATGAGCGGCGAAACGTTTTCAACCAAACAAACTTTGTCCAGTTGACACATTGAACTTCTCCTTTGATCATGGATTCTACCTGGACGACTGAGGGACTTTTCACGCATTATTCAGTTTAGTAAAAACGCAGAGATTTGTGCGTCTGTGCGTGACGTCATCATCTTTCCATCCGAACGTCCGAAGAACGTCACATTACGTCGTGTGACGGGTTTATTACGTGTTTCTTTAATCAGCCATAAGTTTCTCATCACGTGTCACGTGACCCGTTGCCACGTAAACACCTCCTCTGCTCCTGCGCGTGCACAGGCGCGTGTGAATGATAGATGTATTGATCTAATGACGCACGTGCACAGCAGAGAGGAGCACGCGACAGACGCACGCGCCTCTGTGCACGTTTGACAAATTTTCACAAAGTCCCGGTGATTCTCGCCCCAGAACCGAAAAGAGTCCGAAAAGACGTGACTGACGTCATCCCTTCAAAGAAACACGAAAAGAAACGAAACGAGGCGCGCGTGTCCGGAGCGCGAGCCCCGGGAGAGGAGCAGAACTCCGGTAAAACTCCGGTAAAACTCCGGTAAAACTCCGGTAAAACTCCGGTAAAACTCCGGTAAAACTCACGGATCCTCGGTACTTCTCCAGCGACACGAGCTTCCCGCGGCTGTTGACCACTTTAAAAGAATAAAAGTCCCGCTGTTTGGCGTGAGCGCGCACGAACAACAGCGTGAGCACTGCCACGAGAGCGCGCACCAGCATCTTCCCCAAATATTGATGAAAAACTGATCATGAATCAATAACCGGCTCCTGACCCTGGACTGCGCTGCAGGAGCCTCCACATTAAAAGCCCGAAGCAGGACGGACCGGAAGAGGTGCTTTCACAATAAAAGAGACGCAGACGCTCGTGCGCAGACGCTCGTGCTGGTTAAACCCTCAGGACTCAGACTGGGAGTACCCCACTGGAGGACTGGGAGTACCCCACTGGAGGACTGGGAGTACCCCACTGGAGGACTGGGAATACCCCACTGGAGGACTGGGAGTACCCCACTGGAGGACTGGGAGTACCCCACTGGAGGACTGGGAATACCCCACTGGAGGACTGGGAATACCCCACTGGAGGACTGGGAGTACCCCACTGGAGGACTGGGAGTACCCCACTGGAGGACTGGGAATACCCCACTGGAGTTATTTGGGCCAATCGGTTGTAAATAAAGAGCCTACATGTATATAAATATAATACTACATGTATATAAATATAATACTACATGTATATAAATATAATACTGCATGTATATAAATATAATACTGCATGTATATAAATATAATACTACATGTATATAAATATAATACTACATGTATATAAATATAATACTACATGTATATAAATATAATACTACATGTATATACATATAATACTACATGTATATAAATATAATACTGCATGTATATAAATATAATACTACATGTATATAAATATAATACTACATTTATATAAATGTAATACTGCATGTATATATAAATATAATACTACATGTATATAAATATAATACTACATGTATATAAATATAATACTACATGTATATAAATATAATACTGCATGTATATAAATATAATACTGCATGTATTTATAAATATAATACTACATGTATATAAATATAATACTACATGTATATAAATATAATACTACATGTATATAAATATAATACTGCATGTATATAAATATAATACTACATGTATATAAATATAATACTACATTTATATAAATATAATACTGCATGTATATATAAATATAATACTACATGTATATAAATATAATACTACATGTATATAAATATAATACTACATGTATATAAATATAATACTGCATTTATATATAAATATAATACTACATGTATATAAATATAATACTGCATGTATATAAATATAATACTACATGTATATAAATATAATACTGCATTTATATATAAATATAATACTACATGTATATAAATATAATACTGCATGTATATAAATATAATACTGCATGTATATATAAATATAATACTACATGTATATAAATATAATACTACATGTATCCATCCATCCATCCATTTTCTTCCGCTTATCCGGGGCCGGGTCGCGGGGGCAACAGTCTAAGCAGGGACCTCCAGACTTCCTTCACCCCGGACACTTCCTCCAGCTCCTCCGGGGGGACCCCAAGGCGTTCCCAGGCCAGCCGGGACACATAGTCCCTCCAGCGTGTCCTGGGTCTTCCCCGGGGCCTCCTCCCGGTGGGACATGCCCGGAATACCTCCCGAGGGAGGCGTCCAGGAGGCATCCGGAACAGATGCCCGAGCCACCTCAGCTGCTCCTCTCCACGTGGAGAAGCAGCGGCTCTACTCCGAGCTCCTCCCGTGTGACCAAGCTCCTCACCCTATCTCTAAGGGTGCGCCCAGCCACTCTGCGGAGGAAACTCATTTCGGCCGCTTGTATCCGCGATCTCGTCCTTTCGGTCATTACCCAAAGCTCATGGCCATAGGTGAGGGTAGGAACGTAGATTGACCGGTAAATTGAGAGCTTCGCCTTTTGGCTCAGCTCCCTCTTCACCACAACGGTCCGGTACAACGACCGCATCACTGCCGACGCTGCACCGATCCGCCTGTCAATCTCACGCTCCATCCTCCCCTCACTCGTGAACAAGACCCCGAGATACTTGAACTCCTCCACTTGAGGCAAGGACTCTCCACCCACCCAGAGAGGGCAAACCACCTTTTTCCGGTCGAGAACCATGGCCTCGGATTTGGAGGAGCTGATCTTCATCCCAGCCGCTTCACACTCGGCTGCGAACCGCCCCAGTGCACATTGGAGGTCCCGGTTTGATGAAGCCATCAGGACAACATCATCCGCAAACAGCAGAGATGAGATCCTGTGGTTCCCAAACCGGATCCCCTCCGGACCCTGACTGCGCCTAGAAATTCTGTCCATAAATATAATGAACAGAACCGGTGACAAAGGGCAGCCCTGGCGGAGTCCAACATGCACCGGAAACAGGTCCGACTTACTACCGGCAATGCGAACACAGCTCCTGCTCCGGTCATACAGGGATCGAACAGCCCTTGACAAAGGGCCCCGAACCCCGTACTCCCAGAGCACCCTCCACAGGACCCCACGAGGGACACGGTCGAATGCCTTCTCCAGATCCACAAAGCACATGTGGACTGGTTGGGCAAACTCCCATGCACCCTCGAGCACCCGATGGAGAGTATAGAGCTGGTCCAGTGTTCCCCGGCCGGGACGAAAACCACACTGCTCCTCCTGAATCCGAGGTTCGACTATCGGTCGAATTCTCCTCTCCAGCACCCTGGAATAGACCTTACCGGGAAGGCTGAGGAGTGTGATTCCCCGATAGTTGGAACACACCCTCCGGTCCCCCTTCTTAAACAGAGGGACCACCACCCCGGTCTGCCATTCCAGAGGTACTGTCCCCGACCGCCACGCGATGTTGCAGAGACGTGTCAGCCAAGACAGCCCTACAACATCCAGCGACTTGAGATACTCAGGACGGATCTCATCCACCCCCGGGGCCTTGCCACCGAGGAGCTTTCAAACCACCTCAGTGACTTCAGCCAGGGTGATGAGTGAGTCCGACCCCGAGTCCCCAGCCTCTGCTTCCTCCTCGGAAGACATGACGGCGGGATTGAGGAGATCCTCAAAGTATTCCTTCCACCGTCCGACAACATCCCCAGTCGAGGTCAACAGCTCCCCACCCACACTGTAAACAGTGTTTGTGGAGCACTGCTTCCCCCTCCTGAGGCGCCGGACGGTTTGCCAGAATTTCTTTGAGGCCGTCCGATAGTCCTCCTCCATGGCCTCTCCGAACTCCTCCCAACTCCGAGTTTTTGCCTCTGCCACCGCCCGGGCTGCAGCACGCTTAGCCCGCCGGTACCCGTCGGCTGCCTCCGGAGTCCCACGAGCCAAACAGGCCCGATAGGACTCCTTCTTCAGCCTGACGGCATCCCTTACTTCCGGTGTCCACCACCGGGTTCGGGGATTGCCGCCGCGACAGGCACCACAGGCCTTACGACCACAGCTACGGGCGGCCGCATCGACAATAGAGGCCGAGAACAGAGCCCATTCGGACTCTATGTCCCCAGCCTCCCCCGGAATCTGGGAGAAGCTCTCCCGGAGGTGCGAGTTGAAGGTGCCCCCGACAGAGGGCTCTGCCAGACGTTCCCAACAGACCTTCACTACGCGCTTGGGCCTGCAAGGTCTTTCCGGCTTCCTCCCCTGCCAGCGGACCCAACTCACCACCAGGTGGTGATCGGTTGACAGCTCTGCCCCTCTCTTCACCCGAGTGTCCAAGACACGCGGCCGGAGGTCAGATGACACGACAACAAAGTCGATCATCGACCTCCGTCCTAGGGTGTCCTGGTGCCACGTGCACTGATGGACACCCTTGTGCTCGAACATGGTGTTCGCTATGGACAAACTGTGGCTAGCACAGAAGTCCAATAACAGAACACCACTCGGGTTCAGATCAGGGAGGCCGTTCCTCCCAATCACCCCTCTCCAGGTGTCACTGTCGTTGCCCACGTGGGCGTTGAAGTCCCCCAGGAGAACAACGGAGTCCCCGGTCGGTGCACTGTCCAGTACCCCTCCCAGGCACTCCAAGAAGGCCGGGTACTCTGCACTGCTGTTCGGCCCGTAGGCCGACACAACAGTAAGAGACCTGTCCCTGACCCGAAGGCGCAGGGACGCGACCCTCTCGTTCACCGGGGTGAACTCCAACACACAGCGGCTGAGCCGTGGGGCAATGAGTAGGCCCACACCGGCCCGCCGCCGTTCCCCGCGGGCAACGCCAGAGAAATGGAGAGTCCAGCCCCCTTCAAGGAGTTGGGTTCCAGAGCCCAGGCTGTGCGTGGAGGTGAGGCCGACTATATCTAGTCGATAGCGCTCAACCTCCCGCACGAGCTCAGGCTCCTTCCCCCCCAGCGAGGTGACATTCCATGTCCCCAGAGCTAGTCTCCATGTCCGGAGATCTGGTCGCCGAGGCCCCTGCCTTCGGCTGCCGCCCAGATCTCTCTGCACCCGGCCCTTATGGATCCTCCTGCGGGTGGTGGGTCCACGGGAGGACGGCCCCACGTCGCTCCTTCGGGCTGAGCCCGGCCGGGCCCCATGGGGAAAGGCCCGGCCACCAGGCGCTCGTTCGCGAGCTCCCACCCCAGGCCTGGCTCCAGGGTGGGGCCCCGGTGACGCCGATCCGGGCGACGTAACTGACCTCGATTGAATACTCATCATAAGGGCTTCTGAACCGCTCTTGGTCTGACCCGTCCCCCAGGACCTGTTTGCCTTGGGTGACCCTACCAGGGGCATAAAGCCCCCGACAACATAGCTCCCGGGATCATTCGGGCACTCAAACCCCTCCACCACGTTAAGGTGGCGGCTCAAGGAGGGGCATACTACATGTATATAAATATAATACTGCATGTATATATAAATATAATACTGCATGTATATATAAATATAATACTGCATGTATATATAAATATAATACTGCATGTATATATAAATATAATACTACATGTATATATAAATATAATACTGCATGTATATATAAATATAATACTACATGTATATATAAATATAATACTGCATGTATATATAAATATAATACTACATGTATATATAAATATAATACTGCATGTATATATAAATATAATACTACATGTATATATAAATATAATACTGCATGTATATATAAATATAATACTACATGTATATATAAATATAATACTGCATGTATATATAAATATAATACTGCATGTATATATAAATATAATACTGCATGTATATATAAATATAATACTACATGTATATATAAATATAATACTGCATGTATATATAAATATAATACTACATGTATATATAAATATAATACTACATGTATAT
>JAVJIX010000417.1:165000-167500 GCA_036785185.1 Paratrypauchen microcephalus
GTGTCTCTGCTGTCTCTTGTGTCTCTGCTGTCTCTTGTGTCTCTTGTGTCTCTTGTGTCTCTTGTGTCTCTTGTGTCTCTTGTGTCTCTGGTGTCTCTTGTGTCTCTGGTGTCTCTGGTGTCTCTTGTGTCTCTTGTGTCTCTTGTGTCTCTTGTGTCTCTTGTGTCTCTTGTGTCTCTTGTGTCTCTTGTGTCTCTTGTGCCTCTGGTGTCTCTTGTGTCTCTGGTGCCTCTTGTGTCTCTGCTGTCTCTTGTGTCTCTTGTGTCTCTGTGTCTCTGTCTCTTGTCTCTCTTGTGTCTCGTGTCTCTCACCTGTTTCTTGTGTCTCTTGTGTCTCTCTTGTGTCTCTTGTGTCTCTTGTGTCTGTCTCTGTGTCTCTTGTGTCTCTGGTGTCTCTGGTGTCTCTGGTGTCTCTGGTGTCTCTGGTGTCTCTGGTGTCTCTGGTGTCTCTGCTGTCTCTGCTGTCTCTGCTGTCTCTGCTGTCTCTGCTGTCTCTTGTGTCTCTTGTGTCTCTTGTGTCTCTGGTGTCTCTGGTGTCTCTGGTGTCTCTGGTGTCTCTTGTGTCTCTGGTGTCTCTGGTGTCTCTGGTGTCTCTGGTGTCTCTGGTGTCTCTGGTGTCTCTGCTGTCTCTGCTGTCTCTTGTGTCTCTTGTGTCTCTGGTGTCTCTGGTGTCTCTGGTGTCTCTGGTGTCTCTTGTGTCTCTGGTGTCTCTGGTGTCTCTGGTGTCTCTGGTGTCTCTGGTGTCTCTTGTGTCTCTGGTGTCTCTGCTGTCTCTGCTGTCTCTTGTGTCTCTTGTGTCTCTTGTGTCTCTGGTGTCTCTGGTGTCTCTTGTGTCTCTTGTGTCTCTTGTGTCTCTTGTGTCTCTTGTGTCTCTGGTCTGTCTGGTGTCTCTGGTGTCTCTTGTGTCTCTGGTGTCTCTTGTGTCTCTTGTGTCTCTGGTGTCTCTGGTGTCTCTGGTGTCTCTGCTGTCTCTTGTGTCTCTTGTGTCTCTGGTGTCTCTGGTGTCTCTGGTGTCTCTTGTGTCTCTTGTGTCTCTTGTGTCTCTTGTGTCTCTTGTGGCTCTGGTGTCTCTGGTGTCTCTGGTGTCTCTGCTGTCTCTTGTGTCTCTTGTGTCTCTTCTGTCTCTTGTGTGTCTTGTGGCTCTTGTGGCTCTGCTGTCTCTGGTGTGTCTGGTGTCTCTGGTGTCTCTGGTGTCTCTGGTGTCTCTGGTGTCTCTGGTGTCTCTGGTGTCTCTTGTGTCTCTTGTGTCTCTGGTGTCTCTGCTGTCTCTTGTGTCTCTTGTGTCTCTTGTGTCTCTTGTGTCTCTTGTGTCTCTGGTGTCTCTGGTGTCTCTGGTGTCTCTTGTGTCTCTTGTGTCTCTTGTGTCTCTTGTGTCTCTGGTGTCTCTTGTGTCTCTGGTGTCTCTGGTGTCTCTGGTGTCTCTGCTGTCTCTGCTGTCTCTTGTGTCTCTTGTGTCTCTGGTGTCTCTGGTGTCTCTGGTGTCTCTTGTGTCTCTGGTGTCTCTGGTGTCTCTTGTGTCTCTTGTGTCTCTGCTGTCTCTGGTGTCTCTTGTGTCTCTGGTGTCTCTGGTGTCTCTTGTGTCTCTTGTGTCTCTTGTGTCTCTTGTGTCTCTTGTGTCTCTGGTGTCTCTGGTGTCTCTTGTGTCTCTTGTGTCTCTTGTGTCTCTTGTGTCTCTGGTGTCTCTGGTGCCTCTTGTGTCTCTGGTGTCTCTTGTGTCTCTTGTGTCTCTTGTGTCTCTGGTGTCTCTTGTGTCTCTGGTGTCTCTGGTGTCTCTGCTGTCTCTGCTGTCTCTGCTGTCTCTGGTGTCTCTGCTGTCTCTTGTGTCTCGTGTGTCTCTGGTGTCTCTGCTGTCTCTGCTGTCTCTGGTGTCTCTGGTGTCTCTGGTGTCTCTGGTGTCTCTGGTGTCTCTGGTGTCTCTGGTGTCTCTTGTGTCTCTTGTGTCTCTGGTGTCTCTTGTGTCTCTGGTGTCTCTGCTGTCTCTGCTGTCTCTGCTGTCTCTGCTGTCTCTGCTGTCTCTGCTGTCTCTTGTGTCTCTGGTGTCTCTGGTGTCTCTGGTGTCTCTGGTGTCTCTGGTGTCTCTGGTGTCTCTGGTGTCTCTTGTGTCTCTTGTGTCTCTTGTGTCTCTTGTGTCTCTTGTGTCTCTTGTGTCTCTTGTGTCTCTGCTGTCTCTGCTGTCTCTTGTGTCTCTTGTGTCTCTTGTGTCTCTGCTGTCTCTGCTGTCTCTGCTGTCTCTGCTGTCTCTGCTGTCTCTGCTGTCTCTGCTGTCTCTGCTGTCTCTGGTGTCTCTGCTGTCTCTGGTGTCTCTGGTGTCTCTTGTGTCTCTTGTGTCTCTTGTGTCTCTGCTGTCTCTTGTGTCTCTGCTGTCTCTTGTGTCTCTGGTGTCTCTGGTGTCTCTGGTGTCTCTTGTGTCTCTTGTGTCTCTTGTGTCTCTGCTGTCTCTTGTGTCTCTGCTGTCTCTTGTGTCTCTGGTGTCTCTGGTGTCTCTGGTGTCTCTTGTGTCT
>JAVJIX010000417.1:172500-187500 GCA_036785185.1 Paratrypauchen microcephalus
ATCATAGAACTTCTATCAGCTGGGCCTAACATCACTCTCACCTGACGACATTGACACTTTATATTTTATGTGACATCTCTATCAAAGAATACAGTTACAGGTAAACCTTTACTTTTAAAACAAAATGTAGACAAATAACAGGCACACTCCATGATGCAACATTTCAATGATTCAACAAATTTGCTTCAGAGATGCTGTGCAAGCCTCTTTAATGGAATCCTATTTATCAATTTCCATCAATAGGCATAAAACAATAAAAGATCAAAGTTCAAAGTTCAGCTTTATTGTCAATTCTGCCATATGTGTTCAACAGTGAATCGAAATTTCGTTTCTCTCTGGCCAAGTGCAAAAAGACAGTGTACAAAATACAATATGAAGACAAAACACAACAAAAACTATCTAAGACAGAGATCTAAAGTTAAAACTAAAGTCTAAGATCTAAAATCCTTAAAGCAGTGCAACATAATAAATAAACTATACTATATACAGATTTCCAAAGTGTGCAGTGTGCATCAAAAATGTGCAGTGGAAGATACAGCAGTGACTTGGTCATGTGCAGTAGAATGTGCATAGGAGTTAAGATAAATAAAAATAAATGTGCAACAGTAGTAATTCTAGTGCAATAACAGTAGTAAACAACAGTGCAACAGGAGTAAAATCCAGTAGTAAATGTAAAATGTGCAACAGTCGTCCTTAGCAGCAGTTTTTTAAAGTGTCTAGAGTGATGTGTCTTTTATGGAATACAGGTTATGCCAATATGGGGGGTGGGGATGGGTAAGGTGGGAGTTCGGGTGTGAGTTCAGCCTCCTGACAGTCTGGTGCAGTGGTGCCCAACCAGTAGCCCGCGGTCGACCGGTCGCCTGCGGCCTGATCACAAGTCGTCCGCGGGAGGTTGGGGCGGGGGGAAGAAAAAAAAGGGGGGTAAACGGGAAAAAACAGCAATTTTCGCAACCGCACCGGCTGGCTGTATGTGTGTGTGTGTGTGTGTGTGTGCGTGTGCGCATGCGCATGTGTAGCAGACACGTGCGTTATGGGAAATTGACAGCTGACCCCGGCAGTGGCCTAGCTAACATGGTGGAGGGCCGGAGCAAACCGAAACGTCCCAAGACCTATCATTTTCACTCTGAATGGGAGGAAGATTATTTTTTTGTTTATTTTAATAAAGCGCCCATTTGTCTGATCTGCAATGCAAAGGTGGGATTGGCAAAAAAAGCGAATGTCGAGCGTCATTACAAGACGATGCACGCCGGGAAGTACGAGAAGGAATACCCCGCAAAAACCCCTTTACGTGCCGCAAGACTCAAGGAACTGAAAGCACGCCTGTCTGAGCAACAGGCACAATTCACCAGACCTAATGAACAGTCGAAGGCCGCAACAATTGCTTCATATCGGGCTAGTCACATCCTTGCTAAACACAAGAAGCCATTCAAAGACGGCGAGGCGTGGAAGGAAGGCTTTCTGGAGGCCGCGGATAGCCTATTTGACGGCTTTAAAAATAAAACGGAGATCATGAAGGCGATTAAAGATGTACAAATGTCCCGCAATACCACTACAAAGCGATGTGAGGTAATGGCTGTGGACGTGGAGGAGCAGCTAAGAAAGGACATCGATGCATGTGAATGCTTCTCTCTGCAGTTTGATGAGTCAACTGATATGGTGGATGTGGCTCAGTTATGTGTTTTCATCAGAATGGTTTTCGAAGACATGAGCGCCAGGGAAGAGCTACTGACCATGTTGCCACTAAAAGGACAAACGAGAGGCGAGGATATTTTCAATGCCTTCATGACATTCGCCCGCGAGACAAAACTGCCGCTCTTTAAACTGATTTCTATAACCACTGACGGCGCCCCTGCTATGATAGGCCGCACAAATGGATTTATAGCACTGTGCAAGCAAAGTGAGTCTTTTCCAGACATTCTGAATTATCACTGTATTATCCACCAGCAAGCACTAAGCGGGAAGATTGTTCAAATGAAAGACGTGATGGATATCTGCATGAAGATTGTGTGTTCAGTGCGCGCCAGGAGTCTTCAGAGAAGGCTTTTCCGTGCACATCTGGAGGAAAGCGACGCTGAGCACACCGAGCTGCTGCTTCATACAGACGTCAGGTGGTTAAGCAGAGGGCAGTTTTTAGCGAGATTCACAGAGCTGCTGCCAGAAATCAAGGAATTCTTGAAGCTGTCTAAACATGCAGATTATCATGACAAGCTAAATGACCACCAGTGGCTTTTAGATTTATCTTTCCTCACCGACCTCACCCACGAACTCAATTTGTTGAATGTAGACCTGCAGGGTAAAGATAAAGACGTAGTCCAGATGATGAGTTCTGTGAACACTTTTAAAAGCAAGCTACAGCTCATGTCACGGCGGCTGCAGCAGCGCGACCTGCACACAAACTTTCCAAATATGCATGCTGAACTACAAAGTCAAGGTAAAAGGCTGACGCAACTTGATATTGACCGCTATATGGAGCATGTTCAGAACGTCTCGTCAGAATTTGAGCGGCGTTTTACTGACTTTGCGACCCTCGAACCTGTAGCAACCTACATGTGTAATCCGTTTGGTGCAAATGTTGCTGTTGGTGACATTGCTGACAAAGTCAAATCACTGTTCGATTTGGAACGCGATGCGATTGAAAACGAGATTCTAAAATTGCAAAATGACATTGTCATGAAAGCCAAATCAACATCGGCCCCGCCTGGAAAGCACGCAGCGTTCTGGGAGCTGCTGTTGGATGAGAAATACCCCAATCTCCGAAAATGTGCTTTAAACCTGACAGCTCTTTTTGGTTCCACTTATTTGTGCGAGTGTGCGTTCTCGCACATGAAAATTATAAAGTCCAAGTACCGATCAACAATGACTGACGACCACCTTGTAGCCTGCCTACGCCTTGCAATCAGTACCTACACTCCTGCCTACGAAAAGCTCGCCTCCTCCTCCCAGTGCCAGGTGTCCCACTAGCTGCCTCCGCTCTGCCCAGCGCCTCGTCTCACCCAGCCCACAGGTAGGCAGTTATGGCTGTGTGTCTGTCTGTCTGTCTGTCTGTCTGTTATTATAAGAAGCGGCTCATTTTTTGGAGGATTGTTGTCTGCTGTCTGTGAATTATGCCAACAGTATTATTCTGCAACGTGTAATGTGGTCTGTGTGTGTCTGTTGTTATAGGAAGCGGCTCATTTGGAGGATTGTCTGCTGTCTGTGGAATTATGCCAATAGTATTGTTCTGCAACGTAATGGACTGTTCTGCAACTTGTAATGGACTTTTCAATTTCTGGCCTGTTCTGCCACCTGCAACTTGTGATGGACTGTTCTTATTATGATTGCATGGCAGTGTTTGTCCAAATCTGTTGTACTTATGTTTTACTGATGTAGGCCTACTTATAAGTCTGTTGTAGCCTACTTTATGCTTATGTGGACATAAAGTAAAGTGGTAAACAAAGTAGTATTGTGTTGTTGTGAAGTTACTGCAGGCTGGCGACGATGTTTGTGGTTTGAAATGTTGGTATTGGACTGGTAGACCCCGGAGGGGTTGGCTACTGAAAAGTAGACCTCGGGTCAAAAAAGGTTGGGCACCCCTGGTCTGGTGGATGAAGCTGTTTGACAGTCTGGTGGAGTGGGCCCGGAGACTCCGGTACCTTCTCCCCGAGGGCAGGAGGCTGAACAGGCTATGTGCGGGGTGGCTCGGGTCACCCACAATGCTGGACGCTCTGCGGGTGAGCCGGGTGTTAAAAATGTCTAGGAGGGAGGGGAGAGAGACACCAGCGATCCTCCCAGCTGCATTCACTATGCGCTGCAGAGCTTTCCTGTTCTGTTCTGTGCAGCTCCCGTACCACACAGTGATGCAGCTGGTCAGGACGCTCTCAATGGTGCCTCGGTAGAAGGTGGTCATAATGGGTGGGGGGGCTCCAGCTCTCCTCAGTTTGCGGAGGAAATAGAGGCGCTTCTGAGCCCTCTTTGCCAGTGATACATTAGACATTAGGTATGACATTCTGGTGTGAGGCCACTGCTGGAGGACTGCTGAGGGTCAGGCAAGGCACTGCTGGAGGACTGCTGAGGGTCAGGCAAGGCACTGCTGGAGGACTGCTGAGGGTCAGACAAGGCACTGCTGGAGGACTGCTGAGGGTCAGACAAGGCACTGCTGGAGGACTGCTGAGGGTCAGGCAAGGCACTGCTGGAGGACTGCTGAGGAGGGTCCAAGTGTACGCCATCTTCAGTAACTAGAACACAAACATACTATTAAAATATACAAATGCTTCCAGGGATGAAAGACTCCCGCTTTTTAGAGGATTTCTGCTTTTTTGTCAGCCGCCGGGGTCATTTTTTATATCAGTGCAAATCCGTTGAGAAAGATTTTGGGTGTGTGTGTGTATATATATATATATATATATATACAGGGAGTCCTCGGGTTACGACGTAGATCCGTTCTTAAGACGCGTCGTAACCTGACTTTCGTCGTAAGTCGGAATTTGATTTTGATCTTCCAACCAAAGCACCAATAACCTTTCCATCTCAATAATTAGACCACTACGCTGCTTGGTTATCACTGCCGCTTTCATAGGAGCAGATCAGAGCCCACATCAGGTACTTCCGCCCACATTGGGCACGCACACGAGGCTGTCTTCTTCTCCCTACAACCACAACAGAGCGTATTCTTCCGCCGTGCGCCGTTCGTGTTTGTTTACATCTCTTACCACGCTAAACCGCGTAAGACGGAATGACGCGTAATATATACATATTTTTTTAAATGGGGGCGCGTTCGTAACCACGAAACGTCGTAACCCGAGACCGTCGTAACCCGAGGACCCCCTGTATATATATATATAAGGGATGTCAACAATTAATCGATTAACGATTAATTGTGATTGAATATACTCTTCACTATAGGGCTGAACGATTTTAAGAAAAAATTAAATTGCGATTTTTCTGACTGTTATTGTGATTTCGATTTCATCCACGATTTTTTTCAAATCAAGTTTCAGTGCACATGAACATTTGCAAATGTAAGAATGAAAAATAAAGTCAATTTATTTCAGATGTAGTCTTGTTTATTAAAAAGAAAGCTATACGTACAAAAAAGTATTTTAACTTGGTGCAAAGTCTTTTTGCTTATGGACATCAACACCAGTCGTAAGAAATAACAAATGTGTACTTCCTTTTCACAATAAGTGCAACTGAAAAGTAATAGTAAATATATATATATAAAAAAAACTTACTGAAGTAAAATGACCATACCTTTTTCCCCAACTACAAAAGATGTCAGACATTATAATAGTGGGTTAATCAAAATATTGCACATCTATTCTGTAAAAAAATATAGCATTATAAATAAATTATAGCAAAAACAGTGAACACTTGTTTTAAACAAAGACTTACAAACAAACTAAATCAACAATAACACTTGTTTCCCTGACATCACTTTACAGATTTTTAGCACTGCACTCAGGGCTGAGCAAGTATGCACCATGACTGCAGTCCGAGCCCCCTTAAAACCACACACTGTGCACACTGAGAACTGAGACACAACTTCTGTTCTGATGCGCTGAAATAATCGGTCTGAATCTTCGACATGATGGGGTTTTCGACAGTCGCTTGTTCTGGGCTTCTTACGTTCCCCGTGCACACGTCTAGTCCAGGACAGGATCGGCGCGGCTGAAGTTAGCGCAGCTGAGGCGCAGCTGAAATGTGTTAGTGGAACGACTTCAGGCTTTAGTCTAAGGCAGTGCTTCTCAATTAATTTCTGTGACGCCCCCCCTAGGAAGAAGAAAATATTTCACGCCCCCCTTTCTGTGCGCGACTATAAATAGTATTATTTGTCTAGAAAATTGTTATTAGAACACCATTGTATCCTTTTATTAACATTATAAACAAAAAAAAGAAAGAAACTTACAACAAAGACTGCACTGAGGACTCAAATATTAATGTGTTTTTAATGCAGCTTTGCGCACATTTGTTTACGTTTTACAGAAATGAAACTTAAAACCACCTCATTTGCATAAGCTAAAAGCACTGAAAAAAAAACGCTCTCTCCTTGTGCCACTGATGCATCAGCTTCTGTCGGACTAAAGGACACGACTCAGTGGAATATACGTGTTTTTTCTGTGACAGAGGATGTTCTGTTAATGGTGAGACTGTGCGTAAATCGCATGTGAGAACGCCACTGCCAACTACTGTTGTTGATGTGCAATTACACTTAGTTCTAGTACAGTACAGCAAAAAAACATGTTTCCCAGGGTCATACGCGCCCCCCCTGGCATCACGCCACGCCCCCCCAGGGGGGCCCGCCCCACTATTTGAGAAGCACTGATCTAAGGTGACGCTTCTTCAGGCGAGGACCACTTAGGCGCCGCTATGTTTGGCGACGTTCATGGAATACCCCCCTGTACACCTGCATGTACCTGCCTGCATCAGTGGTATGACGGCTCTTGTTGTTTCAGTGAGAGGTGAAGCAGAGCGCCCCCTGGAGGATGGTGCACTGACTGAACAGCAGCTGGGTCTGAAACAGGCCGAAGAGCGACTGTACCGTGATTACATCCACCGACTTGCGAAGGTGAGAATAAAAACACTCACATCCTACAACCAAACCAAACCAAACACAAAGCCAAACCAAACCCAGTATTTATATTGAGGACTCAAACTGTTCTCCTCAGATGTTTCTCCGGGTTCTAGTCCTTTCTTCTCGGACCTTCTGAAGTTGGATTTGGAGTGATTCATGTTTGAGAATCTTCAATCTCTTATTTTCAAGACGCAATTTTGTCTCCCTCTTTTCAGCTCCACTGTGACACGCCCACTGTGGCACGCCCACTGTGACACGCCCACTGTGGCACGCCCACTGTGACACGCCCACTGTGGCACGCCCACTGTGACACGCCCACTGTGGCACGCCCACTGTGGCACGCCCACTGTGACACGCCCACTGTGACACGCCCACTGTGGCACGCCCACTGTGGCACGCCCACTGTGACACGCCCACTGTGACACGCCCACTGTGACACGCTCACTGTGACACGCCCACTGTGGCACGCCCACTGTGACACGCCCACTGTGGCACGCCCACTGTGGCACGCCCACTGTGACACGCCCACTGTGGCACGCCCACTGTGGCATCTCTTCCTTTTCTAGTTCGATGTTCTTCATGGTGATACTCGTAGGTTTGGGCAGCGTTGCGTCGTCTTTTTGGTACAAATGTAAAAAAAAAAAACGCTCTGCTCGAGTGTGATGTGCAGCTCCACAGAAGGGGCCCACAGCCTGGTTCAGTCCTGGTTCAGTCCTGGTTCAGTCCTGGTTTAGTCCTGGTTTAGTCCTGGTTCAGTCCTGGTTCAGTCCTAGTTTAGTCCTGGTTCAGTCCTGGTTCAGTCCTGGTTCAGTCCTGGTTCAGTCCTGGTTCAGTCCTGGTTTCTAATGAACGATCCACAGGGTTGAGAACACTATAACAAACAGAGGGCTGATTGAAGTTTTCTGTTTTGTCTCTGAATGTTCCTTTGTTTTGGTTTGTTTCAGGCGTCTCCAGATTACCCAAACTACCAGTACCTGTGCCGCCTGTGTGCTGTTCACATCGAGAACATCCAGGGGGCGCACAAGCACATCAAGGAGAAACGCCACAAGAAGAACATCACGGTAAAGAGTGGACCTTACAGCACTTCCAGGTCATAGTTTCACATCTTAAAACAGTTTAAATAGGGTCAGTCCTTCACTGTGATGTTCTCAGGGTCACACAGAGGTCACACAGAGGTCACACAGAGGTCACACAGAGGTCACACAGAGGTCACACAAGGGTCAGATGTGGTGTTGTGTTTTTAGGAGAAGCAGGAGGAGAATGAACTCCGGGCCTTGGCTCCACCGAGTCCGGCTCAGATCCAGGCTCTGGACCGAGCTGTGACACAAACCACCCAAAACTATGGCCTCTCGGACGTGGACCTCCAGAGCAGAACCAGGACTGTGGAGCTGATGGAAAGGACCATCCAAGCACAGCTCCCAGGTGCTGGACTGGACTAGGACTAAACCAGGACTGGAGCGGGACTGAACCAGGACCTGGACTGTTTTGACTGTATTCTTTAGACTCTGCTCTGAATCTAAAGTCTGTGTGACTCTTCAGGTTGCTCCCTGCGGATGTACGGCTCCTGTTTGACACGTTTTGCTTTTAAAACTTCTGACATCAACATCGACGTGACCGTTCCTCCAAACGTGAGTCTCAAACACCTGTACGCCTGCATGTATCTTCTGTAAATGTGCTGAAAAGTATTTCTGTCACAGATGACTCAGCCTGAAGTCCTCATCCAGGTGCTGGAGATCCTCAAGTCGAGCCGTGAGTCCGTGTTTGTCGGGAGACCTTTCGGGTGTCCAGCTCAGTCTAAGTGTTGGTTTGTTTTTTTCAGGGGATTTCTCTGAGGTGGAGTCGGATTTCCACGCCAAAGTCCCGACTGTGTTCTGTCGAGACGTCCACAGGTACAACTCTGAGTGTTGTTGTGTCCTTGGGCAAGGCACTTGGAGGATACAGGGATAAAACTACTTTCAGTAGAGGCTTTATAGAAACGTATTTTCTAAATTCCGTTTTGCCCACAGTGGGCTCGTGTGCAAAGTCAGCGGCGGGAACGACGTGGCCTGCCTCACGACCAATCACCTCGCAGCGCTGTCCAAACTCGAGCCGCGATTGGTTCCTCTGGTCCTGGCCTTCAGACACTGGGCCCGGGTAAGAACTCAGACCCGGACCAGACCCGGACCAGACCCGGACCAGACCCGGACCAGACCCGGACCAGACCCGGACCAGACCTGGACCAGACCCGGACCAGACCCGGACCAGACCCGGACCAGACCCGGACCAGACCCGGACCAGACCCGGACTGGCCTCTCCTGGTCCCTCTCTGTTTCAGTACAAAACTCTTAGACTCTAATGTCTGGACTCTTCACACTGTACACTGACCGGCCTACAGTGTGAACGGCCTACAGTGTGAACGGCCTACAGTGTGAACGGCCTACAGTGTGAACGGCCTACAGTGTGAACAGTCTACAGTGTGAACAGCCTACAGTGTGAACAGTGTGAACAGTCTACAGTGTGAACGGCCTACAGTGTGAACAGCCTACAGTGTGAACAGCCTACAGTGTGAACAGCCTACAGTGTGAACACCCTACAGTGTGAACAGCCTACAGTGTGAACAGTCTACAGTGTGAACAGTCTACAGTGTGAACGGCCTACAGTGTGAACGGCCTACAGTGTGAACAGTCTACAGTGTGAACGGCCTACAGTGTGAACAGTCTACAGTGTGAACAGTCTACAGTGTGAACGGCCTACAGTGTGAACAGTCTACAGTGTGAACAGTCTACAGTGTGAACAGTCTACAGTGTGAACGGCCTACAGTGTGAACAGTCTACAGTGTGAACAGTCTACAGTGTGAACAGTCTACAGTGTGAACAGTCTACAGTGTGAACAGTCTACAGTGTGAACAGCCTACAGTGTGAACAGTCTACAGTGTGAACAGTGTGGACAGTGTGAACAGTGTGGACAGTGTGAACAGCCTACAGTGTGAACAGTCTACAGTGTGAACGGCCTACAGTGTGAACGGCCTACAGTGTGAACAGCCTACAGTGTGAACAGTCTACAGTGTGAACAGTCTACAGTGTGAACAGCCTACAGTGTGAACAGTCTACAGTGTGAACAGCCTACAGTGTGAACAGTCTACAGTGTGAACAGTCTACAGTGTGAACACCCTACAGTGTGAACACCCTACAGTGTGAACACCCTACAGTGTGAACACCCTACAGTGTGAACAGTCTACAGTGTGAACAGCCTACAGTGTGAACAGTCTACAGTGTGAACAGTCTACAGTGTGAACAGTGTGGACAGTGTGAACAGTCTACAGTGTGAACAGCCTACAGTGTGAACAGTCTACAGTGTGAACAGTGTGAACAGTCTACAGTGTGAACAGTCTACAGTGTGAACAGCCTACAGTGTGAACAGTGTGAACAGTGTGAACAGTCTACGGTGTGAACAGTCTACAGTGTGAACAGCCTACAGTGTGAACAGTGTGAACAGCCTACAGTGTGAACAGTCTACAGTGTGAACAGCCTACAGTGTGAACAGTCTACAGTGTGAACAGCCTACAGTGTGAACAGTGTGGACAGCCTACAGTGTGAACAGTCTACAGTGTGAACAGCCTACAGTGTGAACAGCCTACAGTGTGAACAGTCTACAGTGTGAACAGCCTACAGTGTGAACAGTGTGGACAGCCTACAGTGTGAACAGTCTACAGTGTGAACAGCCTACAGTGTGAACAGTGTGGACAGCCTACAGTGTGAACAGTCTACAGTGTGAACAGCCTACAGTGTGAACAGTCTACAGTGTGAACACCCTACAGTGTGAACAGTGTGAACACCCTACAGTGTGAACAGTGTGAACAGCCTACAGTGTGAACACCCTACAGTGTGAACAGTGTGAACAGCCTACAGTGTGAACACCCTACAGTGTGAACAGTGTGAACAGTCTACAGTGTGAACAGTGTGAACACCCTACAGTGTGAACACCCTGCAGTGTGAACAGTCTACAGTGAACAGTGTGAACTGTCTACAGTGTGAACAGCCTACAGTGTGAACAGCCTACAGTGTGAACAGTGTGAACAGCCTACAGTGTGAACAGTCTACAGTGTGAACAGCCTACAGTGTGAACAGTGTGAACAGCCTACAGTGTGAACACCCTACAGTGTGAACAGCCTACAGTGTGAACAGCCTACATTGTGAACAGTGTGGACAGTCTACACACTGTAGGTTGTTCACACTGTAGGTTGTTCACACTGTAGGTTGTTCACACTGTAGATTTTCACGTGTAGAAAGTGATAAAGTAAAAAAACTAACCCTTTGTCCAGACTGATGTGTTTCTTGTCGTGTTTGTGGTGCAGCTGTGCCACATGGACCACCAGGCTGAAGGGGGCATCCCGTCGTACTCTTTGGCCCTCATGGTCATCTTCTTCCTGCAGCAGCGTCCTCGGCCTGTGCTGCCCGTCTACATTGGGCCCTGGGTGAGTCTGTAACTGAGACCACAGCGACCACTGTGACCACGGAGACCACTGTGACCACGGAGACCACTGTGACCACAGAGACCACTGTGACCACAGAGACCACTGTGACCACGGAGACCACTGTGACCACGGAGACCACTGTGACCACAGAGACCACTGTGACCACGGAGACCACTGTGACCATGGAGACCACTGTGACCACAGAGACCACTGTGACCACAGAGACGACTGTGACCACGGAGACCACTGTGACCACGGAGACCACAGAGACAACTGTGACCACAGAGACAACTGTGACCACAGAGACGACTGTGACCACAGAGACGACTGTGACCACGGAGACCACTGTGACCACGGAGACCACGGAGACCACTGTGACCACAGAGACCACGGAGACCACTGTGACCACGGAGACCCCGGAGACCACGGCGACCACGGAGACCACTGTGACCACGGAGACCTCTGTGACCACAGAGACCACTGTGACCACAGAGACGACTGTGACCACAGAGACCACTGTGACCACGGAGACCACAGAGACCACTGTGACCACAGAGACCACTGTGACCACGGAGACCACAGAGACCACTGTGACCACAGAGACCACTGTGACCACAGAGACCACTGTGACCACAGAGACGACTGTGACCACGGAGACCACTGTGACCACGGAGACCACTGTGACCACAGAGACCACTGTGACCACGGAGACCACTGTGACCACGGAGACCACAGAGACAACTGTGACCACAGAGACAACTGTGACCACAGAGACGACTGTGACCACAGAGACGACTGTGACCACGGAGACCACTGTGACCACGGAGACCACAGAGACAACTGTGACCACAGAGACAACTGTGACCACAGAGACCACTGTGACCACGGAGACCACAGAGACCACTGTGACCACAGAGACCACTGTGACCACAGAGACCACTGTGACCACGGAGACCACTGTGACCACAGAGACCACTGTGACCACGGAGACCACTGTGACCACAGAGACCACTGTGACCACGGAGACCACTGTGACCATGGAGACCACTGTGACTACAGAGACCACGGAGACCACTGTGACCACGGAGACCACTGTGACCACGGAGACCACAGAGACAACTGTGACCACAGAGACAACTGTGACCACAGAGACAACTGTGACCACAGAGACCACTGTGACCACAGAGACCACTGTGACCACGGAGACCACAGAGACCACGGAGACCACTGTGACCACAGAGACCACTGTGACCACGGAGACCACTGTGACCACAGAGACCACAGAGACCACTGTGACCATGGAGACCACAGAGACCACTGTGACCACGGAGACCACTGTGACCATGGAGACCACTGTAACCACTGTGACCACAGAGACCACGGAGACCACTGTGACCACAGAGACCACTGTGACCACGGAGACCACTGTGACCACAGAGACCACAGAGACCACTGTGACCATGGAGACCACAGAGACCACTGTGACCACAGAGACCACGGAGACCACTGTGACCAGAGACCACAGAGACCACTGTGACCATGGAGACGACTGTGACCCCGGAGACCACAGAGACCACTGTGACCACAGAGACCACTGAGAGCACTGTGACCACGGAGACCACTGTGACCACAGAGACCACTGTGACCACTGTGACCACAGAGACCACAGAGACCACTGTGACCACAGAGACCACTGTGACCAGAGACCACAGAGACCACTGTGACCACAGAGACCACTGTGACCACTGTGACCACTGTGACCACAGAGACCACTGTGACCACTGTGACCAGAGACCACAGAGACCACTGTGACCAGAGACCACAGAGACCACCCAAAATCTAGAGAAACTGATGGCCGATAAACTGTGCCCATATTTTTGAGCCGATTTATATTAAAATGATTAACTGGAGAAAATAATATTTTTTTTGTCATTTATTTATTCATTTTTTTATTTTTATATTATTTGTTTAATAGGGACAGTGCATATTAATGAACATCTACAACACTCCAGTGTAAATACGCCACATTATAGCGTTCTGATGGTCCTGTTGGTTCTGATAGTTGTGATGGTCCTGTTGGTTCTGATAGTTCTGATGGTCCTGTTGGTTCTGATAGTTGTGATGATTCTGGTGGTTCTCATGGTTCTGGTTCTGTGTGTTCCAGATCTCTGGGTTTGAGCTGAAGCGTGTGGATGAGTTCCACCTCACGGGGATCTGTCAGGACGCCTTCGTGCGCTGGGAACACCGGCCCCCGAGTGCCGACAGGACCGACAGGACCGACAACCGGACTAAACCAGAACCAGCCCGGACCGAGCCGCACTCCTCTGAGGGACTGGTAAGTGAGTGGCCATGACTGCACAGAGACCGCTGTGACCGCTGTGACCGCTGTGACCACTGTGACCGCTGTGACCGCTGTGACCGCTGTGACCGCTGTGACCACTGTGACCGCTGTGACCGCTGTGACCGCTGTGACCACTGTGACCGCTGTGACCCCTGTGACCCCTGTGACCCCTGTGACCCCTGTGACCGCTGTGACCGCTGTGACCGCTGTGACCACTGTGGTAAGTGAGTGGCCATGACTGCACAGAGACCACTGTGACCGCTGTGACCGCTGTGACCGCTGTGACCGCTGTGACCACTGTGACCGCTGTGACCACTGTGACCGCTGTGACCACTGTGGTAAGTGAGTGGCCATGATAGTGACTACAGTGGTCCCTCGTTTATCGCGGGGTTCGGTTCCAGAAATAACCCGCAATACGTGAAATCTGCGAAGTAGGACAACTTTATATTTTACAATTATTCTACATGTTTTAAGGCTGTAAATGCCTCACCACACACATTATACACTTTTCTCACACTGGAATTAACAAACTAACAAACTTTCATAGATTTTCAACAAAATGTATTAATAGTGACGCGTGGGGGGGGGGGCACGGCTCCAGGAGCACCGCCACGTCCCTGGACGCAACGCGCACCAACCCCTTGGAGAAGTGCGCGACACGTGCTGCTCTATCACGGATTTACTGTCACGATAAACCCCTCATCGTGGACAAATCCGACCCGCTCTGAACCCGCTCTGAACCCGCCCTGAACCCGCCCTGAACCCGCTCTGAACCCGCCCTGAACCCGCCCTGAACCCGCTCTGAACCCGCCCTGAACCCGCTCTGAACCCGCTCTGAACTAGCCTGGGAATTCCCAGGCCGCTTCCGTTCGTTTCGAACTGGAAGGCGGCCTGGAAACTCGTCCAAGCGAGAGTCCTAGATTTAGGGCCCCAATCAGAGAGCGGGGGAGGTGTGGCAAGATGGTGACGCGTACTACATGACAAACGGAAGCTTGTAGTTTGAACTGACAACTGACATGATTGGCTATGGACTTACGTATACGCTCAATGATAGACATTCATAACGCCCAATAAACGGCCGTTGGCAATCGCTAACCACACCTCCGCTACGGGATTTTTCGAAGCGAGTTTCCAGACCCATATCTCACTTGTGATATGGTCAGGTGTTAACCAGACTAGCTCTGAACTGCTTTGAGCCGCACTAGCAGCTTTTGCTCTGATTGCGCCGAACGCTTCACGCCGCACACGGACGTCACGGGTGTGAGGAGCTCGCCCGGATTCAGGAAGTAAATGCGGATGATTTTTGGGCCAATGAGCCCAGGCCACTGAAAACAAAGACGCTGTCTTGGGTTCGCCTTCATCTTTTATTCTAGTTCTATGCCACATTTGCCCACTACTTTTCAAGGTGCTTTGTGGGAAATTTTGTGTGCACTACTTTTTCACCAAATGGACATTGGGATGGCACTAAAAATGGCGTGAGCCCTAAACCACTGTAGTGTGGACATTCGGACACAGTTTTGAAGCTTGAGATGTTTATCTAACCAAGTTCCCTGACCCTGTTGTTTCTGGACTCGATCTAAACCTGGTCTAAACCGGGTCTCTCTCCTCAGAGCTCCCTGACCCTCTCGTGTCCGGACGAGGCCTGCGTGGGGCAGC
>JAVJIX010000417.1:200000-204215 GCA_036785185.1 Paratrypauchen microcephalus
ACGGCGATGCCATCGACCGCCGACTCCGAGACCTGGGTCTAGATCAGGAGCCAGACCAAGACCAGAGTCGGACCGAGGAGCGAGTGAACGGACTGAACGAGAGTGAGGAAGAAGAGGAGGAGGAGGGGGAAATGTTCTATGAGTTCGACAAAATGATCTTCACCGGAGGAAAGGTGAGGCACAGACCTTTCGCTCTTATGTTGGCATAAGCCAGGGGTGTCCAAACCTTTTTCACCAAGGGCCACATGTCTAAACACAGAGGAAGCAGAGGGCCGATCGAGGGCCACAGACTGGTGCTCAGGACAGTCAATAATTTAAATATCTGCATGTTTAACACGTTAGAATGAGCTTCAGTCCTTTATTCATGCTAAGATCCTCAAACCACACAATAAATATTAAATACTGTCTTGTCTTATCGAGGTAGATTAACTCATTCACTGCCGGCCTGTTTTCACAATGTCAACCCTTTGACTGCCAGAGCTTTTAGGTCATTTTCACTGATTTTTCAAGACTCACAGAATACTGAGTTCTTTGACTATATAGACATGGCACACATCAAAATAAAGTGTAGACTCTCTTCTTTCACCTGGAAAAAAAATTATGCTTCTAACCTTTTCGGTTCTCAAGTAATTGATAGTAGAACATAGGGAAGTTTCAGCAAAAACACTGGTTTTTGACAAAAACTGGAGAAATGGAGCATTTTGTGAAAAGAAGGATTTCGAGCAGATCAGTGACTTTGACATCAATACTTATTGATTTAGTGACATCTCAAACATCTAAAACAACAGAGAAAGATATTTTTGATGACAAAGTACACTTTTATTTACAAATATAAGAAATATAACTATATACAAATTGACAACAATCAACAAAACAAAATTTGAGAACAAAATTTGAGATCAGAACAACATACATAAGTATACAACATACATAAAACAATACAATATACAACAATAAAAAAATAAAAAAAATAAAAAAATAAATAAATAAAGGAGAAATTCAATTTGTCAACTGGACAGGTACTGGGTCCAGTTGACAAATTGAATTTCTCCTTTGCCATGGATTCTACCTGGACGACTGAGGGATTCTTCACACAATAAAAAAAAAAAAAAAACTTTTCAAAAACAATGCCAAGAAACAGGTTTCAGCTGATAGTGACAGGTCATTAGAAGATGCCGGGGACAATCTCTATAAAATCCGCCCAGTGTTGGACTATATTATAAAAACGTACCAACCTGGGCAAAACATTTGCATAGATGGTATGAAGCAGAGATTGTTTTTGATCTCCTAGATCAAAAACAATCTCTGCTTGTCCCCGGCAAGCACAGATTGTCCCCGGCATCTTGACACTGTCACTGTCATGGCTACACCATGTATATGGACAATTTTTATAATTCTGTGTCAGTGTGTGAGTCTGTGGGACACACAGGGGGGAACCAGGGGGGAAACCGGGGGGGGGGGGGACCAGGGGGGAACCAAATGGGATCAGGGACAAAAAAGAGTGACCTGGGGGCAGGGGGAAAGGTTATGAGGCACAACAAGAAGGTCACGGTGTTAGCCTGGCATGACATGGTGACCACCTGCCACCATGATAATATGCAGACAGTAGATGTGTGGCATGTGTGGTTGTTCTTGCCACTCCAGATGCACCACCTGTAAATGATAGAAATATACATTACCTAATTGTATTTTTATTTTGTATTGCTGCAGTGTGATGTGGAGAATAGACACTTTTTTATACATATATACACACACACAATTTATTTATTTATATATATAATATATTTTTTTTACCTTTCTTCGCTTTGCGAGCAGGAGGGGGGGTTGGTCCTCTGCTGGTTGAAGGCTCTGTAAATAGAAAATTCCTTCACAATTACCACACAACAGCAGCATCATGTTAGTTAGTTAGTTAGTTCTTCTTACCCATCCCATGCCTCTCTGGAGGCGAAGATCTCCTGCTTCCACTTGATCCTGACGGCTCACCGGATGAATCGGGGTCTGGCTCACGAAATGAGTGCCTCCGGAGCAGACCTGTGATGCGGGATACCGCGGAGACAGGCTGCAGAGACACGCCGGATCAGTTAGGTCTGCCTGAGGCGAGCGATCCGGGTGCGGGTAGGTCGGAGCAGCGGTCTCGTCTGCCCGGGGCGGCGGTGCGGGCGCACATGTTTCGGAGCAGGGAGGTGCGGGCGCGCATGTTTCGGAGCAGGGCGATGGAGGCGCGCATGTTTCGGAGCAGGGCGATGGAGGCGCGCATGTTTCGGAGCAGGGCGATGGAGGCGCGCATGTTTCGGAGCAGGGGCGATGGAGGCGCGCATGTTTCGGAGCAGGGCGATGGAGGCGCGCATGTTTCGGAGCAGGGCGATGGAGGCGCACATGTGTCTGAGCAGGGCGATGGAGGCGCACATGTGTCTGAGCAGGGCGATGGAGGTGCGCAAGTGTCTCTGCCCAAGGCAGACCGAGGCGCGGGTATATCAGGGAGGAGGGAGGAGGACGACGACAGTGAACCGTTTTCCCTCGTTCGCTCTCCTCGCCATCTTGACTCTCTCTCACTACACTACACTACACATGTGCTGATCTTTTCCTGTCTTCCGCGTCTCCGATGGGCACACGATCGCTATCTACAGGTTGGGATGTACAAATTACACCTTAAAAGTTGCTCCAGGTCGTAACCTAGCAACCCCCGCTGAAAAACGCAATTGACGTATTTATCCGTCTCTGGCAGTCTACGTTTGGATTTGAGGGGACGTATTTATCCGTCTCCGGCAGTCAATGAGTTAAAAAAAAAAAACTTGCAGTCAAAAGTTCTGCTCAAGGTAATTTGGGCCATTTCACCTGGAAGCCTGAGGGCCAAGAAAAATTTGTCTGAGGGCCGCATTTGGCCCACGGGCCATAGTTTGGACATGCCTGGCATAAGCTTTATGTCCTGTTAGCATCATGTCGTGTTAGTCTCTGCAGCCCCCGGTGATTTACTGTAACTTTATGTTAGCTTCACCTTATGTTAGCTTCACCTTATGTTAGCTTCACTTTATGTTAGCTTCACTTTATGTTAGCTTCACTTTATGTTAGCTTCACTTTATGTTAGCTTCACCTTATGTTAGCTTCACTTTATGTTAGCTTCACTTTATGTTAGCTTCACTTTATGTTAGCTTCACTTTATGTTAGCTTCACTTTATGTTAGCTTCACCTTATGTTAGCTTCACTTTATGTTAGCTTCACCTTATGTTAGCTTCACTTTATGTTAGCTTCACTTTATGTTAGCTTCACCTTATGTTAGCTTCACCTTATGTTAGCTTCACTTTATGTTAGCTTCACTTTATGTTAGCTTCACTTTATGTTAGCTTCACTTTATGTTAGCTTCACTTTATGTTAGCTTCACTTTATGTTAGCTTCACTTTATGTTAGCTTCACTTTATGTTAGCTTCACTTTATGTTAGCTTCACTTTATGTTAGCTTCACCTTATGTTAGCTTCACTTTATGTTAGCTTCACTTTATGTTAGCTTCACTTTATGTTAGCTTCACTTTATGTTAGCTTCACTTTATGTTAGCTTCACTTTATGTTAGCTTCACTTTATGTTAGCTTCACCTTATGTTAGCTTCACTTTATGTTAGCTTCACTTTATGTTAGCTTCACTTTATGTTAGCTTCACTTTATGTTAGCTTCACCTTATGTTAGCTTCACTTTATGTTAGCTTCACTTTATGTTAGCTTCACTTTATGTTAGCTTCACCTTATGTTAGCTTCACTTTATGTTAGCTTCACTTTATGTTAGCTTCACTTTATGTTAGCTTCACCTTATGTTAGCTTCACTTTATGTTAGCTTCACCTTATGTTAGCTTCACTTTATGTTAGCTTCACTTTATGTTAGCTTCACTTTATGTTAGCTTCACTTTATGTTAGCTTCACTTTATGTTAGCTTCACCTTATGTTAGCTTCACCTTATGTTAGCTTCACTTTATGTTAGCTTCACTTTATGTTAGCTTCACTTTATGTTAGCTTCACTTTATGTTAGCTTCACTTTATGTTAGCTTCACTTTATGTTAGCTTCACCTTATGTTAGCTTCACCTTATGTTAGCTTCACTTTATGTTAGCTTCACTTTATGTTAGCTTCACTTTATGTTAGCTTCACCTTATGTTAGCTTCACCTTATGTTAGCTTCACTTTATGTTAGCTTCACTTTATGTTAGCTTCACTTTATGTTAGCTTCACTTTA
>JAVJIX010000410.1:0-227953 GCA_036785185.1 Paratrypauchen microcephalus
AATGTCTTGCTATATGCGTAATCAAAATTGCAGTTTCTGATAGCTGCCTTGTGTTCAGCAATTCTTAATTTAAGATTAATGCTTTAGCCTGGCCCACATACATTGACCACACGGAGAGAGAAAGACATGAATGATATGAGTCGTAGAACAATTGGATGGAGTCCTTAATGTTATATGTCTTTCCAGAATGTGGATGTTTGAAAATGTTTGTATTTGTTGTGTTAGCACAATGCGGAGAGCTGGACTCGAGTTATGTGACTTCGACTCGAGCCAGACTCGAAGTCACGAATTTGATTTTTTAGACTCGACTTCAAAAATACAAACACTTGCAACCTGACTTTGACCTCAATATCCACAATCGTGACTTCACTTGGACTTAGGCCTCTTGACTTGTGATGATTTACTACACTAATGAAAAAAAAAAAACTCTAAAAGTGCGGTTGGATAAGTACCGCACTCGTTGTACCAGGGAATCTGTGCATGTATGTTTTATTTGTTGAGCATGTGCAAAAAGCTTACACAATATCTAATCATAGTAGATCTACATAGTCGACCGCATCCAAGTAGCAAATTGTATTAACAAATGATGTAGAAATAAGTATCCACGCGCCAGTTTGCAAAATGATGCAGAAGGTTATTTCGTTTGTTTATAAAAACTATGAAGTTGTCAATAAAAAATCTAGCGGTAATAGTGTGAACGTGCGGGTCAAAGATTACAGACGGAGCTTCCACAGCTTCCACGTCCAATTTTGTTCGGCACCTGAAGCTGGCCAAAGAAAGGTAAGTTTTGAAAGAATGTCTTTTGAATGAATGATTAGACTAGTTTTTATCGGCTAAGGGCTAACTTAGCATACAAGCTGTATTTAGTAGTGTTGAAATACAAGCAGTCTCTGAGTTTTAAGATGAGTGATCGCTCCCTCAAATTTTCTTTTTCTCTCTCTCTCTCTCTCAAAGTAATTCAGACACTTTTAAGTTTTCAATTTGCTTATACTGTAGCCATTAGCTAAAAATCATTTAAGTTCCAAGTTTTTTGTTGTTATTCATTAATGTACAGCAAAGCATACTGTATTGATAGAGGAAACATTAGAATTGTAGAATATTTGCAGATTTATTAAAAACTGAAATCACTGTCATAAGTTTTTCGACCTTTTTGTTCAGTATTTAGTAGAAAACACCGCTTTGAGCTATCATAGCACCAGGAGACTTTTTGGGAATAACATAACATGTTTTTCATATCTGGATCCTTTCATTTTTTTCTAATGTTATTTGATATGGTGTAAAAAGCGTCGAATACAGATCTTGCAGACATTATATGATTTGTAGAAATTGTATTTCTTTGTAAAGGGGACTCGAAATGACTCTAGTCCAAAATGCTAGGACTTTGGACACGAATTTTGAGACTTCAGAGCTTGGACTTCGGACTTGACTCCGCACTTGGATACCCTTGACTCGGGACTTCACTTGAATCTGAGTGCAAAAGACTCTAGACTTACTTGTGAGACTTGTCCAGCAATGACTTTAGTCTCACCTCTGGCACAATGTGCACATCTTCCTCATCCAGGGCTCTCAAGTCTCACGCATTGAGAGTGTGAGACACGCAATCGACGGTGCCCACACGCTCACACGCCACACGTGGCATTTCTCACGTTGAATTATTATTTTTTTGTGCCCAGAAAATCAGTCTGTGTGGCTCAGTTGATGCAGAGACCGCGCGTTTTCAGCGAAAACTCCCCCCTCCTCCCCGCCCCGCTTCCCGGAAAAAAATCTCAGTTTCAGCCAACCAGAAAATAGGATTGTCTCTGTTGTTAAGTAGACTACTTTCAGTTGCTAAGCGCATATTGTTTTTATTCTGACGGTGACATAAAATGTTCCGGAGAACTATCAGGTAATAACCCCATTTATATAACTCTCATTAGTTGCTTTGTAGTTTAAGTTTGCTCTTTAGAGCGCTTCAATGCAATTCGACACCACACGGTATTTCATCATCCAAGATGCGCATTAGATCAAACAACTTTTAAGGAGGGAAAGCCTACTGGATTAATGAACTGTCAACAGTTGAAACTGGTGGACTAACTGTGATTTGACCTGCTTTTTGTAAATAATTATTTGCTAATATTGCTTGTGGGGTATGTAAATAGTGTCTTAATATATTCATGTTGTGGTTGTGTGTTTGTCCATTTCTGAAGATTCTGCACTGGTCAAGCGTGGTGTAAGTTTTACTTAGATATTTTAAACTTTTTCTATAGCATTATGTACACTGAATGCTATGTCTGTTTTTCTGTTGTATATATGTAAGATATATTAGTATTTCAAAATATGACGTTAAGTGAAAGTAACATGTGACCGGATGGTATTTAGTCTACCTGGCACTACTGCTGGTGAACCTTATTGACGTTGTAGAAGTTAAATGCGTTACTCGCTAAGTTTAATAAAAAGAAATGAGAGTAAAAGTCAAGCCAGTGTGTGGAAAACTTCTTTTTTTCTTTTTGTAATTTTTTAAACCCTTGGAAATAAAAATGAGAGATGTTGTTTTGTTGATTGTCTAGAAAATGAAACCATGAATGGTTTAAAGTGAGAAATCCTGGCTTTGCCTCTGAATGAATTTTTTTAGTCATATCACTAAGCCAAGGCAATCACTAAATCATCATTTATATGATCCTACTGATTTCAGGGATCAGAGGCATGGCAACTGTATCAATGAAGTCAAATCCTGGTTCACCTCCAACTTTCTCAAACTCAACAGCAATAAAAACTGAACTTCTTCTTGCAGGCACCAAATCCACCTTGCTAGGCAAGATCAATAATTTCTCCATCCACATCGACAGCTCCTCCATTTCTTCTTCCCCACAGGTTAACAACTGGGTGTCATGCTCGATAGCACCCTCTCCTTCACATGTCACATAAACAACATCACCCGCTTCTGCCAATCTTCCACCTCCGTCATACATCGTCTCACCCCTGTTACTCTTCAGTTCATCATGCTGTACTGATACACAGCCTCATCACTTCCCGCCTGGATTACTGCAACTCTTTTGTTTGGTCTCCCGCAAAAAACTACGGCAGTCTCAACTGGTTCTGTACTCAGACGCTCATATTATCACATGTATATCTCTCCATCAACCATTATCATTCCATCCTGGCTGGGCAGTGCTCACACACGGGTTTCCATCACACTGCACCGCATTCAATACAAAATCTTTTTTCACACATTCAAAGTCTTCCACAACCTTGCACCTCCATATCTCTCTGACCTCCTTGAGGGACCACACCCTGGGCCAGCTCTCTGCGCTCCTCCTCCTCTTCTCCAAGTTTTCTGTCACGTCTCTACAAGTCTGGTCACTATGTTGTAATATGCCGCTCTGCTCCTGTGCTCTGGAACTCTCTCTCGTCTCGTGACCTCCACAACACTGACACGCTCCCAAACTTCAAAACCAGTCTCAAGTCTCATCTGTTCTGCACGGGCCTTTTCATCCTCATCCATAATTGCATTGTCCTTTTAAATGTTTTACTGGTTTTAAAAGTTTTACTGTTTGTTTAAAACTGTTTGTATTTTAACTGCTGCTTTTAACTGCCTATAATCTATATTGTACTTGTAGCCAGGCAGTGAAAATCTGGAGTGTTCCAGAAAATATGCCTACAATGTGTTACGTATTATTATTATTATTATTATTATTATTATTATTATTATTATTATTATTATTATTATTATTATTATTAAACTTTTAATTTAAAAAAAACAAAGTCTATATAAAGTGCAGTAGTTTGGGGGGACAAAGAGTAAAAAATATGAACACTTTGTTCCAGTAATTAAGTCTCTCCACTGGATCCCGGTTCCATAAAGAAATACATTTTAAAGTTTTAATACTATTTCATAAAAGTTTAGTTTTCAAATAGGCCAAAGCATCTGATGAAGATGCTGGTGTTTGTACATTCCCAGCAGAGGCCTGAGGTCAGAGGTCAGAGGAGAGTGGACTGTTGTTAGTTCCCAGAGTCAGGAGCAAACATGGAGAGAGCCTATAGTCTACTCTCTACACAACCAAACACCTGAATCTGCTCAGTGAAATGAGTTATGCAAACACACCTTTGTGTAGAGTTCTACCATGTTACAATGTACTCTCATCGTCATGTTTTCAGATTGTTTTATACATTATCCAGGTATGTTTGAGTATTCACAATGTTTTCCAGGTAGCCAAATCATTTGAAGATTAACTGGAATAGTTGTAAATCAAGAGTTGAATTCTGCATTTTTTGATGTAGACTTGGATTCTCTAGTCTTGGTCTAGTCCAGATTTAGCACAGTTTAATCCATGTAGTGTGCCTGCAAGTGTGAATCCATATGAACTTAATCTAGTTGTTTCCCAATGTTTATATGTCATAACATCACATAGGTTTAATACTTTTTATTTTAAAAAGCAGTAAAATCCAATAAAGAATAACCATCAATGAGCTAATTTAAAATATTTCTTTGTTGGTAATAATGCAGCAACATAGTTAGGAGTTAGCAGTTGACGTTGACCTGACAGATGGTGGGTAGGCCGTAGGCGCTTAGTTAGAACTGGTTCAGCCTTTACCAGCTGAAAAATAATTATACATAGTCATTAATAAAGGACAAGTGAAAGAACATGTGTTTTAATGCATTTGTCCAAAGATTAAACTAGTATACTGCTAGGGTCTAACCAAAATATTCTCAAACTTTTCACTTCCAAGAACCACCTGTAAAAGCAGACTATCAGGTCTGAATCCAAGGCTAAACCAGGTGCCTAAAATGACTAAACTATGTGATAAAGTAGCTCTACATACTAACGTGTTAATGCAAAGAAGGAAAAAAACAACAATTCTTAAGGTAATGAAATACCTACTGTAAAATTGCCTGTATACGGAATTGATTTATATTCTGATAATCAGTGACGTGCATATTGGCATGTTAGTTGCTAGCACTTACAGTTAATAAATCAAACGCTCTGGTCTCTGAAAGAGCTTATAAACTCATCACGGTGAATTATTAGGATGCTCACAATGCATAAGTCAAGTGTGGAAGAACTTTGGACCACTGCAAACTAGTAATGTTTTTCACATATTTGAAGACAAAAAAAGTAGCTCAGCTATAGCACCTTTTATAGGATCTGTCTCCAAATTGGTGTATGAGAATCCTTGGCCTAAGCCGCATTTGATTTATTGAGCACTTGTCTCGACTCACCCTGAGAGTTTCATCCTCAGACATTTGTAGGTTGTACCAGTTCCTCCACTCATGAAGTTGGAAATAGTCGAAGGAAGAGCCGTCCAGCCACCGTTTCAAGAGTTCTTGAGAAAGAGAGGGAATGTGACTTTAACCTCCACCTAATGTTTGTTATCAGTGTAGCTTATGACATTTAGAGAGCCTTTATTTGTGTCACACTGGGGAAATTATCCAGTTGCAACATATAGTTCAAGAACAGAGTAGAATAGAAATATAACTCAAAAATCAAGATAAATACCTATAAGGAAATATATTACAGCACTATTATGTATTTATGTTAATGGCCGAAAGCTCTCACCCACTCTCCCCTCATCAGTCTAGACACAACAGGGCATCAGGTTAGATCTGTATAACGCTACTTATAACTTTATAACAAGATTTCTAGTTTGATCGTTTCTACCACTGACATTATCAACAAAAGCTTTTCTGATTCTGAACTCACCTCAAAGTGGAATCCTCTCAATCTGAAGTGTGTTTGTCTAGCTCGGCCCACCATGTACTGCAAGTGGTTATACTCCAGAGGGCTGTGCACAGAGGCCAGAGTCGCCCCGAGGTATTCACAATAATCCTGCACAAATAGAAGGGGAAATGTCTTAGCTTTTGGTTCTGAATATCACTGTTGCCCATGATGTACTTTTCTATACTTGTACTTGTATTTACTAGTACTATATAATTAGAATCCTGCAGTCTCATCTGATAACAGCCCCTAGGCCATTATGAGAAATTACACATATTAAAAATGTGTTTGTGAATAAAAACAACAAAAACTAATATACGGATGTGCTCTCCAAAGTGTATGAGTTCTCAGCTGAAGAAATAGTATTTTCCACGGTAATACTCCTAATTAGGAAGATACCTGTAAGACTTGACTGTGGAAAAGACAAAAAATATAATTACAGTAAGAGGGTCAGAGTTAACAAAACACATATGTAAGTGTATATACGTAATTTATGTATGTGACTGTACCTTCAGGGGCCAGTGGAGACAGGTCCTCTTCAGCTTCTGGAAAAACAAATTAGGTATTTTTCACATAAATTGTGATTGCATGCGTTCTGTTAACAGGTTGCATTCATGTTCTAAAATTTGGATGACTACTAAGGAATATTTCCCATTTTTTACTTTTTGAAAGAAATATCCAAAATAGAAATCCACACATTTCTATCCACAAAGTTATTATTTGTTAGTACGGAATAGGTCTCATACAACCTGCTATATTAATCTCATACCCACCTTCAGTTTATAGTATCACATCTTTGGGGTTGGAGTGTGAGAAAATGTGACTTTTTTTTTTCACTTTTGTGTATTTCTCTTGACTGGAGACTTTATGTGCCAGTTTTTGTTCTATGTGGCCCAGTGTTACAGAGCGATGAACCATAAACCAGGTCAAGAATCTGCAACCTGAGTTCATCAGTAAATTCCACCATAGAATTCTGGCCTGTCCTCCATTTGTTAAACCCTGTCTACTCCATTTTGAATATACAGTAGAGGTTATTGTGTTAAAATAATGTATATTTTCTATCAGTCCACTTTGAATCCAAACAAACACACATTTTTTTGTTCTTGCTCACATTATTAGGTTGGTGAAGTGTAATGCTCAAAGACACAACACCAGCAATATCATCGCTCCATAGGTAGAACGATGTACACAGTTTACACCCAATTACCAAACATGTGTTATGTACAAGGTCTAAAATAGGAATTAAATCCTACAACTGTGTGGTTAGTGGGTGAAATGCTCTACTGCCTGTGACTGATTAGCTACCTGGTTTTGGGGCTCCTCTTTCATTTCCACTCATCTCAACTAGGTCATTTGCTGGAGCCGCTAAAATGACAAAAGAAATGTATAAAACGTTACAATGTCATTACACCAACATTTCTTCTCATTTTTAGATCATTTAACGCATTTTAAGAATAAATGTGTTTAAATGTGTATATCTGTGGCTTTTAACGCAACAGCGGCAAAAAGAAGAGAAATCACTACAGTTTTCATCTTCAGAGGTAGAAAAACATATTTTCATTAACAATCTGAAATCTAAAATAAAATTCTACGATACCGACTACAGATACTAAGGAATCATAGTTGACTCACTATGTTGATATATTAATTTTCTAAAGTTTGAACAGATAGGAGTGGGATTTGAACCATCAACCTTTCAGCTATAGACATTTTCAGTTTCACTTACCTGCTGCAGCAAAATACCTAAGGCTTCTACTACATTGCCACTGTTGCAAAATACTTCATTTACCAAATACATTTAATGAATTAAAAAGTAAAAGAATGTGTCTAAAAAGTGACTAAAAAAACATAGTTGACTTACTTGAGATTATGCTCATCAAGGCGAATCCTAGTAGTAATAGCAGTAGTAGTAGTAATAGTTGTAGTAGTAGTAGTAGTAGTAGTAGCAGTAGTAGTAGTAGCAGTAGTAGTAGTAGTAGCAGCAGTAGTAGCAGCAGTAGTAGTAGTAGTCAGAAGTGCACTGGATGCTGTGGAGTTCTTCTGCTGCTTATATACTTCACAAGATGCAGTAGCTTTCCCTGCCTTCAGGTGGACTTTATACTCTTGGTTCAAGCGTAAGTTCTACCCATGGCATTTACTACTGCTTCCCAGTAAATGGTATAATACATGTATTTTATGACCCAAACTAGAATCCTTCAGTGAACATACTACAAGGTCTAGCCCAACTATATTTTCATTTAAGCCTGTGATATTTGTAACAAGGATGACTACACATAGTTCATTATTAATATTTGTGAAAAGAAAATATCACACTTTTATGATTTATTATTTTGCAGCTTATCACCATTCATCAGATGTAGCCCAGCTTAGTGTAACTAATGATGATACAATGATGAAGTAAAGTTATAGACATGTGTGTAGATCGGAAAATTATGTTTACTTATTTTGCTTCCAAATTGTGATCAATACTACTTTTAGACCTATGATTATGAAAACATTGGCTGCAATAGTGATCTTCAAATTAAACCAAACCAAAACATAATCAGGAGAACTATTTCAGGTCAGAAACTGTTGGATTAAACCAGGACTAAACCAGGACTAAACTTTGACTAAACCAGGACTAAACCAGGACTAAACTTTGACTAAACCAGGACTTATCAAATCAGGATAAAATCAGAGCCAAATTAGGTTTGAACCTAGACTAAACCAGGACTAAACCAGGACTAAACCAGGACTAAACCAGGACTAAACTTTGACTAAACCAGGACTAAATCAAGTCTAGACAAGGAGCCAAAAAGCAGTGACCTTCAGATGAAGTATAAGTTGTAAACTGAGATAAAGAACAGTGAATGAGAAATGATTTAGATTAGAGTTTAAGGACAATGTTTAAAACATGATGATGAATAGACACAGATACACAGTAAAGGCAATAAACACTGGATTGTATTTTATAGAGGCCAGACACAGAGACATGTCCAGAAATTACAATGTTTTTTTATTTACAAAAAGAAACATGTTGTAACCCAGTTTTGGATCTGAAAAGCTGTTTATGTTTTAGTCCTGCAGATTTTGAGCATCTCTGCAGTAAACTCTGATAGTTTACTCTGGATTTTTTTTTTTTGGTGGGGTACATCATTTAAACAATATTAACATTGTAATCTCAGCGGTAAGCCAGCTTTGTGGATTTCATAGTATTTGGTTAGCCAACTGATGACTACCACAGTGGTACCTAATCTGCCGAAATCAATTCTAGCCTATAGGCGAAATTTCAGAATGTAAAATTTTCTGCAGTTGAGTAGTTATTTCGTGGAAAAGGCCTGATTCGTTCCAAGTTTTGTTTTTTTCATAGTGTAACATTTTTTTTATAGTGTAACACTAGTATCCTGCATAGAGACTGTACATCTGGGACTAAACGTGGACTATACCAGTCTAGACCAAATCTAAACCTGGACTGGACCAGGTCTAGACCTTGACTAAACCAGGTTTGGACCAGGAATAAACCTGACTAAACTTCAGTGGGATTAAAGCGCAGCGTGCGGGTCTATTCCCCTGGTCTCGCTTTCGAGTTACGGCTGAGGCGCAGCAGCGAGGAGCCCCCCCGGGACCGCACGCAGCCTGAGCGCATGAATGAATGCCTATGCAAGAGCCGCGGTGGTCTAATCCTGTATTTAGACCTGGTTCAGATCATCTTCAGACCTACTAGACCTGGTTTAGACCTGGTTTAGACGGTTTGAGCATGGTCTGGTGCTCGCAGCCCCGCACCGGGTCATGCTGCGCTAACATACAAGACAACCGCGCGCACACACACCGCCCTCCTCTCTCCACGCTCACTTTTCTATTAATACATTTTGTTGAAAAATCTATGAACGTTTGAGTAGCTTAAACGAGAGAGGTCGTGAGAAAAGTTTAAATCCAGTCTGAGAAAAGAGTATACGTGTGTGTGGCTGAGCGCGCATTATTTGAATCTTTGAGATTTTGTTGCGTAACTTGACCCTTCTTTCGTATTTGGAGACCAAAATTTACCGTGAAGGTGCTTCGCAACTTGAAATTTTCGTTTGTTGAGTCATTCGCAAGGTGAGGTACCACTGTATTTGGTTGGCCAACTAAGGACTGTACAAATAAACAGATTGATAAAACTAAAGTTTTGCTCACCATGATGTGAGTATTCCTTGTTGGGCTATAAATAATGCATCGTTTTATCTTTTAATCTATCAGGAAAAATGTTATGACAACTTACAGTAAGGGGTAAAGTTCAACATAAGATAACAAGGTTGTGTTTATATTCTGAGTATATTTTAGTTTGTAGTTTAGATTGATGTTGTTTTTAGACATCAAAATAGTGTTGTTTATTTCACCTTTTGGAGAAGAATTAATTTTTCATTTTCAAACAATCTGAAATGATATGTAGATATAAACAAAATTAGTCTATTTAAACTCTGTGAATATCAGCTAAATTATCCATCCATGTTCCAAAGTACGCCTATATTAAACTTAATTTTTTTACTCCATTTTTGTTCTCAGTTTGTACTAATTGTAATTGTGTTTTTACAGCTAAAAGTGTGTGAAAAACATATTTTTACTGTGAAGGAATACTTTTCGACAGATCTAATTCTGTGAATCGTTCCAATGGTGCTTTGTCTCCATGTATAGATAGTTTAATGTTTTAGGGTGGAACATGTCAGTACATGGTAATAGACCAGAAATGCCATAATGCACGCTTTAAATCCTGTTTTTACAATTATTGGCAAATCTCATGAACATATGGCAAACAAGTTTATTATAATTATCCAACTTGATTACTGTAACATTTATTATGTTGTATCATGTAGCGGCTTAAATATTTATTATTTATAATACACACTGAAGTGAAGAGGCTGTAAAACAAAACAAAACAAAAAATGTCTTTTAAATCCAGTTGACAGAATTGAATTTCTCTTCCTTTGACATTATTTGCCAATGCTTTGGTTTTCAGTAATTCTAAAGTGTGTGGAATGTGTTGCCATTTTATGTATGAATACATATTAATATTAGCTAGCTTTTTGTATTATTGACATTTCAAAATAAAATATCAATATTGACAATAGTCAGAATTATACCTTTTTGTTCTGATACTATTTTTAGCTTTTAAAAAGAGTCACTCTTTTTTCTACTTTTCACACTTGGTGGTGTATTTTATTTTTTTATTCCGGTATCATATACCTGGGACTAAGCACTGATGAATGAGTTGAAACCTCCAGATTTCCTTCCAACCACCACCAATCACGATATTTAAGTGCAAACTGGTGGTTTGGTCTGGTGTTGTTCCAAGGTCAGTTTAGTTTGTTCATGTTGCAAGTTATTTCTTGGCCATATAAAGTTGCTTTTGTCCTGGGTTTAGATCAATTCTGGTTTGTTTCACTTGAATGGAGTCTTATTTAGTTGGTCTGATAAATCTAAAATGGTATTTTCTGTATTGTTTTAAAAGAAATCTGGTTACCACTCCTCCATCCAGAATTTTCCCGAGTCTGTACAGTGCAATCAGATAGTTATATCATATTATATGTTATAGCATTTAGTGATGCTTTGTAAACTGCGAGCTCACTGGCCATCAATCAATTTGAACAAAATCTGGCTCACATTCAAGCTAGAATCTGCTTTGTTATGGATGGGACCATGCATGTCTCTGATTACTAATCCATCTGTCATGTCATCTGAACTTTAGGAAATACAACCTGTTTTATAGACCTGCTTTAGTCTTTCACAAATTTGTCTATTTGTCTCTAAAATTTAAAGTAGAATCCAAACTACGAATTAATTTGAAATGAGGAGAGCATTAAAGAAATACAGTATTAATAACATTTACACTGAAAGGGTCAACTTTCATTTATGTATTACCTATTCAGTGAACTGGGATGTGTTTGATAATGCATAAGAGGGTTAAAAATAAAATATACAATATACAAGTATAGTAGAGTTATAATATTTTTACTTCAGTAACACTAATATGACAACCAAGATTCATAGGCAAGATTCAAAGTTTTTATTGTCATATGCACAGGTAAAGAAACATATTTGTTTCAGGCTAATGGAATTCTTACGTTTATTGCCCAATTTCCTGGATGTTACATATTAATGTACTAAAAATAGATGAAGGGAAGCATTTACGTAAAAACATATACTGTATAAGAAGTACTTACAGAATATAAACTATGAAAAAGGCAGACTAGGTGCAATACAAAACATTCCAGAAGTGCATTTTAACACTGCAATTTGATCTGACAGGGATGAAGGGTGCATTTCTTGCAGTGAGAACTGTACCAGCCTTGTGCTCATTTATTGGGAAAGAATAACATAAGTCATCATTAGTAAAGGAACAATAAAAATAAAAATAAAAATGTATTCATAATTAATATATTTAATTGTTTATAGTTGTGTAAAATAGAAATGAATTTGCGTTGCTGACTCCTTAAAATGATTACTGACATACCCTGAGAGGTCTATCATCAGACTCTTGTAGGTTAAAATAGATCCTCCACTTGTGAAGCTGGAATAGTCGAAGCAAGAGGTCCTGCCTTGACAGTCACAAGTCAGCTTTGAACAGAACATTGCCAGTATTACAGTCAGAAATTTCTATGTGTTTTAGAGTAAAGTAAAAGTATTATTATTAAGTAGTAGTAGTTCAGTTTCAGCCCAATAAAGGAATGTAAGAGTATCATGTCAAGCAAGTATAATTTTTTTCTGGGATTATTAGTAGTATTTATTTTTTAGTTTTTACTAGGAATGTAACACAATAATACATAAAATTGACTCAATTCAACTGGTGCGCAATATTTGACGGCCTCCGATGTCTAAAGGCGCTGTGTAAAGATTTCAAGTATCATTGCTGCACTGCAGTAGCCTTGAATATATTGTGCTATCTCATTTTAGCAACTGCATGGAGTAGAAATTACCAGTTAAGGGTCATGTGCATTACATCTTTTCTGCTATGAGGCCTGAAGTTGGAATGTATCACTTGGCTTGCTGACACCAGATCGGGGTAAGAAATGTTGCTAGTGAGGGCCACAAATCAATTTGCATTTGGATCTCTACTTAAAGCTGTATTTGACCGGCTTAGGCTCGAAGTGTCTTAATTGAGCCTCTACCATGAAATTTCATTTTCTGTGGAAAGGTTTTTGAATCTTCTTCTGTGCAAAAAAACAGGAAATAACAGTTGAGAGCGACGATGCCCCCACCCTCTGGCTATATTATTTGATATCATGCGCAATTTCAGTTTTTGAGGGAGAAATACTTCTAAACTGAGCATCTTGTCTCTGTTTTTCATGTATTCGAGTGTTGCCATAGGAATGAGAAGGGGGCATCTTATTACGTATTAGGGATCCATAAGGAGTTAGCATCCTTGCCTAAAAATGGAACAGGTCATGCGAAAGTCCTATTTCTACATACGGCCAATACTTTAGAGTTTGGAAAGAAGAGGGCGCATTTAGCACAAATGCGTTTGAGAGCATTATTTGTCTGAGTCAGTACTACCTTGTGCCGTATGTACCAGCTTTCAAGGCCTACCTTTTAGTTTTTGTTCATCATAGGTTCCAGGTCTGAATACAACCACTCTAGTGAAAGTGTAAGGTGTAGAAAATATGGAGACCACATGACATCACAAGGTGGAACAGAGTTTTTCAATTTGAGAGAAGAACTCAGCCTAAATACAAGGATTTGTGTGATTAGTTTGATAAGAAAAAAACACAAGAAAAAACTCCAGATATCTGAGCTCGCAGTGGCCGTTACTTACTCCAGTTATAACTATTACAATACAAATAAATTAAAAATATACAAAAGATATAACAGAATAAAAGAAAAAGACGAAATATAATGCAACAGGCCGCGTATGCGTTTTTCATCGGAATCGTCACCTGCAAGACAATACGGAAATGTGATCAAAAGAACAGCTGGAAATTCGAGATCATGTGAATATGCTTATGCTCAGAACAGTATATTCCATAATGTACACAGTGTGTGTTTACTAGGTCCAGTGGACTCTGTAAAAAATATATATCATGAATAAATACATAATTTTAATCAAAATATCAACATCTAATTTAAAAAACTGTTTTTTATATTATTGCTTCTTGTTGAACAAAATGTAAACAGTTTTTTAAATTAGATGTTAGTTGTTTTGATTAAAATTATGTATTTATTCATGATATATATTTCTTTTTTACAGGGGTTGAACAAGTCCTTCCTCCACTGGACCCTGAAAGTAAACACACACACTGTGCTTTACATTATAGGCCTATATACTGTTGTTCTGATGTCCACTTTTATTCACATGAGTTCATTTCCATGTTCATTTTCACAGTCCACTCTCAGTATTGTCTTGCTGGTTGGGAGTATTTTCGTGGAAACTGCTACTACATAAACAGAAACTACTGCTCTTGGAGTGATGCCGTGGTGCGCATTTTTGTCTTTTCTTTTATTCTGTTCTATATTTTGTATATTTTAATTTGTTGTATTGTAATAGTTATAACTGGAGTATCAGAAGTTATAACAACCACAGCAGCACACATACCTGGAGTTTTCTTTCTTGTGTTTTCTTATCAAACTAATCACACAAATCCTGCATATTTAGGCTGAGTTCTTCTCTCAAATTGAAAAACACTCTGTTCCACCTTGTGATGTCATGTGGTAATACAGGAAGTGCTCCACTGTGTTTTTAAACTCTTACGCCTTCTATACACTTTCACTAGAGTCAGTTGTATCATTTCAGACCTGGAATTGCTGTTCTCTATTGAACAAAAACTAAAAGGTAGGTAACTTGAAACTACCAGTACATGACACAAGGTGGAACAGAGCATTTTGAGCTTTGGAAATGTAGACAGATGAATAATACTCAAACCTGTGTAAATGAAAAAATACAACTCCAAGTATAGTTTTAAGGAGGTAACAATGTTATAACATGGCTTAGATTTTGTGTAAAATAGGACCTTTAAAGATCCCATGACCTGGTACTTCTTGATGCTTTTATATGGCTCCTTAATGGTTCCCTAATACTGTAAATGAATCCTTCTTCAAAATCAACACTCAGTGCATGAGAAACAGAGATAAGATGAGAAAGAGTATTTTTTCTCCCTCAGAACAGGTCATAATGGGCATTGTTGCTTGAATGCAAATGAGGAGAAAAGAGCTGGCCAATAGTAGAGGGTGGGGGCGTGGCCAAACGCTCCGGTCTCGCTCTGAGCTCTCAGCTGATCCATTTCCGTGTTTTTGCACGGGGGGAGAGATTTGAAGCGTTCCATTGAAAAATAAACACATTTCCACATAAAATAAAATTAAACCACTGCTGTTCAAAGGTCCAGAGGCTCAGATAAAGGACTTCCGAGCCTAGAAACACTCGGACGTGCCTCCAGGCAAATAAAAAAACGCATTTTGCATTGCCTAGCGCATTCACAGTCCAAACTCTCTGGGCGTGATTTACAGAGACTCTGAGTTCAGACAGACGGGGGTGGAACTGCATTTGCATTTCTTTTTTCGATCTGACGTCAATAAGGTGCCTTGTTCAAAATCGCCCGTTTGAGCTCCGATTTTTTGTAACGCAGAAAAGGATCGCAAATGCTCAGTTTAGACATTTCGCAACTTTTAACCATGGGGGGGCTAAACAGGGTAGGGGAGCTCACATTAACGTTCAAAAACCTCAGAAAGTGAAAATTTCATGCCATGGGACCTTTAAAGTATACAGCTAAGTGGAGATGAGAAACACAATATGTGTGTGTAATCCCTCACTGGTTTCTGTGCAGAATTATTGTGCAAACTTCGGGGCGACTCTGGCCTCTGTACACAGCCCTTTGGAGTATAACTACTTGCAGTACATGGTGGGCCGATCAGGCTTCTTTAGCGCCTGGACCGGAGGATTCCACTTTGAGGTGAGTCAATTTTGTGTGTGTGTGTTACATTCCTGGTAAAAACTAAAAATAAATACTACTAATAATCCCAGAAAAAAGAAGTATACCGCACACTCGCTTGACTTTACTCTTATTCCTTTATTGGGCTGAGAGCGAACTACTACTACTAATAATACTTTTTACTTGTACTCTAAAATGACATGAAACTGACTGTAATACTATTGTAATGTTCTGTTCAGAGCTATTGGCGGTGGCAGGACGGCTCTTACTTCGACTATTCCAACTTCATAAGTGGAGGATCTGGTACAACCTACAAGTGTCTGATGATGAACTCTCAGGGTGAGTCTAGTATTTTAAGGATCATCTTTGGCGCAGGATTCATCTCTACAACACACAACTATAAACAATTAAATATATTAATTAATTTGTTTTAAATTTTATTGTTCCTTTACTAATGATGATATATAATTGTTTTTCAGCTGGCCAAGGCTGGTACAGTTCTCACTGCAAGAACGCTGCACCCTTCATCTGTCAGATCAAATTGCAGTGTTAAAATGCACTTCTGGATGTTTTGTATAGCACCTAGTCTATATTTTTCATAGTGTATATTCTGTAAAGATTGCTTCTATTTGATTATATGTTTTTTTTACATGCTTCCCTTCATCTTGTTTATCTATTTTAATTTTTTGCATGCTCTTGGCATCCAGGGTGGGCAGCAAAGTAAGAATTCCATTGTACAGGTAAATGTGTTTCTTTACTGTGCATATGACAATAAAAGCTTTGAATCTTTGCTGAATCTTGGTGTCATATTGGATGTTACTGAAATAAAAATATTATAACTCTACTTGTACTTGTATATTGTATATTTTATTTTAACCCTCTTGTGCATTATGAAACATCCCAGTTCACTGAATAAGGTAATACATAAATGAAGTTCACCTTTCAGTTAAATGTTATCAATACTGTATTTTTTTGCTCTCCTCATTTCAAATTAGTCGTAGTTTAGTTCTACTTTAAATTTTAGAGACAAATAGACAAATACAGTGAAGACTAAAGCAGGTCTAAAACAGGTTGTATTTCCTAAAGTTCAGATGGGCATGACAGATGGATTAGCCAATCGGGGACATGCATGGTCCATCCATAACAAAACAAATTCTAACTTGAATGTGAGAGAGTTTGTTCAAATTGATTGATGACCAGTGAGCTCTTTGGTTTACAAGCATCACTAAAATAAACTATAACTATCTGATTGCACTGTACTGTCTGAATCTGGCTGGAGGTGCAGTGGAGGGAGTGGTGACCAGACTTCTTTTAAAACAATACAGAGAAATACCATTGTGGATTTATCAGACCAACTAAATAAGACTCCATTCAAGTGAAACAAACCAGGGCTGATCTAAACCCAGGACTAAAGCAGCTTTATATGGCCAAGAGAAACTTGCAACATGAACAAACTGACCTTGGACAACACCAGACCAAACCACAGTTTACTTAAATATCGTGATTGTTGGTGGTTGGAGAGGAAATCTGTAGGTTTCCTTTCATTCATCAGTCTAACCCAGGCCAGATGCAATAAAAATAAAATACACCACCAAGTGTGCAGAGTAGAAAAAAAGTGACTTCTTTAAAAAGCTAAAATAGTCAGAACAAAAAGGTATAATTCTGACTATTTGTTGTCAATATTGATATTTTATTTTGAAATGTCAATAATACAAAAAAAGCTAGCTATTGTATGTGTGCTACATAGGTGTGTACATTCCACACACTTTAGAAATACTGAAAACCAAAGCATTAGCTTTAATAAATAATGTCAAAGGAGAAATTCAATTCTGTCAACTGGACAAAAGTGTTTTTTGTTTTGTTTCGCAGCTTCTTCACTTCAGTTATTTATTATAAATAATAAATATTAGCCGCTACATGATACAACATAATAAATGTTACAGTGTCAAGTTGGATGGTTTCCTTAATAGACTTGTTTGCCAATGTTCATGAGATTTGCCAATAGTGAATAATAAAAACAGAGTTTAAACGTGCATTATGTAACATTTCTGGTCTGTTACCATGGAGATTGCTGACATGTTCCACCCTAGAGCATTAAACTTATCTATACATGGAGACAAGCACCATTGGAACGATTCACAGGTTAGATCTGTCGAAAAGTAAAGGCTCACAGTAAAAATATATGTTTTTCACACACTTTTAGCAGTAAAAACACAATTGCAATTGAACAAACTGAATAAAAATTGAGTAAAAAAATTAATAAGTTTAATATAGGCGACTGTGGAACATGGAGGGATAATTGAGCTGATATTCACAGAGTTTAATAGACTATTTTATTTCTATCTACATATCATTTCAGGTGTTGTAAATGAAAAGTGAATTTATTTCTCCAAAAGATGAAATAAGTAACACTTGTTTTTGATTCTAAGAAACTTAACATCAATCTAAAATACAAACTAAAATGTACTCAGGATAATAATAAACACAGCCTTGTTATCTTATGTTGGACTTTTTACCCCTTACTGTAAGTTGATCATAACATTTTCCTGATAAGTTAAAGATAAAACGATGTATTTTATAGCCCAACTGGGAATACTCACATCATGGTGAGCAAAAATTTAGTTTTTATCAATCTGTTTATACAGTGGTACCTCACCTTACGAAAGACTCAACAAACGAAAATTTCAAGTTACGAAACGCCTTCACGGTAAATTTTGGTCTCTAGATACGAAAGAAAATTCAAGTTACGAAACGCGAAATCTCAAAAATTCAAATAATGCGCGCTCAGCCACACACATTATACTCTTTTCTCAGACTGGATTTAAACTTTTCTCACATTTGTCTCTCGTTTAAACACTCAAACGTTCATAGATTTTCAACAAAATGTATTAATAGTGAAGCGTGGGGGGAAGGGGGAGGGTGGTGTGTGTGCGCGCGGACACGTGCGCGCAGCATGACCCGGCGCGGGGCTGCAAGCACGAGACCCGTGCTCAAACCATGCCAGGTCTAAACCAGGTCTAAACCAGGTCTGAACCAGGTCTGAACCAGGTCTGAACCAGGTCTAAACCAGGATTAGACCACCGCGGCTCTTGCATGCGTTCGTTCATGCGCTCAGACTGCGTGCGGTCCCGAGGGGAGTCCTCGCTGCTCGCCTCAGCCGTGACTCGAAACGAAACCAGGAAATAGACCCGCACGCTGCGCTTTAATCCACCTGGTTTAGTCCAGGTCTAAACCTGGTTTAGTCCAGGTCTAGACCTGGTCCAGTCCAGGTTTAGACCTTGGTCTAGACTGGTATAGTCCACGTTTAGTCCTGGGTCTAGTGTCTCTATGCAGGACACAGTGTTACACTATAAAAAAAATGTTACACTATAAAAAAACAAAACAAATCAGGCCTTTTCCATTGAAATAGCTACTCAACTTACGAAAAATTTACATTACGAAACCACTTCTGGAACAAATTAATTTCGTAAGGTGAGGTACCACTGTATTAGTCCTTAGTTGGCTAACCAAATACTATGAAATCTACAAAGCTTATTTACCGCTGAAATTACAATGTTAATATTGTTTAAATATTTTCCCCACCAAAAAAAAAAAAAAAAAATCCAGAGTAAACTATCAGAGTTTACTGCAGAGATGCTCAAAATCTGCAGGGCTAAAACATAAACAGCTTTTCAGATCCAAAACTGGGTTACAACATGTTTCTTTTTGTAAATAAAAAAACATTGTAATTTCTGGACATGTCTCTGTGTCTGGCCTCTCTCTCGGCTCTGGTCCAGTGTTTATTGCCTTTACTGTTTATCTGTGTTGTATTCATCATCATGTTTTAAACATTGTCCTTAAACTCTAATCTAAATAATTTCTCATTCACTGTTCTTTATCTCAGTTTACAACTTATACTTCATCTGAAGGTCACTGCTTTTTGGCTCCTTGTCTAGACTTGATTTTTAGTCCTGGTTTAGTCTAGGTTCAAACCTAAGTTGGTTCTGATTTTATCCTGATTTGATAAGTCCTGGTTTAGTCCTGGTTTAGTCCTGGTTTAGTCAAAGTTTAGTCCTGGTTTAGTCAAAGTTTAGTCCTGGTTTAGTCCTGGTTTAATCCAACAGTTTCTGACCTAAAATAGTTCTCCTGATTATGTTTTGGTTTGGTTTAATTTAGTTTTAATCTTATTCCAAAGGGAAGATGAATCACTTTATTTATAAAATATTGTGTTTTCATAATCATACGGTCTAAAGAAATTAATTATTGATACAAGTTTGGAAGCAAAAATAAGTAAACTAATTTTCCATCTGCCTTTTATGTCACACTAACTTTACTTCATCATTTATCATCATTAATTTTATAAAGCTGGGCACATCCTGATGAATGGTGATTGATAAGACAATCAAGTGTGGATGAAAGTGCATTAAAGTTAAAGTGTAAATAATAAGTCATAAAAGTGTGATATTTCTTTTCACAAATATTAATAATGAATATTGTGGCATCACTAGTTACAATTAAAATCCAACAAATAGTCTCTTCCAACAGATATAACAGGCTGAAATAAAAATCTGCTGTGTAGTATTTCACTGAAGGATTCCTGGTTGGGTCATAAAATACATGTATTATACCATTTACTGGGAAGCAGTAGTAAATGCCATGAACAGAACTTACGCTAACCAAGAGTATAAAGTCCACCTGAAAACAGGGAAAGTACTGCATCTTGTGAAGTATATAAGCAGCAGAAGAACTCCACAGCATCAGTGCACTACGACTACTACTACTACTACTACTACTGCTACTACTACTACTACTACTGCTACTACTACTACTACTACTACTACTAGGATTCGCCTTGAGGAGCATAATCTCAAGTAAGTCAACTCTGTTTTTTTAGTCACTTTTTAGACACATTCTTTTACTTTTAGTTCATTAAATGTATTTGGTAAATGAAGTATTTTGCAACAGTGGCAGTATAGTAGAAGTAGCTTAGGTATTGCAGCAACAGGTGGTGGAGCAATCATCCTATAACTGAAAGGTTGATGGTTCAAATCCCACTCTAATCTGTTCAAACTAGAGAAGTGTATATATCAACATAGTGAGTCAACTTTGATTCCTTAGTATCTGTAGTCGGTATCGTAGAATTTTGTTTTAGATTTCAGATTGTTAATGAAATATGTTTTTCTGCAGATCTGAAGATGAAAACTGTAGTGATTTTTCTTCTTTTTGCCGCTGTTGCGTTAAAAGCCACAGGTACCACATTTAAACACATTTATTCTTAAAATGTATTAAATGATCTAAAAATGAAAAGAAATATTCAATTGTAACGACATTGTAACGTTTTATACATTTCTTTTGTCATTTTAGCGGCTCCAGCAGAGGAGCTAGTTGAGATGGTGGAAGTGAAAGAGGAGCCTAAACCAGGTAACACAATCAGTCACAGGCAGTAGAGCATTTCACCCACTAACCACACAGTTGTAGGTTTAATTCCTATTTTAGACTTGTACATAACACATGTTTGGTAATTGGGTGTAAACTGTGTACATCGTTCTGCCTATGGAGCGATGACATTGCTGGTGTTGTGTCTTTGAGCAAGACACTTCACCAACCTAATGTGTGAAACAAGAACAAAAAAATGTGTGTTTGTTTAGTTCAAAGTGGTTTGTTAGAAAATATACATTATTTTAACACAATAACCTCAGCGACTGTATATTCAAAATGGATTAGTTTGGGTTTGAGCTGGAGGACAGGTCAGAATTCTATGGTGGAATTTGCTGATGAACTCAGATTGCAGATTTGTTGACCTGGTTTATGGTTCATCGCTCTGTAATTACTGGGCCACATGGAACAAAAACTGGCACAAAGTCTTTCAGTCAGGAGAAATACACAAAAGTGAAAAAAAAAAAAGTCACATTTTCTCACACTCAACCCCAAAGATGTGACTCTTGTAAACTGAAGGTGAAGACATGAGATTAATATAGCAGGTTTGTGGACCTATTCCATTTTCTAACAAATAATAACTTTGTGGATAGAAATGTGTGGATTTCTATTTTGGATATTTCTTTCAAAAAGTAAAAACGGGAAATATTCCATAGTAGTCATCAAATTTTAGAACATGAATGCAGCCTGTTAATAAAATGCATTCAATCACAATTTATGTGAAAAATACAATCTTTTTTCCAGAAGCTGAAGAGGACCTGTCTCCACTGGCCCCTGAAGGTACAGTCACATACATGGTGCATTGTAATACACTGATTTATGTGTTTTGTTAACTCTGACCCTCTTACTGTAATTATATTTTTTGTCTTTTCCACAGTCAAGTCTTACAGATGTCTTCCTAATTGGGAGTATTACCGTGGAAAATGCTATTTCTTCAGCGGGAACTCATACACTTGGAGAGCCGCCGTGGTACGCATAGTTTTTATTGTTTTTATTCACAAACACATTTTAATATGTGTAATTTCTCATAATGGCATAGGGGCTGTTATCAGGTAGACTGCAGGACTACAATTATAGTACTAGCAACCAGAAGTACAAGTATAGAAAAGTACATCATGAAAACAGCAGTGATATTCAGAACCAAAAGCTAAGACATTTCCCCTTCTGTTTGTGCAGGATTATTGTGCAAACTTCGGGGCGACTCTGGCCTCTGTGCACAGCCCTCTGGAGTATAACCACTTGCAGTACATGGTGGGCCGAGCAGGCCAAGCCACCGCCTGGACCGGAGGATTCCACTTTGAGGTGAGTTCAGAATCAGAAAAGCTTTTGTTGATAATGTCAGTGAACAGAACGATCAAACTAGAAATCTGTTATAAAGTTATAGTAACATTATGCAGATCTAACCTGATGCCCTGTTGTGTCTAGACTGATGAGGGGAGAGTGGGTGAGAGCTTTCAGCCATTAACATAAATACATAATAGTGCTGTAGCCTTATATTTCCTTATAGGTATTTATCTTGATTTTTGAGTGCCTATTTCTATTCTATACTGTTCTTGAACTATATGTTGCAACACTAGAATTTCCCCAGTGTGACACAAATAGAGGCTCTCTTATCTTATCATAAGCTACACTGATAACAAACATTAGGTGGAGGTTAAAGTCACATTCCCTCTCTTTCTCCAGAACTCTTGGCGGTGGCAGGACGGCTCTTCCTTCGACTATTTCAACTTCATGAGTGGAGGAACTGGTACAACCTACAAATGTCTGAGGATGAACTCTCAGGGTGAGTCGAGACAAGTGCTCAATAAATCAAATAACGGCTTAGGCCAAGGATTCTCATACTGTAATTTGGAGACGGATCTATAAAAGGTGCTATAACTGAGCTTTGCTTTTTTTGTCTTCAAAATGTGAAAAACAGTACTAGTTTGCAGTGGTCCAAAGTTCTTCCACACTTGACTTATGCATTGTGAGCATCCTAATAATTCACCGTGATGAGTTTATAAGCTCTTTCAGAGACCAGAGCGTTTGACATTATTGTAGTGCTAACAACTAGCATGCTAATGTGCACGTCCTGATTGTCAGAATATAAAACAGTTCATTATGCAGACAGTACACAGTGGGTATTTCATTACCTTAAGAATTGTTGTTTTTTTCCTTCTTTGCGTTAGTTATTATGTAGAGCTACTTTATCCATAGTTTAGTCATTTTAGGCCTGGTTTAGCCTTAGTTCAGACCTGATAGTCTGCTTTTATGTTTGGTGGTTCTTGGAATGAAAAGTTTGAGAACCACTGATTTAGACCCTGGCAGTCTGGTTTAATCTTTGGACAAATGCATTAAAACACATGTTCTTTCACTTGTCCTTTATTAATGACTATGTATAATTGTTTTTCAGCTGGCCAAGGCTGGTTCAGTTCTAACTGCGCCTACGGCCTACCCACCATCTGTCAGATCAACGTCAACTGCTAACTCCTCTTTATGTTACTGCATTATTATAACAAAGAAATGTTTTAAATTATCATTGATGGTTATTCTTTGTGGATTTTACTGCTTTTAAAATAAAAGAATTAAACCTATGTGATGTTATGATTTATGTATTGGGAAACAACTAGATTAAGTTCATATGGATTCACACTTGCAGACACACCCCATGGATTAAACTGTGCTAAATCTGGACTAGACCAGGACTAGGAATCCAAGTCTACATCAAAAAATGCAGAATTCAACTCTTGATTTTATTTATTCCAGTTAATCTTCAAATGATTTATTTTGCCTGGGAGAGTTTGTGTGATACTCAAACATGCCTGGATGATGTATAAAACAATCTGAGGCATGTTTTTGATGAGGGAACATTATAACATGGTAGAACTCTACACAAAGGTCAATGTTTGCATAATACTTTCACTGAACAGATTCTAGTGTTTAGTTGTGTAGAGAGTAGACTAAAGGCTCTCTCCATGTTTGCTCCTGACTCTGGGAACTAACAACAGTCCACTCTCCTCTGACCTCTGACCTCAGGCCTCTGCTGGGGGTGTATGTTACCAGCATCTTCATCAGATACTCTGGCCCAGCCCTGACTAAACTTTTATGAAGTAGTATTAAAACTTTAAAATGTATTTCTTTATGGAACCGGGATCCAGTGGAGAGATTTAAGTACTGGGCTGAAGTGTTCATATTTTTTACTCTTTGTCCCCCCAAACTGCAGCACTTTGTATGAACTTTGTTTTTTTTAAATTAAAAGTTTAATAATAATAATAATAATAATAATAATAATAATAATAATAATAATAATAATAATAATAATAATAATAAAACATTTTATTTATTAGGCGCCTTTCTGGACACTCCAGGTCGCCTTACAACAAGTACAATATAGATTATAGGCAGTTAAAAGCAACAGTTAAAATACAAACAGTTTTAAACAAACAGTAAAACTTTTAAAACAGTAAAACATTTAAAAGGACAATGCAGTTATGGATGAAGTGAAAAGGCCAGTCTGAACAGATGAGTTTTGAGTTTGGTTTTGAAGTTTGGGAGCGTGTCAGTGTTGTGGAGGTCAGGAGGGAGAGAGTTCCAGAGCTGTGGAGCAGAGCGGCTGAACGCCCTGCTCCCCATAGTGACCAGACGAGCAGAGGGGACAGAGAGCTGGAGAGAGGAGGAGGAGCGCAGAGAGCGAGCAGGTGTGGTCATATGGAGGAGGTCAGAGAGATATGGAGGTGCAAGGTTGTGGAAGACTTTGAATGTGTGGAGCAGGATTTTGTATTGAATGCGGTGTGTGATGGCGAGCCGGTGGAGCTGTTGTAGGATGGGTCTGATGTGGTTGATGGACGATGTATGTGTGATAATATGAGCGTCTGAATTCTGAACCAGTTGAAGTTTACGTAGTTTTTTGCGGGAGACCAAACAAAAGAGTTGCAGTAATCCAGGCGGGAAGTGATGAGGCTGTGTATAAGTACAGCAGTGGACTGAAGAGTAAGGGAGGGCCGGAGACGATGTATGTTGCGGAGGTGGAAGTTGGCAGAGCGGGTGATGTTGTTTATGTGAGAGGTGAAGGAGAGGGTGCTATCGAGGATGACACCCAGACTCTTAACCTGAGGGGAAGGAGAGATGGAGGAGCCGTCGATGTGAATGGAGAAATTATTGATCTTGCTTAGGGTGGATTTGGTGCCTGCAAGAAGAAGTTCAGTTTTTATTGCTGTTGAGTTTGAGAAAGTTGGAGGTGAACCAGGATTTGACTTCATTGATACAGTTACGTTAAAATGCCTCTGATCCTTGAAATCAGTTTGGGATCATATAAATGATGATTTAGTGATTGCCTTTATTTAGTGATATGACTATTAAAAATTCATTCAGAATCAAAATACCAGGATTTCTCACTTTAAACCATTCATGGTTTCATTTTCTAGACAATCAGCAAAACAACATCTCTCATTTTTATTTCCAAGGGTTTAAAAAATTACAAAAAGAAAAAAAGAAGTTTACCACACACTCGCTTGACTTTACTCTCATTTCTTTATTAGGCTTAGCGAACAACGCATTTCACTTCTACAGCGTCATCAGGTTCACCCGAGTAGTGCCAGGTGTGACTAAATACCATCCGGTCACATGTTCTTTCACTTAACGTCATATTTTTTAAATGCAATATATCTTACATATATACAACAGAAAAACAGACATAACATTCAGTGTACATAATATATAGAAAAAGTTTTTAAATATCACAAGTAAAACTTACACCACGCTGACCAGTGCAGAATCTTCAGAAATGGACAAACACACAACCACAACATGAATATATTAAGACACTATTTACACACCCCACAAGCAATATTAACAAGTAATTATTTACAAAAAGCAGATCAAATCCTGTGCTTCATTTAGTCCACCAGTTTCAACTGTTGACAGTTCATTAATCCAGTAGGCTTCCCTCCTTAAAAGTTGTTTGATCCTGTGCGCTTGAATTGCGTGAGAAATGCCGTGTGAGCGTGTCGAATTGCATTGAATTTGTCTAAAGAGCAAACTTAAACTACAAAGCAACTAATGAGAGTTATATAAATGAAGTTATTACCTGATGGTTCTCAGTTTGTTTTATCATCACCGTCAGTCGCTGTGTGCGCTTAGCAGCTGAAAGTAGTCTGCCCAACAACAGAACAATCTATTTTCTGGTTGGCTGAAACTGAGATTTTTTTCCGGGAAGCGGGGCGGGGAGGAGGGGGGAGTTTTTTTCGCTGAAAACGCGCGGTGCCTGCATAAACTGAGCCACACAGACTGATTTTCTGGGCACAAAAAAAATAATAATTCAGCGTGAGAAATGCCACGTGTGGCGTGTGAGCGTGTGAACACGTCGAATTGCGTGTGTCACACTCTCAATGCGTGAGACTTGAGAGCCCTGGATGTGGAAGATGTGCACATTGTGCCAGAGGTGAGACAAAGTCATTGCTGGACAAGTCCCAAGTAAGTCTAAGTCTTTTGCACTCAAGTCCAAGTGAAGTCCCGAGTCAAGAGTATCCAAGTGCCGAGTCAAGTCCGAAGTCAAAGCTCACAAGTCTCAAGTCGAGTCCAAAGTCCTAGCATTTTAGTTTCGAGTCATTTCGAGTCCCCTTTACAAAGAAATACAATTTCTACAAATCATATAATGTCTGCAAGATCTGTATTCATTTTACCTTTTTACACCATATCAAATAACATTAGAAAAAAATGAAAGGATCCAGATGTGAAAAACATGTTATAATATTCCCCAAAAGTCTCCTGGTTGTATGATCTCAAAGCGGTGTTTCTACTAAATACTGAACAAAAAGGTCCGAAAACTTATGACAGTGATTTCAGTTTTTAATAAATCTGCAAATATTCTGCAATTCTGTGTTTCTCTATCAATACGGTGTGCTTTGTGTACATTAATGAATAACAACAAAAACTTGGAACTTAAATGATTTTAGCTAATGGCTGCAATATAAACAGAGTGAAAACTTAAAAGGGTCTGAATACTGAGAGAGAGAGAGAGAGAGAGAGAGAGAATTTGAGGGAGCGATCACTCATCTTAAAACTCAGAGACTGCTTTTATTTCAACACTACTAAATGCAGCAGCTAGTAAGTTAGCCCTTAGCCGATAAGGTAGTCTAATCATTCATTCAAAAGACATTCTTTCAAAACTTACCTTTCTTTGTGCAGCTTCACGTGCCGAACAAAATTAGACGTTGTGGAAGCTCCGTCTGTAATCTTTGACCCGCACGTTCTGCATATTGCCGCTCGTTTTTTGTTGACAACTTCATAGTTTTTATAACCAAACGAAATCACCTTCTGCATCATTTTGCAAACTGGCGCGTGGATACTTGTTTCTGCATCATTTGTTGTGCAATTTGCCTTGGATGCGGTCGAATAAAAGCAACGTAGACCTACTGTGATTGGATGTTGTGTAAGCCGCGCGCACATGCTCTTTGCATACATTTTCACAGATTCACAAGTACAACGAGTGCGGTCCTTATCAACATACTTTTAGAGTTTTTTTTTTTTCATTGGACGTAGCAAGTCATCACAAGTCAAAAGGCCTAAGTCCAAGTGAAGTCACGATTATTGATATTGAAGTCCAAGTCGAGTTGCAAGTGTTTGTACATTTTGAGTCGAGTCTAAAGTTATCAAATTCGTGACTCGAGTCTGACTCGAGTCGAAGTCACATAACTCGAGTCCACATCTCCGCATTGTGCTAACACAACAAATACAAACATTTTCAAACATCCACATTCTGGAAAGACATATAACATTAAGGACTCCATCAATTGTTCTACGACTCATGTCATTCATGTGCTTATATGTCCGTGTGGTCTGATGTATGTGGGCCAGACTAAACGTAATCTTAAATTAAGAATTGCTGAACACAAGGCAGCTATCAGAAACAACAATTTTGATTACGCTATAGCAAGACATTACATAGAAAGAAACCATGGTTCTGTTGTCTCACTGAGGTTTGTTGGCATTGAAACCGTGCGACCTAATCCTAGAAGGGGTAACAGGATCAAACAACTTTTAAGGAGGGAAGCCTACTGGATTAATGAACTGTCAACAATTGAAACTGGTGGACTAAATGAAGCACAGGATTTGATCTGCTTTTTGTAAATAATTACTTGATAATATTGCTTGTGGGGTGTGTAAATAGTGTCTCAGGGGCTGTTTAGACGAGGACGATTGCGATTGAAAACGACAAAATATTCCATCGGAAGTGTCTTTCGTTTACACAGCAACTGTGCCGTCGGGCTCTGAAACCGCAAAAATCTGAAGACTCCTTCCAGAGTGTGGAGTTCTGAAGACGGCCCGGGTCGTGTCTCCGTCTAAACGGCAAGAAGTGCAAAACATGTTCACGTCACATACACCTGACCTGATGCGCCGTAAAAACAATAACAATACGTCGCAGGCAACAGAGGCGAGTTTGGACAAGACCAGGCAGAACCAATTAGTGGTGGGACAATTTTGAGAATGGATTAGTTGATGACAGTGCTTGGGTGGAAAACTTCAGAATGACTAAACAAGCTCTTGTTGCATTAAGCGAAGAGCTCCGACCCTCCACATCGAGGCCGAAACAACCGTAATGAGAGCCCCTGTCGGTGTCCTGAAAAAGGTAGCTCTGACATTAGATTAGCGGCCTGGCATGCATATTCAATCGAATTCGCCCACTTTTGCGTCTTCGTATAAACAAACATTTCCTGTTGAGAACGCTCGTCTAAACGCGGATAAAAAATTGAAGACGAGACGCCACTTTTGCGTCTTCTGTTTTGATCGTCGCCGTATAAACGTAGCCTCAATATATTCATGTTGTGGTTGTGTGTTTGTCCATTTCTGAAGATTCTGCACTGGTCAGCGTGGTGTAAGTTTTACTTGTGATATTTTAAAACCTTTTCTATATATTATGTACACTGAATGTTATGTCTGTTTTTCTGCTGTATATATGTAAGATATATTACATTTAAAAATATGACTTTAAGTGAAAGAACATGTGACCGGATGGTATTTAGTCACACCTGGCACTACTCGGGCGAACCTGATGACACTGTAGAAGCGAAACGCGTTGAAATTATTTATATCTACATATAATTTCAGGTGTTTTAAATGAAAAGTGAATTTATTTCTCCAAAAGGTGAAATAAGTAACACTTGTTTTTGATTCTTCTTCATTACACCAGAAACTTAACATCAATCTAAAATACAAACTAAAATGTACTCAGGATAATAATAAACACAGCCTTGTTATCTTATGTTGGACTTTTTACCCCTTACTGTAAGTTGATCATAACATTTTCCTGATAAGTTAAAGATAAAACGATGCATTTTATAGCCCAACCGGGAATACTCACATCATGGTGAGCAAAAATTTAGTTTTTATCAATCTGTTTATTTGTACAGTCCTTAGTTGGCTAACCAAATACAGTGGTACCTCACCTTACGAATGACCCAACAAACGAAAATTTCAAGTTACGAAACGCCTTCACGGTAAATTTTGGTCTCTAGATATGAAAGAAAATTCAAGTTACGAAACGCGGAATCTCAAAAATTCAAATAATGCGCGCTCAGCCACACACATTATACGCTTTTCTCAGACTGGATTTAAACTTTTCTCACATTTGTCTCTCGTTTAAACACTCAAACTTTCATAGATTTTCAACAAAATTATTAATAGTGAAGTGTGGGGGGAAGGGGGAGGGGGGAGAAGACTGCGCTCTGACACGTGTGTGATAGCGCACATGACCCGGCGCGGAGCTGACAGCAGGTCTAGACCAAGGTCTAAACCTGGACTGGACCAGGACTAAACCAGGACTAAACCAGGACTAAACCAGGACTAGACCAGGTGGATTAAAGCAGCGAGGAGGGGACTGCACGCAGTCTGAGCGCATGAACGAGACCCATGCAAGAGCCGCGGTGGTCTAGACCTGACCAGGTCTAGAGGAGGTCTAGAGGAGCCGCGGTGGTCTGGACTAAACCAGGACTAAACCTGGACTAAACCAGGAGGAGCCCGTGGCTCTTGCATGGGTCTCGTTCATGCGTTCATGCGCTCAGACTGCGTGCAGTCCCCTCCTCGCTGCTTTAATCCACCTGTCTAGTCCTGGTTTAGTCCTGGTTTAGTCCTGGTTTAGTCCAGGTTTAGTCCTGGTCCAGTCCAGGTTTAGACCTTGGTCTAGACCTGCTGTCAGCTCCGCGCCGGGTCATGCTGCGCTATCACACACATGTCAGAGCGCAGTGAAATTACAATGTTAATATTGTTTAAATATTTTCCCCACCAAAAAAAAAAAAAAAAATCCAGAGTAAACTATCAGAGTTTACTGCAGAGATGCTCAAAATCTGCAGGACTAAAACATAAACAGCTTTTCAGATCCAAAACTGGGTTACAACATGTTTCTTTTTGTAAATAAAAAAACATTGTAATTTATGGACATGTCTCTGTGTCTGGCCTCTCTCTCGGCTCTGGTCCAGTGTTTATTGCCTTTACTGTTTATCTGTGTTGTATTCATCATCATGTTTTAAACATTGTCCTTAAACTCTAAACTAAATCATTTCTCATTCACTGTTCTTTATCTCAGTTTACAACTTATACTTCATCTGAAGGTCACCGCTTTTTGGCTCCTTGTCTAGACTTGATTTAGTCCTGGTTTAGTCTAGGTTCAAACCTAATTTAAGATTAATAAGATTAAGCCTTGGCCTTTATTGGTCTCACACACAATGACAAACAGTGACACACGGGAGAAATTTGACTTCTGCATTTGACCAATCCTTTTTTTCAGGAGCAGTGAGCAGCCATCTTTTTTCGGCACCCGGGGGGCAGTACCGTGAAGGGTCTTGCCCAAGGACCCACACTGGTTAGCTCATTGCCTGGGGGGGATTTGAACCCACAACCCCCAGGGGGAAAGTCAGTGACTTACCAGTTGAGCTAACCAGCCAGTTCTGATTTTATCCTGATTTGATAAGTCTTGGTTTAGTCACAGTTTCTGACCTGAAATAGTTCTCCTGATTATGTTTTGGTTTGGTTTAGTTTTGTTTTAATCTTATTCCAAAGGGAAGATGAATCACTTTATTTATAGAATATTGTGTTATCATAATCATACGATCTAAAGAAATGAATTATTGATACAAGTTTGGAATCAAAAATAAGTCCACTAATTTTCCATCTGCCTTTTATGTCACACTAACTTTACTTCATCATTTATCATCATTAATTTTATAAAGCTGGGCACATCCTGATGAATGGTGATTGATGAGACAATCAAGTGTGGATGAAAGTGCATTAAAGTGAAAGTGTAAATAATAAGTCATAAAAGTGTGATATTTCTTTTCACAAATATTAATAATGAATATTGTGGCATTACTAGTTACACTTAAAATCCAACAAATAGTCTCTTCCAACAGATATAACAGGCTGAAATAAAAATCTGCTGTGTAGTATTTCACTGAAGGATTCCTGGTTGGGTCATAAAATACATGTATTATACCATTTACTGGGAAGCAGTAGTAAATGCCATGAACAGAACTTACGCTAACCAAGAGTATAAAGTCCACCTGAAAACAGGGAAAGTACTGCATCTTGTGAAGTATATAAGCAGCAGAAGAACTCCACAGCATCAGTGCACTACTACTACTACTACTACTACTACTACTACTACTACTACTACTACTACTACTAGGATTCGCCTTGAGGAGCATAATCTCAAGTAAGTCAACTCTGTTTTTTTAGTCACTTTTTAGACACATTCTTTTACTTTTAGTTCATTAAATGTATTTGGTAAATGAAGTATTTTGCAACAGTGGCAGTATAGTAGAAGTAGCTTAGGTATTGCAGCAACAGGTGGTGGAGCAATCATCCTATAACTGAAAGGTTGATGGTTCAAATCCCACTCTAATCTGTTCAAACTAGAGAAGTGTATATATCAACATAGTGAGTCAACTTTGATTCCTTAGTATCTGTAGTCGGTATCGTAGAATTTAGTTTTAGATTTCAGATTGGTAATGAAATATGTTTTTCTGCAGATCTGAAGATGAAAACTGTTGTGATTTTTCTTCTTTTTGCCGCTGTTGCGTTAAAAGCCACAGGTACCACATTTAAACACATTTATTCTTAAAATGTATTAAATGATCTAAAAATGAAAAGAAATATTCAATTGTAACGACATTGTAACATTTTATACATTTCTTTTGTCATTTTAGCGGCTCCAGCAGAGGAGCTAGTTGAGATGGTGGAAGTGAAAGAGGAGCCTAAACCAGGTAACACAATCAGTCACAGGCAGTAGAGCATTTCACCCACTAACCACACAGTTGTAGGTTTAATTCCTATTTTAGACTTGTACATAACACATGTTTGGTAATTGGGTGTAAACTGTGTACATCGTTCTGCCTATGGAGCGATGACATTGCTGGTGTTGTGTCTTTGAGCAAGACACTTCACCAACCTAATGTGTGAAACAAGAACAAAAAAATGTGTGTTTGTTTAGTTCAAAGTGGTTTGTTAGAAAATATACATTATTTTAAAGGCAAATTAACGTGTTTTTTTTTTACAATTTGAGCCTTCTTTCGGCAATAAAACAAGTAGTTTTACTCACCCATAGCATTTTTCTGTCAATTGGAGCAGTATCGCAGAATTTATGTTGAGCCGTTCTGTTCTAGTAATGATCCTGTATCCGTGAACATGGTGCTGTATCATATGCTCGGGGCATTACTTTGCGGTGTCCAAATAACACAAACTTTAGCACTTTTCAAATCATAGAAGCCCGATGTCTTTAGTCTACGATTTCGTGTGGTCAAAAGTGGCCTGTAATCCGAGATTTAGCCATAGTTTCGAGTAGATGAGGACGCCAGTGCGCATGCGCGGACTGTGCTCTCAGCTCCCGGGACCCAAACATGAAACGCAAAGCTGAAAACTATGGATACATCTCGGATTACAGGCCACTTTTGCTTCAAACGAAATCTTACATCAAGACATCGGGCTTCTATGATTTGAAAAGTGCTAAAGTTTGTGTTATTTGGAGACCGCAAAGTAATGCCCCGAATACAAATGCTAACGGATACGCTACAACATAACTTTCTTCAAACAGCTCCAAATGACACGAACGTGATATGGGTGAGTCAAACGACTTGTTTTATTACCGAAAGAAGGCTCAGATTGTAAAATAACGTTACTTTTCCTTTAATACAATAACCTCAGCGACTGTATATTCAAAATGGATTAGTTTGGGTTTGAGCTGGAGGACAGGTCAGAATTCTATGGTGGAATTTGCTGATGAACTCAGATTGCAGATTTGTTGACCTGGTTTATGGTTCATCGCTCTGTAATTACTGGGCCACATGGAACAAAAACTGGCACAAAGTCTTTCAGTCAGGAGAAATACACAAAAGTGAAATATTTTTTTCACATTTTCTCACACTCAAACCCAAAGATGTGACTCTTGTAAACTGAAGGTTAAGACATGAGATTAATATAGCAGGTTTGTGGACCTATTCCATTTTCTAACAAATAATAACTTTGTGGATAGAAATGTGTGGATTTCTATTTTGGATATTTCTTTCAAAAAGTAAAAAACGGGAAATATTCCATAGTAATCGTCAAATTTTAGAACATGAATGCAGCCTGTTAATAAAACGCATTCAATCACAATTTATGTGAAAAATACAATCTTTTTTCCAGAAGCTGAAGAGGACCTGTCTCCACTGGCCCCTGAAGGTACAGTCACATACATGGTGCACATTGTAATACACTGATTTATGTGTTTTGTTAACTCTAACCCTCTTACTGTAATTATATTTTTTGTCTTTTCCATAGTCAAGTCTTACAGTTGTCTTCCTAATTGGGAGTATTACCGTGGAAAATGCTATTTCTTCAGCGGGAACTCATACACTTGGAGAGCCGCCGTGGTACGCATAGTTTTTATTGTTTTTATTCACACATTTTAATATGTGTAATTTCTCCTAATGGCATAGGGGCTGTTATCAGGTAGACTGCAGGACTACAATTATAGTACTAGCAACCAGAAGTACAAGTATAGAAAAGTACATCATGAAAACAGCAGTGATATTCAGAACCAAAAGCTAAGACATTTCCCCTTCTGTTTGTGCAGGATTATTGTGCAAACTTCGGGGCGACTCTGGCCTCTGTGCACAGCCCTCTGGAGTATAACCACTTGCAGTACATGGTGGGCCGAGCAAACAAAGCCACCGCCTGGACCGGAGGATTCCACTTTGAGGTGAGTTCAGAATCAGAAAAGCTTTTGTTGATAATGTCAGTGAACAGAACGATCAAACTAGAAATCTGTTATAAAGTTATAAGTAACATTATACAGATCTAACCTGATGCCCTGTTGTGTCTAGACTGATGAGGGGAGAGTGGGTGAGAGCTTTCAGCCATTAACATAAATACATAATAGTGCTGTAGCCTTATATTTCCTTATAGGTATTTATCTTGATTTTTGAGTGCCTATTTCTATTCTATACTGTTCTTGAACTATATGTTGCAACACTAGAATTTCCCCAGTGTGACACAAATAGAGGCTCTCTTATCTTATTATAAGCTACACTGATAACAAACATTAGGTGGAGGTTAAAGTCACATTCCCTCTCTTTCTCCAGAACTCTTGGCGGTGGCAGGACGGCTCTTCCTTCGACTATTTCAACTTCATGAGTGGAGGAACTGGTACAACCTACAAATGTCTGAGGATGAATTCTCAGGGTGAGTCGAGACAAGTGCTCAATAAATCAAATAACGGCTTAGGCCAAGGATTCTCATACTGTAATTTGGAGACGGATCTATAAAAGGTGCTATAACTGAGCTTTGCTTTTTTTGTCTTCAAAATGTGAAAAACAGTACTAGTTTGCAGTGGTCCAAAGTTCTTCCACACTTGACTTATGCATTGTGAGCATCCTAATAATTCACCGTGATGAGTTTATAAGCTCTTTCAGAGACCAGAGCGTTTGACATTATTGTAGTGCTAACAATTAGCATGCTAATGTGCACGTCCTGATTGTCAGAATATAAAACAGTTCATTATGCAGACAGTACACAGTGGGTATTTCATCACCTTAAGAGTTTTTTTTTCCTTCTTTGCATTAGTTATTATGTAGAGCTACTTTATCCATAGTTTAGTCATTTTAGACCTGGTTTAGCCTTAGTTCAGACCTGATAGTCTGCTTTTATGTTAGGTGATTCTTGGAATGAAAAGTTTGAGAACCACTGATTTAGACCCTGGCAGTCTGGTTTAATCTTTGGACAAATGCATTAAAACACATGTTCTTTCACTTGTCCTTTATTAATGACTATGTATAATTGTTTTTCAGCTGGCCAAGGCTGGTTCAGTTCTAACTGCGCCTACGGCCTACCCACCATCTGTCAGATCAACGTCAACTGCTAACTCCTCTTTATGTTACTGCATTATTATAACAAAGAAATGTTTTAAATTATCATTGATGGTTATTCTTTGTGGAGTTTACTGTTTTTAAAATAAAATAATTAAACCTATGTGATGTTATGATTTATGCATTGGGAAACAACTAGATTAAGTTCATATGGATTCACACTTGCAGACACACCACATGGATTAAACTGTGCTAAATCTGGACTAGACCAGGACTAGGAATCCAAGTCTACATCAAAAAATGCAGAATTCAACTCTTGATTTTATTTATTCCAGTTAATCTTCAAATGATTTATTTTGCCTGGGAGAGTTTGTGTGATACTCAAACATGCCTGGATGATGTATAAAACAATCTGAGGCATGTTTTTGATGAGGGAACATTATAACATGGTAGAACTCTACACAAAGGTCAATGTTTGCATAATACTTTCACTGAACAGATTCTAGTGTTTAGTTGTGTAGAGAGTAGACTAAAGGCTCTCTCCATGTTTGCTCCTGACTCTGGGAACTAACAACAGTCCACTCTCCTCTGACCTCTGACCTCAGGCCTCTGCTGGGGGTGTATGTTACCAGCATCTTCATCAGATACTCTGGCCCAGCCCTGACTAAACTTTTATGAAGTAGTATTAAAACTTTCAAATGTATTTCTTTATGAAACCAGGATCCAGTGGAGAGATTTAAGTACTGGGCTGAAGCGTTCATATTTTTTACTCTTTGTCCCCCCAAACTGCAGCACTTTGCATGAACTTTGTTTTTGTTTTTTTTATTAAAAGTTTAATAATAATAATAACAATACATTTTATTTATTAGGCGCCTTTCTGGACACTCAAGGTCGCCTTACAACAAGTACAATATACATTATAGGCAGTTAAAAGGCCGGAGACGATGTATGTTGTGGAGGTGGAAGTAGGCAGAGCGGGTGATGTTGTTTATGTGAGAGGTGAAGGAGAGGGTGCTATCAAGGATGAAACCCAGACTCTTAACCTGAGGGGAAGGAGAGATGGAGGAGCCGTCGATGTGAATGGAGAAATTATTGATCTTGCTTAGGGTGGATTTGGTGCCTACAAGAAGAAGTTCAGTTTTTATTGCTATTGAGTTTGAGAAAGTTGGAGGTGAACCAGGATTTGACTTCATTGATACAGTTACGTTAAAATGCCTCTGATCCTTGAAATCAGTTTGGGATCATATAAATGATGATTTAGTGATTGCCTTTATTTAGTGATATGACTATTAAAAATTCATTCAGAATCAATTAAAAATACCAGGATTTCTCACTTTAAACCATTCATGGTTTCATTTTCTAGACAATCAGCAAAACAACATCTCTCATTTTTATTTCCAAGGGTTTAAAAAATTACAAAAAGAAAAAAAAAGAAGTTTACCACACACTCGCTTGACTTTACTCTCATTTCTTTATTAGGCTTAGCGAACAACGCATTTCACTTCTACAGCGTCATCAGGTTCACCCGAGTAGTGCCAGGTGTGACTAAATACCATCCGGTCACATGTTCTTTCACTTAAAGTCATATTTTTTAAATGCAATATATCTTACATATATACAACAGAAAAACAGACATAACATTCAGTGTACATAATATATAGAAAAAGTTTTAAAATATCACAAGTAAAACTTACACCACGCTGACCAGTGCAGAATCTTCAGAAATGGACAAACACACAACCACAACATGAATATATTAAGACACTATTTACACACCCCACAAGCAATATCCATCCATCCATTTTCTTCCGCTTATCCGGGGCCGGGTCGCGGGGGCAACAGTCTAAGCAGGGACTCCCAGACTTCCTTCACCCGAGGCATCCGGAACAGATGCCCGAGCCACCTCAGCTGCTCCCCTCGACGTGGAGAAGCAGCGACTCTACTCCGAGCTCCTCCCGTGTGACCAAGCTCCTCACCCTATGTCTAAGGATGCGCCCAGCCACTCTGCGGAGGAAACTCATTTCGGCCGCTTGTATCCGCAATCTCGTCCTTTCGGTCATTACCCAAAGCTCATGACCATAGGTGAGGGTAGGAACGTAGATTGACCGGTAAATTGAGAGCTTCGCCTTTTGGCTCAGCTCCCTCTTCACCACAACGGTCCAGTACAACGACCGCATCACTGCCGACGCTGCACCGATGTCTGTCAATCTCACGCTCCATCCTCCCCTCACTCATGAACAAGACCCCGAGATACTTGAACTCCTCCACTTGAGGCAAGGACTCTCCACCCACCCAGAGAGGGCAAACCACCTTTTTCCGGTCGAGAACCATGGCCTCGGATTTGGAAGAGCTGATCCTCATCCCAGCTGCTTCACACTCGGCTGCAAACCGCCCCAGTGCACGCTGGAGGTCCTGGTTCGATGAAGCCATCAGGACAACATCATCTGCAAACAGCAGAGATGAGATCCAGTGGTTCCCAAACCGGATCCCCTCCGGCCCCTGACTGCACCTAGAAATTCTGTCCATGAATATAATGAACAGAACCGGTGACAAAGGGCAGCCCTGGCGGAGTCCAACATGCACCGGAAACAGGTCCAACTTACTACCGGCAATGCGAACACAGCTCCTGCTTCGGTCATACAGGGACCGAACAGCTCTTAACAAAGGGCCCCAAACCCCTTACTCCCAGAGCACCCTCCACAGGACCCCATGAGGGACACGGTCGAATGCCTTCTCCAGATCCACAAAGCACATGTGGACTGGTTGGGCAAACTCCCATGCACCCTCGAGCACCTGATGGAGAGTATAGAGCTGGTCCAGTGTTCCCCGGCCGGGACGAAAACCACACTGCTCCTCCTGAATCCGAGGTTCGACTATCGGTCGAATTCTCCTCTCCAGCACCCTGGAATAGACCTTACCGGGAAGGCTGAGGAGTGTGATTCCCCGATAGTTGGAACACACCCTCCGGTCCCCCTTCTTAAACAGAGGGACCACCACCCCGGTCTGCCAGTCCAGAGGTACTGTCCCCGACCGCCACGCGATGTTGCAGAGACGTGTCAGCCAAGACAGCCACCGAGGAGCTTTCCAACCACCTCAGTGACTTCAGCCAGGGTGATGAGTGAGTCCAACCCCGAGTCCCCAGCCTCTGCTTCCTCCTCGGAAGACGTGACGGCGGGATTGAGGAGATCCTCAAAGTATTCCTTCCACCGTCCGACAACATTCCCAGTCGAGGTCAACAGCTCCCCACCCCCACTATAAACAGTGTTTGTGAAGCACTGCTTTCCCCTCCTGAGGCGCCGGACGGTTTGCCAGAATTTCTTTGAGGCCGTCCGATAGTCCTCCTCCATGGCCTCTCCGAACTCCTCCCAACTCCGAGTTTTTGCCTCTGCCACCGCCCGGGCTGCAGCACGCTTGGCCCGCCGGTACCCGTCGGCTGCCTCCGGAGTCCCACGAGCCAACAAGGCCCGATAGGACTCCTTCTTCAGCCTGACGGCATCCCTTACTTCCGGTGTCCACCACCGGGTTCGGGGATTGCCGCCGCGACAGGCACCACAGACCTTACGACCACAGCTACGGGTAGCCGCATCGACAATAGAGGCCGAGAACAGAGCCCATTCGGACTCTATGTCCCCAGCTTCCCCCGGAATCCAGGAGAAGCTCTCCCGGAGGTGTGAGTTGAAGGTGCCCCTGACAGAGGGCTCTGCCAGACGTTCCCAACAGACCTTCACTACGCGCTTGGGCCTGCCAGGTCTTTCTAGCTTCCTCCCCCGCCAGCGGACCCAACTCACCACCAGGTGATGATCAGTTGACAGCTCTGCCCCTCTCTTCACCCGAGTGTCCAAGACACACGGCCGGAGGTCAGATGACACAACAACAAAGTCGATCATCGACCTCCGTCCTAGGGTGTCCTGGTGCCACGTGCACTGATGGACACCCTTGTGCTTGAACATGGTGTTCGTTATGGACAAACCGTGGCTAGCACAGAAGTCCAATAACAGAACACCACTCGGGTTCAGATCAGGGAAGCCGTTCCTCCCAATCACCCCCTCCAGGTGTCACTGTCATTGCCCATGTGGGCGTTGAAGTCCCCCAGGAGAACAACGGAGTCCCCGGTCGGTGCACTGTCCAGTACCCCTCCCAGGCACTGCGAGAAGGCCGGGTACTCTGCGCTGCTGTTCGGCCCGTAGGCCGACACAACAGTGAGAGACCTGTCCCTGACCGGAAGGCGCAGGGAAGCGACCCTCTCGTTCACCGGGGTGAACTCCAACACACAGCGGCTGAGCCGTGGGGCAATGAGCAGGCCCACACCAGCCCGCCGCCGTTCCCTGCGGGCAACGCCAGAGAAATGGAGAGTCCAGCCCCCTTCAAGGAGTTGGGTTCCAGAGCCCAAGCTGTGCGTGGAGGTGAGGCCGACTATATCTAGTCGATAGCGCTCAACCTCCCGCACGAGCTCAGGGTCCTTCCCCCCCAGCGAGGTGACATTCCATGTCCCCAGAGCTAGTCTCCATGTCCGGAGATCTGGTTGCCGAGGCCCCTGCCTTCGGCTGCCGCCCAGATCTCTCTGCACCGGCCCCTTATGGATCCTCCTGCGGGTGGTGAGTCCACGGGAGGACGGCCCCACGTCGCTCCTTCGGGCTGAGCCCGGCCGGGCCCCAGGCCTGGCTCCAGGGTGGGGCCCCGGTGACGCCGATCCAGGCGACGTAACTGGCCTTGGTCTTGTATTCATCATAATGGGCTTTTGAATACACCCGAGTATACACAAGCAATATTAACAAGTAATTATTTACAAAAAGCAGATCAAATCCTGTGCTTCATTTAGTCCACCAGTTTCAATTGTTGACAGTTCATTAATCCAGTAGGCTTCCCTCCTTAAAAGTTGTTTGATCCTGTTACCTTCCCCTAGGATTAGGTGGATTAGGTGGATTAGGCATAATCAAAATTGTTGTTTCTAATAGCTGCCTTGTGTTCAGCAATTCTTAATTTAAGATTACGTTTAGTCTGGCCCACATACATCAGGCCACACGGACATATAAGCACATGAATGACCGGAGTCGTAGAACAATTGATGAAGTCCTTAATGTTATATGTCTTTCCAGAATGTGGATGATTGAACATTTTTGTGTTTGTTGTGTTAGCACAATGTGCACATCTTCCACATCTGTGATTGCCCCGGATTTGTTGGGAGAGCCAACTGTGTTGAGTGGGTTGTGTGTACATGGAGCTCACCACTATGTCTCTAATGATTTTTCCTCTTTTGAAGCAGAAGCGTGGTCTGTGGGAGGATAAGTGATTTAAGGTTGGGTCACACTCTAGAATACCCCAGTGCTTATTAATGATCTTTTTAACTTGTTTTGAAGCTGTTGAATACTGTGATAAAAAGGTGACTCTATTGGTGTTGTGACAATGAGCAGGTTGAGGATGTAAAAGTTCTCTTCTCTCCTTTTGGTTAACTTTCTACATGGCTCGGTGAAAAAATCACAGAATGCAACCGAAGCCTCATTTAGAGCTGCGCATTTTTTGATAAAGAACAAGAAACCTTTTTTGGATGGGGAGGTTTTTAAAAAAGCTATGATGCTTGTCACTAACACATTATTCAAAGATGAGAAACATGGTCCCGATGTCATCTCTGCACTCTCCAATGTCCAGATGGGGCATGTACAATGGCGAGACGAGTGTCATCTTTGTCTGAGAACTTAACAGAGCAGCTGGACCGGGATCTCGCTACGTGCAGGTGGTTTAGTATCCAGTGTGACGAGTCGGTAGACAGCGCCAGCACGGCTCAGCTGATCATATTTATCCGAATGGTGTTTGATGATTTTTCTACAAAAGAAGAACTGCTGACACTTCTGCCACTGAAGACAATGCGGGGAGTTGACATATACACCGCGGTCAAAATTATTGCTGTGTAAATACTGGTAATTGTGGAAAATAATTATTATTGATATGTGAGCAATCACTTCACATAGTGTTATAATAACTACTGCTATTTTAATATCACTATTATATCCATGCAGTTTTGTTATTTAGGAAGTTTGTAGCAAACAGGTCCTGTGTAGCCCTTCATACTACTCAGTGCCCATGAAGTAGCCCTCAGCCTCAAAAAGGTTGGTGACCCCTGATCCATTTTCTGGGCCTGATAATAACAGTAAATAGTGAGAGACAACTGGATACCTCAGTTTTTCGAAAAGAAACAGACAGAAACACAGTACTGCACGCCAGTAGCTTCTACCCTAACCATCTTATTGACAATATTTATTCCCTCTGGACAATTCATTAGACTCAAAAGAATATGTAATAGGGAAGAGGACTTTGTGTTAAAGGCTCAGGAAATTTCTGAACGGTTGAAACAAAGGGGGTACAGTCAGTCTCGGATTGATATAGCCATGGAGAAAGTTAACCAAAAGGAGAGAAGAGAACTTTTACATCCTCAACCTGCTCATTGTCACAACACCAATAGAGTCACCTTTGTATCACAGTATTCAACGGCTTCAAAACAAGTTAAAAAAAGATCATTAATAAGCACTGGGGTATTCTAGAGTGTGACCCAACCTTAAATCACTTATCCTCCCACAGACCACGCTTCTGCTTCAAAAGAGGAAAAATCATTAGAGACATAGTGGTGAGCTCCATGTACACACAACCCACTCAACACACTTGGCTATCCCAACAAATCCGGGGCAATCACAGATGTGGAAGATGTGCACATTGTGCTAACACAACAAACACAAAAATTTTCAACCATCCACATTCTGGAAAGACATATAACATTAAGGACTCCATCAATTGTTCTACGACTCATGTCATTCATGTGCTTATATGTCCGTGTGGCCTGATGTATGTGGGCCAGACTAAACGTAATCTTAAATTAAGAATTGCTGAACACAAGGCAGCTATTAGAAACAACAATTTTGATTACGCTATAGCAAGACATTACATAGAAAAAAACCATGGTTCTGTTGTCTCACTGAGGTTTGTTGGCATTGAAACCGTGCCACCTAATCCTAGAAGGGGTAACAGGATCAAACAACTTTTAAGGAGGGAAGCCTACTGGATTAATGAACTGTCAACAGTTGAAACTGGTGGACTAAATGAAGCACAGGATTTGATCTGCTTTTTGTAAATAATTACTTGTTAATATTGCTTGTGGAAGACTCCTTCCAGAGTGTGGAGTTGTGAAGACGGCCCGGGTCGTGTCTCCGTCTAAACGGCAAGAAGTGCAAAACATGTTCACGCCCCATACACCTGACCTGATGCGCCGTAAAAACAATAACAATACGTCGCAGGCAACAGAGGCGAGTTTGGACAAGACCGGGCAGAACCAATTAGTGGTGGGACAATTTTGAGAATGGATTAGTTGCTGACAGTGCTTGGGTGGAAAACTTCAGAATGACTAAACAAGCTCTTGTTGCATTAAGCGAAGAGCTCCGACCCTCCACATCGAGGCCGAAACAACCGTAATGAGAGCCCCTGTCGGTGTCCTGAAAAAGGTAGACATTATATTAGCGGCCTGGCATGCATATTCAATCGAATTCGCCCACTTTTGCGTCTTCGTATAAACAAACATTTCCTGTTGAGAACGCTCGTCTAAACGGGGATAAAAAATTGAAGACGAGATGCCACTTTTGCGTCTTCTGTTTTGATCGTCGCCGTATAAACGTAGCCTCAATATATTCATGTTGTGGTTGTGTGTTTGTCCATTTCTGAAGATTCTGCACTGGTCAGCGTGGTGTAAGTTTTACTTGTGATATTTTAAAACCTTTTCTATATATTATGTACACTGAATGTTATGTCTGTTTTTCTGCTGTATATATGTAAGATATATTACATTTAAAAAATATGACTTTAAGTGAAAGAACATGTGACCGGATGGTATTTAGTCACACCTGGCACTACTCGGGCGAACTTGATGATGCTGTAGAAGCAAAACGCGTTGAAATTATTTATATCTACATATCATTTCAGGTGTTTTAAATGAAAAGTGAATTTATTTCTCCAAAAGGTGAAATAAGTAACCCTTGTTTTTGATTCTTAGATTAGATTAAGCCTTTATTGGTCTCACACACAATGACACACAGTGACACACGGGAGAAATTTGACTTCTGCATTTGACCCATCCTTTTCAGGAGCAGTGAGCAGCCATCTTTTTTCGGCACCCGGGGGGCAGTACCGTGAAGGGTCTTGCCCAAGGACCCACACTGGTTAGCTCATTGCCCGGGGGGGATTTGAACCCACAACCCCCAGGGGAAAGTCAGTGACTTACCAGTTGAGCTAACCAGAAACTTAACATCAATCTAAAATACAAACTAAAATGTACTCAGGATAATAATAAACACAGCCTTGTTATCTTATGTTGGACTTTTTACCCCTGACTGTAAGTTGATCTTAACATTTTCCTGATAAGTTAAAGATAAAACGATGCATTTTATAGCCCAACCGGGAATACTCACATCATGATGAGCAAAAATTTAGTTTTTATCAATCTGTTTATTTGTACAGTCCTTAGTTGGCTAACCAAATACAGTGGTACCTCACCTTACAAATGACCCAACAAACGAAAATTTCAAGTTACGAAACGCCTTCACGGAAAATTTTGGTCTCTAGATACGAAAGAAAGAATTCAAGTTACGAAACGCGAAATCTCAAAAATTAAAATAATGAGCGCTCAGCCACACACATTATACGCTTTTCTCAGACTGGATTTAAACTTTTCTCACATTTGTCTCTCGTTTAAACACTCAAACTTTCATAGATTTTCAACAAAATTATTAATAGTGAAGTGTGGGGGAAAGGGGGAGGGGGGAGAAGACTGCGCTCTGACACGTGTGATAGCGCACATGACCCGGCGCGGAGCTGACAGCAGGTCTAGACCAAGATCTAAACCTGGACTGGACCAGGACTAAACCAGGACTAAACCAGGACTAAACCTGACCTAAACCAGGACTAGACGAGGTGGATTAAAGCAGCGAGGAGGGGACTGCACGCAGTCTGAGCGCATGAACGCATGAACGAGACCCATGCAAGAGCCGCGGTGGTCTAGACCTCCTCTAGACCTGACCAGGTCTAGAGGAGGTCTAGAGGAGCCGCGGTGGTCTGGACTAAACCAGGACTAAACCTGGACTAAACCAGTAGGAGCCGCGGTGGTCTGGACTAAACCAGGACTAAACCTGGACTAAACCAGGAGGAGCCCGCGGCTCTTGCATGGGTCTCGTTCATGCGTTCATGCGCTCAGACTGCGTGCAGTCCCCTCCTCGCTGCTTTAATCCACCTGGTCTAGTCCTGGTTTAGTCCTGGTTTAGTCCAGGTTTAGACCTTGGTCTAGACCTGCTGTCAGCTCCGCGCCGGGTCATGCTGCGCTATCACACGTGTCAGAGCGCAGTTTTCTCCCCCCTCCCGCTTCCCCCCCACACTTCACTGTTAATACATTTTGTTGAAAATCTATGAAAGTTTGAGTGTTTAAACGAGAGACAAATGTGAGAAACACACAGAACACAATGTTACACTATAAAAAAAGTTACACTATAAAAAAAAAACTTGGATCGGGGCCTTGGAACGAAGCAGGCTTTTTCCATTGAAATAGCTACTCAACTGACAAATTTTTCACGCTACGAAACCACTTCTGGAACGAATTAATTTCGTAAGGTGAGGTACCACTGTATTTGAGTTGGCAAATAAATTACAACATTACAATACAAGTACTATGAAATCTAATATTGTTTAAATATTTTCCCCACCAAAAAAATAAAAAAAAATCCAGAGTAAACTATCAGAGTTTACTGCAGAGATGCTCAAAATCTGCAGGACTAAAACATAAACAGCTTTTCAGATCCAAAACTGGGTTACAACATGTTTCTTTTTGTAAATAAAAAAACATTGTAATTTATGGACATGTCTCTGTGTCTGGCCTCTCTCTCGGCTCTGGTCCAGTGTTTATTGCCTTTACTGTTTATCTGTGTTGTATTCATCATCATGTTTGAAACATTGTCCTTAAACTCTAATCTAAATCATTTCTCATTCACTGTTCTTTATCTCAGTTTACAACTTATTCTTCATCTGAAGGTCACTGCTTTTTGGCTCCTTGTCTAGACTTGATTTAGTCCTGGTTTAGTCTAGGTTCAAACCTAATTTGGTTCTGATTTTATCCTGATTTGATAAGTCCTGGTTTAGTCAAAGTTTAGTCCTGGTTTAGTCCTGGTTTAATCCAACAGTTTCTGACCTAAAATAGTTCTCCTGATTATGTTTTGGTTTGGTTTAGTTTTAATCTTATTCCAAAGGGAAGATGAATCACTTTATTTATACAATATTGTGTTATCATAATCATACGATCTAAAGAAATGAATTATTGATACAAGTTTGGAAGCAAAAATAAGTAAACTAATTTTCCATCTGCCTCTTATGTCACACTAACTTTACTTCATCATTTATCATCATTAATTTTATAAAGCTGGGCACATCCTGATGAATGGTGATTGATAAGACAATCAAGTGTGGATGAAAGTGCATTAAAGTTAAAGTGTAAATAATAAGTCATAAAAGTGTGATATTTCTTTTCACAAATATTAATAATGAATATTGTGGCATCACTAGTTACACTTAAAATCCAACAAATAGTCTCTTCCAACAGATATAACAGGCTGAAATAAAAATCTGCTGTGTAGTATTTCACTGAAGGATTCCTGGTTGGGTCATAAAATACATGTATTATACCATTTACTGGGAAGCAGTAGTAAATGCCATGAACAGAACTTACGCTAACCAAGAGTATAAAGTCCACCTGAAAACAGGGAAAGTACTGCATCTTGTGAAGTATATAAGCAGCAGAAGAACTCCACAGCATCAGTGCACTACGACTACTACTACTGCTACTACTACTACTACTACTACTACTACTACTACTACTGCTACTACTACTACTACTGCTACTACTACTGCTACTGCTACTACTACTACTACTACTACTACTACTACTACTGCTACTACTACTACTACTGCTACTACTACTACTACTACTACTACTACTACTACTACTACTACTACTACTACTACTACTACTACTACTACTGCTACTGCTACTACTACTACTACTGCTACTACTACTACTACTACTGCTACTACTACTACTACTACTACTACTACTACTACTACTACTACTACTGCTACTACTACTACTACTACTACTACTACTACTACTACTAGGATTCGATTTGAGGAGCATAATCTCAAGTAAGTCAACTTTGTTTTTTTAGTCACTTTTTAGACACATTCTTTTGCTTTTAGTTCATTAAATGTATTTGGTAAATGAAGTATTTTGCAACAGTGGCAGTATAGTAGAAGTAGCTTAGGTATTGCAGCAACAGGTGGTGGAGCAATCATCCTATAACTGAAAGGTTGATGGTTCAAATCCCACTCTAATCTGTTCAAACTAGAGAAGTGTATATATCAACATAGTGAGCCAACTTTGATTCCTTAGTATCTGTAGTCGGTATCGTAGAATTTTGTTTTAGATTTCAGATTGGTAATGAAATATGTTTTTCTGCAGATCTGAAGATGAAAACTGTTGTGATTTTTCTTCTTTTTGCCGCTGTTGCGTTAAAAGCCACAGGTACCACATTTAAACACATTTATTCTTAAAATGTATTAAATGATCTAAAAATGAAAAGAAATATTCAATTGTAACGACATTGTAACATTTTATACATTTCTTTTGTCATTTTAGCGGCTCCAGCAGAGGAGCTAGTTGAGATGGTGGAAGTGAAAGAGGAGCCTAAACCAGGTAACACAGTCAGTCACAGGCAGTATTATTATTATTATACATTATTCCTCTAAACATGGGAGTCTAGGGCAACCCCTAGAACCGTCTGGTAAAAAGTAGTGAAATTTTGCATGCACATTCCAGCCAGTCTGTGCTAGGCAACGCAGAAATGTACCTTTGATGTGTCTTTGATCTGTTAAACCTTGTTAGACCCTGTTAAACCCTGTCAGACCCTGTTAGACTCAGTTAGACCCTGTCAGACTCTGTTAGACCCTGTCAGACCCTGTTAGACCCTGTCAGACCCTGTTAGACCCTGTCAGACTCTGTTAGACCCTGTCAGACCCTTTTAGACCCTGTCAGACTCTGTTAGACCCTGTCAGACCCTTTTAGACCCTGTCAGACTCTTTTAGACCCAGTCAGACTCTGTCAGACCCTTTTAGACCCTGTCAGACCCTTTTAGACCCTGTCAGACTCTGTTAGACCCTGTCAGACCCTTTTAGACCCTGTCAGACCCTTTTAGACCCTGTCAGACTCTGTTAGACCCTGTCAGACCCTGTCAGACCCTGTTAGACCCTGTCAGACCCTGTTAGACCCTGTTAGACCCTGTCAGACTCTGTTAGACCCTGTCAGACTCTGTTAGACCCTTTCAGACCCTGCATGCGGCCTACATGCTGAGGCATACATGCACCGTCGGTGCTTGGCCCCACATTGCTGCTTGCAGCTACATTTCCTATTGGTAATTGGGTGTAAACTGTGTACATCGTTCTGCCTATGGAGCGATGACATTGCTGGTGTTGTGTCTTTGAGCAAGACACTTCACCAACCTAATGTGTGAAACAAGAACAAAAAAATGTGTGTTTGTTTAGTTCAAAGTGATTTGAAGTGATCTGATGAACTCAGATTGCAGATTTGTTGACCTGGTTTATGGTTCATCGCTCTGTAATTACTGGGCCACATGGAACAAAAACTGACTCAAAGTCTTTCAGTCAGGAGAAATACACAAAAGTGAAAAAAAAAAATTCACACTCAACCCCAAAGATGTGACTCTTGTAAACTGAAGGTTAAGACATGAGATTAATATAGCAGGTTTGTGGACCTATTCCATTTTCTAACAAATAATAACTTTGTGGATAGAAATGTGTGGATTTCTATTTTGGATATTTCTTTCAAAAAGTAAAAAATGGGAAATATTCCATAGTAATCATCAAATTTTAGAACATGAATGCAACCTGTTAATAAAACGCATTCAATCACAATTTATGTGAAAAATACAATCTTTTTTCCAGAAGCTGAAGAGGACCTGTCTCCACTGGCCCCTGAAGGTACAGTCACATACATGGTGCATTGTAATACACTGATTTATGTGTTTTGTTAACTCTGACCCTCTTATTGTAATTATATTTTTTGTCTTTTCCACAGTCAAGTCTTACAGTTGTCTTCCTAATTGGGAGTATTACCGTGGAAAATGCTATTTCTTCAGCGGGAACTCATACACTTGGAAAGCCGCCGTGGTACGCATAGTTTTTATTGTTTTTATTCACAAACACATTTTAATATGTGTAATTTCTCCTAATGGCATAGGGGCTGTTATCAGGTAGACTGCAGGACTACAATTATAGTACTAGCAACCAGAAGTACAAGTATAGAAAAGTACATCATGAAAACAGCAGTGATATTCAGAACCAAAAGCTAAGACATTTCCCCTTCTGTTTGTGCAGGATTATTGTGCAAACTTCGGGGCGACTCTGGCCTCTGTGCACAGCCCTCTGGAGTATAACCACTTGCAGTACATGGTGGGCCGAGCAAACAAAGCCACCGCCTGGACCGGAGGATTCCACTTTGAGGTGAGTTCAGAATCAGAAAAGCTTTTGTTGATAATGTCAGTGAACAGAACGATCAAACTAGAAATCTGTTATAAAGTTATAAGTAACATTATACAGATCTAACCTGATGCCCTGTTGTGTCTAGACTGATGAGGGGAGAGTGGGTGAGAGCTTTCAGCCATTAACATAAATACATAATAGTGCTGTAGCCTTATATTTTCTTATAGGTATTTATCTTGATTTTTGAGTGCCTATTTCTATTCTATACTGTTCTTGAACTATATGTTGCAACACTAGAATTTCCCCAGTGTGACACAAATAGAGGCTCTCTTATCTTATCATAAGCTACACTGATAACAAACATTAGGTGGAGGTTAAAGTCACATTCCCTCTCTTTCTCCAGAACTCTTGGCGGTGGCAGGACGGCTCTTCCTTCGACTATTTCAACTTCATGAGTGGAGGAACTGGTACAACCTACAAATGTCTGAGGATGAACTCTCAGGGTGAGTCGAGACAAGTGCTCAATAAATCAAATAACGGCTTAGGCCAAGGATTCTCATACTGTAATTTGGAGACGGATCTATAAAAGGTGCTATAACTGAGCTTTGCTTTTTTTGTCTTCAAAATGTGAAAAACAGTACTAGTTTGCAGTGGTCCAAAGTTCTTCCACACTTGACTTATGCGTTGTGAGCATCCTAATAATTCACAGTGATGAGTTTATAAGCTCTTTCAGAGACCAGAGCGTTTGACATTATTGTAGTGCTAACAACTAGCATGCTAATGTGCACGTCCTGATTGTCAGAATATAAAACAGTTCATTATGCAGACAGTACACAGTGGGTATTTCATTACCTTAAGAGTTTTATTTTTCCTTCTTTGCATTAGTTATAATGTAGAGCTACTTTATCCATAGTTTAGTCATTTTAGACCTGGTTTAGCCTTAGTTCAGACCTGATAGTCTGCTTTTATGTTAGGTGATTCTTGGAATGAAAAGTTTGAGAACCACTGATTTAGACCCTGGCAGTCTGGTTTAATCTTTGGACAAATGCATTAAAACACATGTTCTTTCACTTGTCCTTTATTAATGACTATGTATAATTGTTTTTCAGCTGGCCAAGGCTGGTTCAGTTCTAACTGCGCCTACGGCCTACCCACCATCTGTCAGATCAACGTCAACTGCTAACTCCTCTTTATGTTACTGCATTATTATAAGAAAGAAATGTTTTAAATTATCATTGATGGTTATTCTTTGTGGAGTTTACTGTTTTTAAAATAAAAGAATTAAACCTATGTGATGTTATGATTTATGCATTGGGAAACAACTAGATTAAGTTCATATGGATTCACACTTGCAGACACACCACATGGATTAAACTGTGCTAAATCTGGACTAGACCAGGACTAGGAATCCAAGTCTACATCAAAAAATGCAGAATTCAACTCTTGATTTTATTTATTCCAGTTAATCTTCAAATGATTTATTTTGCCTGGGAGAGTTTGTGTGATACTCAAACATGCCTGGATGATGTATAAAACAATCTGAGGCATGTTTTTGATGAGAGAACATTATAACATGGTAGAACTCTACACAAAGGTCAATGTTTGCATAATACTTTCACTGAACAGATTCTAGTGTTTAGTTGTGTAGAGAGTAGACTAAAGGCTCTCTCCATGTTTGCTCCTGACTCTGGGAACTAACAACAGTCCACTCTCCTCTGACCTCTGACCTCAGGCCTCTGCTGGGGGTGTATGTTACCAGCATCTTCATCAGATACTCTGGCCCAGCCCTGACTAAACTTTTATGATGTAGTATTAAAACTTTAAAATGTATTTCTTTATGGAACCGGGATCCAGTGGAGAGATTTAAGTACTGGGCTGAAGCGTTCATATTTTTTACTCTTTGTCCCCCCAAACTGCAGAGTTTGGTTTTGAAGTTTGGGAGCGTGTCAGTGCTGCGGAGGTCAGGAGGGAGAGAGTTCCAGAGCTGTGGAGCAGAGCGGCTGAACGCCCTGCTCCCCATAGTGACCAGACGAGCAGAGGGGACAGAGAGCTGGAGAGAGGAGGAGGAGCGCAGAGAGTGAGCAGGTGTGGTCATATGGAAGAGGTCAGAGAGATATGGAGGTGCAAGGTTGTGGAAGACTTTGAATGTGTGGAGCAGGATTTTGTATTGAATGCGGTGTGTGATGGGGAGCCGGTGGAGCTGTTGTAGGATGGGTGTGATGTGGTTGATGGAGGATGTACGTGTGATAATATGAGCGGCTGAATTCTGAACCAGTTGAAGTTTATGTAGTTTTTTTGCGGGAGACCAAACAAAAGAGTTGCAGTAATCCAGGCGGGAAGTGACGAGGCTGTGTATAAGTACAGCAGTGGACTGAAGAGTAAGGGAGGGCCGGAGACGATGTATGTTGCGGAGGTGGAAGTAGGCAGAGCGGGTGATGTTGTTTATGTGAGAGGTGAAGGAGAGGGTGCTATCAAGGATGACACCCAGACTCTTAACCTGAGGGGAAGGAGAGATGGAGGAGCCGTCGATGTGAATGGAGAAATGATTGATCTTGCTTAGGGTGGATTTGGTGCCTGCAAGAAGAAGTTCAGTTTTTATTGCTATTGAGTTTGAGAAAGTTGGAGGTGAACCAGGATTTGACTTCATTGATACAGTTACGTTAAAATGCCTCTGATCCTTGAAATCAGTTTGGGATCATATAAATGATGATTTAGTGATTGCCTTTATTTAGTGATATGACTATTAAAAATTCATTCAGAATCAATTAAAATACCAGGATTTCTCACTTTAAACCATTCATGGTTTCATTTTCTAGACAATCAGCAAAACAACATCTCTCATTTTTATTTCCAAGGGTTTAAAAAATTACAAAAAGAAAAAAAGAAGTTTACCACACACTTGCTTGACTTTACTCTCATTTCTTTATTAGGCTTAGCAAACAACGCATTTCACTTCTACAGCGTCATCAGGTTCACCCGGTAAATTTTTGTGTTTGTTGTGTTAGCACAATGTGCACATCTTCCACATCTGTGATTGCCCCGGATTTGTTGGGAGAGCCAACTGTGTTGAGTGGGTTGTGTGTACATGGAGCTCACCACTATGTCTCTAATGATTTTTCCTCTTTTGAAGCAGAAGCGTGGTCTGTGGGAGGATAAGTGATTTAAGGTTGGGTCACACTCTAGAATACCCCAGTGCTTATTCATGATCTTTTTAACTTGTTTTGAAGCCGTTGAATACTGTGATACAAAGGTGACTCTATTGGTGTTGTGACAATGAGCAGGTTGAGGATGTAAAAGTTCTCTTCTCTCCTTTTGGTTAACTTTCTCCATGGCTCGGTGAAAAAATCACAGAACGCAACCGAAGCCTCATTTAGAGCTGCGCATTTTTTGATAAAGAACAAGAAACCTTTTTTGGATGGGGAGGTTTTTAAAAACGCTATGATGCTTGTCACTAACACATTATTCAAAGATGAGAAACATGGTCCCGATGTCATCTCTGCACTCTCCAATGTCCAGATGGGGCATGTACAATGGCGAGACGAGTGTCATCTTTGTCTGAGAACTTAACAGAGCAGCTGGACCGGGATCTCGCTACGTGCAGGTGGTTTAGTATCCAGTGTGACGAGTCGGTAGACAGCGCCAGCACGGCTCAGCTGATCATATTTATTCGAATGGTGTTTGATGATATTTCTACAAAAGAAGAACTGCTGACACTTCTGCCACTGAAGACAACGCGGGGAGTTGACATATGCACCGCGGTCAAAATTATTGCTGTGTAAATACTGGTAATTGTGGAAAATAATTATTATTGATATGTGAGCAATCACTTCACATAGTGTTATAATAACTACTGCTATTTTAATATCACTATTATAACATTAGTTATCCATGCAGTTTTGTTATTTAGGAAGTTTGTAGCAAACAGGTCCTGTGTAGCCCTTCATACTACTCAGTGCCCATGAAGTAGCCCTCAGCCTCAAAAAGGTTGGTGACCCCTGATCCATTTTCTGGGCCTGATAATAACAGTAAATAGTGAGAGACAACTGGATACCTCAGTTTTTCGAAAAGAAACAGACAGAAACACAATACTGCACACCAGTAGCTTCTACCCTAACCATCTTATTGACAATATTAATTCCCTATGGACAATTCATTAGACTCAAAAGAATATGTAATAGGGAAGAGGACTTTGTGTTAAAGGCTCAGGAAATGTCTGAACGGTTGAAACATAGGGGGTACAGTTAGTCTGGTTAACACCTGACCATATCACAAGTGAGATATGGGTCTGGGAGCTCGCTTCGAAAAATCCCGTCGCGGAGATGTGGTTAGCGATTGCCAAAGGCCGTTTATTGGGCATTATGAATGTCTATCATTGAGCGTATACGTAAGTCCATAGCCAATCATGTCAGTTGTCAGTTCAAACTACAAGCTTCCGTTTGTCATGTAGTACGCGTCACCGTCTTGCCACACCTCCCCCGCTCTCTGATTGGGGCCCTAAATCTGGGACTCTCGCTTGGACGAGCTGCCAGGCCGCCTTCCAGTTCGAAACGAACGGAAGCGGCCTGGGAATTCCCAGGCTAGGGTACAGTCAGTCTCGGATTGATATAGCCATGGAGAAAGTTAACCAAAAGGAGAGAAGAGAACTTTTACATCCTCAACCTGCTCATTGTCACAACACCAATAGAGTCACCTTTGTATCACAGTATTCAACGGCTTCAAAACAAGTTAAAAAAAAGATCATTAATAAGCACTGGGGTATTCTAGAGTGTGACCCAACCTTAAATCACTTATCCTCCCACAGACCACGCTTCTGCTTCAAAAGAGGAAAAATCATTAGAGACATAGTGGTGAGCTCCATGTACACACAACCCACTCAACACAGTTGGCTCTCCCAACAAATCCGGGGCAATCACAGATGTGGAAGATGTGCACATTGTGCCAGAGGTGGGACAAAGTCATTGCTGGGCAAGTCCCAAGTAAGTCTAAGTCTTTTGCACTCAAGTCCGAGTGAAGTCCCGAGTCAAGAGTGTCCAAGTGCCGAGTCAAGTCCGAAGTCAAAGCTCACAAGTCTCAAGTCGAGTCCAAAGTCCTAGCATTTAATTTCGAGTCATTTCGAGTCCCCTTTACAAAGAAATAAAATTTCTACAAATCATATAATGTCTGCAAGATCTGTATTCATTTTACCTTTTTACACCACATCAAATAACATTAGAAAAAAATGAAAGGATCCAGGTGTGAAAAACATGTTATAATATTCCCAAAAAGTCTCCTGGTTGTATTAGCTCAAAGCGGTGTTTCTACTAAATACTGAACAAAAAGGTCCGAAAACTTATGACAGTGATTTCAGTTTTTAATAAATCTGCAAATATTCTGCAATTCTGTGTTTCTCTGTCATTACGGTGTGCTTTGTGTACATTAATGAATAATAACAAAAACTTGGAACTTAAATGATTTTAGCTAATGGCTGCAATATAAACAGAGTGAAAACTTAAAAGGGTCTGAATACTGAGAGAGAGAGAGAGAAAGCGAGAGAGAATTTGAGGGAGCGATCACTCATCTTAAAACTCAGAGACTGCTTGTATTTCAACACTACTAAATGCAGCAGCTAGTAAGTTAGCCCTTAGCCGATAAGGTAGTCTAATCATTCATTCAAAAGACATTCTTTCAAAACTTACCTTTCTTTGTGCAGCTTCAGGTGCCGAACAAAATTGGACGTTGTGGAAGCTCCGTCTGTAATCTTTGACCCGCACGTTCTGCATATTGCCGTTCGTTTTTTGTTGACAACTTCGTAATAACGAAATCACCTTCGGCATCATTTTGCAAACTGGCGCGTGGATACTTGTTTCCGCATCATTTGTTGTGCAATTTGCCTTGGATGCGGTCGAATGAAAACAACGTAGATCTACTGTGATTGGTTGTTGTGCAAGCCGCGCACACATGCTCTTTGCATACATTTTCACAGATTCACAAGTACAACGAGTGCGGTCCTTATCAACATACTTTTAGAGTTTTTTTTTTCATTGGACGTAGCAAGTCATCACAAGTCAAAAGGCCTAAGTCCAAGTGAAGTCACGAGTTATTGATATCGAAGTCCAAGTCGAGTTGCAAGTGTTTGTACATTTTGTTGAGTCGAGTCTAAAGTTATGAAATTCGTGACTCGAGTCTGACTCGAGTCGAAGTCACATAACTCGAGTCCACACCTCCGCATTGTGCTAACACAACAAACACAAACATTTTCAAACATCCACATTCTGGAAAGACATATAACATTAAGGACTCCATCAATTGTTCTACGACTCATGTCATTCATGTGCTTATATGTCCGTGTGGCCTGATGTATGTGGGCCAGACTAAACGTAATCTTAAATTAAGAATTGCTGAACACAAGGCAGCTATTAGAAACAACAATTTTGATTACGCTATAGCAAGACATTACATAGAAAGAAACCATGGTTCTGTTGTCTCACTGAGGTTTGTTGGCATTGAAACTGTGCCACCTAATCCTAGAAGGGGTAACAGGATCAAACAACTTTTAAGGAGGGAAGCCTACTGGATTAATGAACTGTCAACAATTGAAACTGGTGGACTAAATGAAGCACAGGATTTGATCTGCTTTTTGTAAATAATTACTTGTTAATATTGCTTGTGGGGTGTGTAAATAGTGTCTCAGGGGCCGTTTAGACGAGGACGATTGCGATTGAAAACGACAAAATATTCCATCGGAAGTGTCTTTCGTTTACACAGCAACTGCGCTGTCGGGCTCTGAAACCGCAAAAATCTGAAGACTCCTTCCAGAGTGTGGAGTTCTGAAGACGGCCCGGGTCATGTCTCCGTCTAAACGGCAAGAAGTGCAAAACATGTTCACGCCCCATACACCTGACCTGATGCGCCGTAAAAACAATAACAATACGTCGCAGGCAACAGAGGCGAGTTTGGACAAGACCGGGCAGAACCATTTAGTGGTGGGACATTTTTGAGTATGGATTAGTTGATGACAGTGCTTGGGGGGAAAACTTCAGAATGACTAAACAAGCTCTTGTTGCATTAAGCGAAGAGCTCCGACCCTCGACATCGAGGGCGAAACAACCGTAATGAGAGCCCCTGTCAGTGTCCTGAAAAAGGTAGCTCTGACATTATATTAGCGGCCTGGCATGCATATTCAATCGAATTCGCCCACTTTTGCGTCTTCGTATAAACAAACATTTCCTGTTGAAAACGTTTGTCTAAACGCGGATAAAAAATTGAAGAAGAGATGCCACTTTTGCGTCTTCTGTTTTGATCGTCGCCGTATAAACGTAGCCTCAATATATTCATGTTGTGGTTGTGTGTTTGTCCATTTCTGAAGATTCTGCACTGGTCAGCGTGGTGTAAGTTTTACTTGTGATATTTTAAAACCTTTTCTATATATTATGTACACTGAATGTTATGTCTGTTTTTCTGCTGTATATATGTAAGATATACAGTGAACCCTCGTTTATCGCGGGGGTTAGGTTCCAGAAATAGCCCGCAATCAGTGAAATCCGCGAAGTAGGACAATTTTATATTTTACAATTATTCTACATGTTTTAAGGCTGAAAACGCTTCACCAGACACATTATACACCTTTCTGAGACTGGTATTAACATTTTCTCACATTTTTCTCTTGTTTAAACACTCAAACTTTTGTAGATTTTCATTAAAATATATTAATAGTGGGGGGGGGGGCACGTGACACGCGGACACGTGCGCGCGGACACGTGTGTTTGTTTTGGTACCACATATCCATGCCATGTGCGAAAGTCGAGTGGAAAGCGACCTGGATATCATTTTGGGCAAGACTCAAGCCACTGCTAACAGTGCAAAACCGCTAACAGACGCCTCTGAGCACCAGTCCTCACCACAAGACCAGGTAAGACCAACCTGCGCTCACAAGAGTTGGTTGGCTCCAAAATCAGACCGCTATCAATGCGTCGCCAATACTCCACAGCTCTCTAGGACGGGGTCGGGTTCGTCCTCTCGGCGTGACGGGGAAGAGCCACTGTCTCCTCTGTGCGCGCGAGTTTCCTCCCCCCGCTGCGGGCTCCCTCGAATGCGGCTCTCCCCGCTGCGGCTCCCCCGGCCCGTCCATGTTGATTCTTGGCTCTTCCATGGTCCGGCTCGCACTCTCTTCCATGGCTCGTGCAAGTAAACAAAGGCCACACCTCCTGTCACCCAGGCGCTCTCGTGAAGGAAATCAGAGACTGTCCCTACCACCCTGCGTGACCATCCCTGGTCTAGACCTGGTTTAGTCCTGGTTTAGACCTGGTTTAGTCCTGATTTAGACCTGCTTTAGACCTGGTTTAGTCCTGGTTTAGACCTGGTTTAGTCCTGGTTTAGACCTGCTTTAGACCTGGTTTAGTCCTGGTCTAGTCTCTTAGCTAATCAGGGCGCAGGACAGAATGTTACACTGTAAAAAAAAGTTACACTATAAAAAAAATTGAAAAAAAAGAATTTGGAAAAATTGGGAAAAAAAATCCGCGAAACAGCGAGGCCGCGAACAGTGAACCGCGATACAGCAAGGGTTCACTGTATTACATTTAAAAAATATTACTTTAAGTGAAAGAACATGTGACCGGATGGTATTTAGTCACACCTGGCACTACTCGGGCGAACTTGATGACGCTGTAGAAGCAAAACGCGTTGAAATGATTTATATCTACATATCATTTCAGGTGTTTTAAATGAAAAGTGAATTTATTTCTCCAAAAGGTGAAATAAGTAACCCTTGTTTTTGATTCTTCTTCATTACACCAGAAACTTAACATCAATCTAAAATACAAACTAAAATGTACTCAGGATAATAATAAACACAGCCTTGTTATCTTATGTTGGACTTTTTACCCCTTACTGTAAGTTGATCTTAACATTTTCCTGATAAGTTAAAGATAAAACGATGCATTTTATAGCCCAACCGGGAATACTCACATCATGGTGAGCAAAAATTTAGTTTCTGTTTATTTGTACAGTCCTTAGTTGGCTAACCAAATACAGTGGTACCTCACCTTACGAATGACCCAACAAACGAAAATTTCAAGTTACGAAACGCCTTCACGGTAAATTTTGGTCTCTAGATACGAAAGAAAGAATTCAAGTTACGAAACGCGAAATCTCAAAAATTCAAATGATGCGCGCTCAGCCACACACATTATACGCTTTTCTCAGACTGGATTTAAACTTTTCTCACATTTGTCTCTCGTTTAAACACTCAAACTTTCATAGATTTTCAACAAAATTATCAATAGTGAAGTGTGGGGGGAAGGGGGAGACGACTGCGCTCTGACACGTGTGTGATAGCGCACATGACCCGGCGCGGAGCTGACAGCAGGTCTAGACCAAGGTCTAAACCTGGACTGGACCAGGACTAAACCAGGACTAAACCAGGACTAAACCAGGACTAAACTAGGACTAAACCAGGACTAGACCAGGTGGATTAAAGCAGCGAGGAGGGGACTGCACGCAGTCTGAGCGCATGAACGCATGAACGAGACCCATGCAAGAGCCGCGGTGGTCTAGACCTCCTCTAGACCTGACCAGGTCTAGAGGAGGTCTAGAGGAGCCGCGGTGGTCTGGACTAAACCAGGACTAAACCTGGACTAAACCAGGAGGAGCCCGCGGCTCTTGCATGGGTCTCGTTCATGCGTTCATGCACTCAGACTGCGTGCAGTCCCCTCCTCGCTGCTTTAATCCACCTGGTCTAGTCCTGGTTTAGTCCTGGTCCAGTCCAGGTTTAGACCTTGGTCTAGAGCTGCTATCACACGTGTCAGAGCGCAGTCTTCTCCCCCCTCCCCCCCCACACTTCACTGTTAATACATTTTGTTGAAAATCTATGAAAGTTTCACTGTTTAAACGAGAGACAAATGTGAGAAACACACAGAACACAATGTTACACTATAAAAAAAGTTACACTATAAAAAAAAAACTTGGATCGGGGCCTTGGAACAAATCAGGCTTTTTCCATTGAAATAGCTACTCAACTTACAAATTTTTCACGTTACGACACCACTTCTGGAACGAATTAATTTCGTAAGGTGAGGTACCACTGTACTATGAAATCTTCAAAGCTTATTTACAACATTACAATACAAGTACAATGTTAATATTGTTTAAATATTTTCCCCACCAAAAAAATTTTAAAAATCCAGACTAAACTATCAGAGTTTACTGCAGAGATGCTCAAAATCTGCAGGACTAAAACATAAACAGCTTTTCAGATCCAAAACTGGGTTACAACATGTTTCTTTTTGTAAATAAAAAAACATTGTAATTTCTGGACATGTCTCTGTGTCTGGCCTCTCTCTCGGCTCTGGTCCAGTGTTTATTGCCTTTACTGTTTATCTGTGTTGTATTCATCATCATGTTTTAAACATTGTCCTTAAACTCTAAACTAAATAATTTCTCATTCACTGTTCTTTATCTCAGTTTACAACTTATACTTCATCTGAAGGTCACTGCTTTTTGGCTCCTTGTCTAGACTTGATTTAGTCCTGGTTTAGTCTAGGTTCAAACCTAATTTGGTTCTGATTTTATCCTGATTTGATAAGTCCTGGTTTAGTCAAAGTTTAGTCCTGGTTTAGTCCTGGTTTAGTCCTGGTTTAGTCCTGGTTTAGTCCTGGTTTAATCCAACAGTTTCTGACCTGAAATAGTTCTCCTGATTATGTTTTGGTTTGGTTTAGTTTTGTTTTAATCTTATTCCAAAGGGAAGATGAATCACTTTATTTATACAATATTGTGTTATCATAATCATACGATCTAAAGAAATGAATTATTGATACAAGTTTGGAAGCAAAAATAAGTAATCTAATTTTCCATCTGCCTTTTATGTCACACTAACTTTACTTCATCATTTATCATCATTAATTTTATAAAGCTGGGCACATCCTGATGAATGGTGATTGATAAGACAATCAAGTGTGGATGAAAGTGCATTAAAGTTAAAGTGTAAATAATAAGTCATAAAAGTGTGATATTTCTTTTCACAAATATTAATAATGAATATTGTGGCATCACTAGTTACACTTAAAATCCAACAAATAGTCTCTTCCAACAGATATAACAGGCTGAAATAAAAATCTGCTGTGTAGTATTTCACTGAAGGATTCCTGGTTGGGTCATAAAATACATGTATTATACCATTTACTGGGAAGCAGTAGTAAATGCCATGAACAGAACTTACGCTAACCAAGAGTATAAAGTCCACCTGAAAACAGGGAAAGTACTGCATCTTGTGAAGTATATAAGCAGCAGAAGAACTCCACAGCATCAGTGCACTACGACTACTACTACTACTACTACTACTGCTACTACTACTACTACTACTACTACTACTACTACTACTACTACTACTACTACTACTACTACTACTACTACTACTACTACTACTACTACTACTACTACTACTACTACTACTACTACTGCTACTACTACTACTACTACTACTACTACTACTACTACTACTACTACTGCTACTACTACTACTACTACTACTACTACTACTACTACTACTACTGCTACTACTACTACTACTACTACTACTACTACTACTACTACTACTACTACTACTACTACTACTACTACTACTACTACTGCTACTGCTACTACTGCTACTACTACTACTACTACTACTACTGCTACTACTACTACTACTACTACTACTACTACTACTGCTACTACTACTACTACTACTACTACTACTACTACTACTACTGCTACTACTACTACTACTACTACTACTACGACTACTACGACTGCTACTACTGCTACTACTACTACTACTGCTACTACTACTACTACTACTCTTCCCCCGGGCGCCGAAAAAGATGGCTGCTCACTGCTCCTGAAAAAGGATGGGTCAAATGCAGAAGTCAAATTTCTCCCGTGTGTCACTGTGTGTCATTGTGTGTGAGACCAATAAAGGCTTAAGCCTAATTGATTGATTGATTGATACTACTACTACTACTACTACTACTACTGCTACTACTACTACTACTAGGATTCGCCTTGAGGAGCATAATCTCAAGTAAGTCAACTTTGTTTTTTTAGTCACTTTTTAGACACATTCTTTTACTTTTAGTTCATTAAATGTATTTGGTAAATGAAGTATTTTGCAACAGTGGCAGTATAGTAGAAGTAGCTTAGGTATTGCAGCAACAGGTGGTGGAGCAATCATCCTATAACTGAAAGGTTGATGGTTCAAATCCCACTCTAATCTGTTCAAACTAGAGAAGTGTATATATCAACATAGTGAGTCAACTTTGATTCCTTAGTATCTGTAGTCGGTATCGTAGAATTTAGTTTTAGATTTCAGATTGGTAATGAAATATGTTTTTCTGCAGATCTGAAGATGAAAACTGTTGTGATTTTTCTTCTTTTTGCCGCTGTTGCATTAAAAGCCACAGGTACCACATTTAAACACATTTATTCTTAAAATGTATTAAATGATCTAAAAATGAAAAGAAATATTCAATTGTAACGACATTGTAACATTTTATACATTTCTTTTGTCATTTTAGCGGCTCCAGCAGAGGAGCTAGTTGAGATGGTGGAAGTGAAAGAGGAGCCTAAACCAGGTAACACAATCAGTCACAGGCAGTATTATTATTATTATACATTATTCCTCTAAACATGGGAGTCTAGGGCAACCCCTAGAACCGTCTGGTAAAAAGTAGTGAAATTTTGCATGCACATTCCAGCCAGTCTGTGCTAGGCAACGCAGAAATGTACCTTTGATCTGTCTTTGATGTGTCTTTGATCTGTTAAACCTTGTTAGACCCTGTCAGATTCTGTTAGACCCTGTTAAACCCTGTCAGACCCTGTTAGACTCTGTTAGACCCTGTCAGACTCTGTTAGACCCTGTTAGACCCTGTCAGACCCTGTTAGACCCTGTCAGACCCTGTTAGACCCTGTCAGACTCTGTTAGACCCTGTCAGACCCTTTTAGACCCTGTCAGACTCTGTTAGACCCTGTCAGACCCTTTTAGACCCTGTCAGACTCTTTTAGACCCTGTCAGACTCTGTTAGACCCTGTCAGACCCTTTTAGACCCTGTCAGACCCTTTTAGACCCTGTCAGACTCTGTTAGACCCTGTCAGACCCTTTTAGACCCTGTCAGACCCTTTTAGACCCTGTCAGACTCTGTTAGACCCTGTCAGACCCTGTTAGACCCTGTTAGACCCTGTCAGACCCTGTTAGACCCTGTTAGACCCTGTCAGACTCTGTTAGACCCTGTCAGACCCTGCATGCGGCCTACATGCTGAGGCATACATGCACCTTCGGTGCTTGGCCCCACATTGCTGCTTGCAGCTATATTTCCTATTGGTAATTGGGTGTAAACTGTGTACATCGTTCTGCCTATGGAGTGATGACATTGCTGGTGTTGTGTCTTTGAGCAAGACACTTCACCAACCTAATGTGTGAAACAAGAACAAAAAATGTGTGTTTGTTTAGTTCAAATTGGTTTGTTAGAAAATATACATTATTTTAATACAATAACCTCAGCGACTGTATATTCAAAATGGATTAGTTTGGGTTTGAGCTGGAGGACAGGTCAGAATTCTGTGGTGGAATTTGCTGATGAACTCAGATTGCAGATTTGTTGACCTGGTTTATGGTTCATCGCACTGTAATTATTGGGCCACATGGAACAAAAACTGACTCAAAGTCTTTCAGTCAGGAGAAATACACAAAAGTGAAAAAAAAAAATTCACACTCAGCCCCAAAGATGTGACTCTTGTAAACTGAAGGTGAAGACATGAGATTAATATAGCAGGTTTGTGGACCTATTCCATTTTCTAACAAATAATAACTTTGTGGATAGAAATGTGTGGATTTCTATTTTGGATATTTCTTTCAAAAAGTAAAAAACGGGAAATATTCCATAGTAATCATCAAATTTTAGAACATGAATGCAGCCTGTTAATAAAACGCATTCAATCACAATTTATGTGAAAAATACAATCTTTTTTCCAGAAGTTGAAGAGGACCTGTCTCCACTGGCCCCTGAAGGTACAGTCACATACATGGTGCATTGTAATACACTGATTTATGTGTTTTGTTAACTCTGACCCTCTTACTGTAATTATATTTTTTGTCTTTTCCACAGTCAAGTCTTACAGTTGTCTTCCTAATTGGGAGTATTACCGTGGAAAATGCTATTTCTTCAGCGGGAACTCATACACTTGGAAAGCCGCCGTGGTACGCATAGTTTTTATTGTTTTTATTCACAAACACATTTTAATATGTGTAATTTCTCCTAATGGCATAGGGGCTGTTATCAGGTAGACTGCAGGACTACAATTATAGTACTAGCAACCAGAAGTACAAGTATAGAAAAGTACATCATGAAAACAGCAGTGATATTCAGAACCAAAAGCTAAGACATTTCCCCTTCTGTTTGTGCAGGATTATTGTGCAAACTTCGGGGCGACTCTGGCCTCTGTGCACAGCCCTCTGGAGTATAACCACTTGCAGTACATGGTGGGCCGAGCAAACAAAGCCACCGCCTGGACCGGAGGATTCCACTTTGAGGTGAGTTCAGAATCAGAAAAGCTTTTGTTGATAATGTCAGTGAACAGAACGATCAAACTAGAAATCTGTTATAAAGTTATAAGTAACATTATACAGATCTAACCTGATGCCCTGTTGTGTCTAGACTGATGAGGGGAGAGTGGGTGAGAGCTTTCAGCCATTAACATAAATACATAATAGTGCTGTAACCTTATATTTCCTTATAGGTATTTATCTTGATTTTTGAGTGCCTATTTCTATTCTATACTGTTCTTGAACTATATGTTGCAACACTAGAATTTCCCCAGTGTGACACAAATAGAGGCTCTCTTATCTTATCATAAGCTACACTGATAACAAACATTAGGTGGAGGTTAAAGTCACATTCCCTCTCTTTCTCCAGAACTCTTGGCGGTGGCAGGACGGCTCTTCCTTCGACTATTTCAACTTCATGAGTGGAGGAACTGGTACAACCTACAAATGTCTGAGGATGAACTCTCAGGGTGAGTCGAGACAAGTGCTCAATAAATCAAATAACGGCTTAGGCCAAGGATTCTCATACTGTAATTTGGAGACGGATCTATAAAAGGTGCTATAACTGAGCTTTGCTTTTTTTGTCTTCAAAATGTGAAAAACAGTACTAGTTTGCAGTGGTCCAAAGTTCTTCCACACTTGACTTATGCATTGTGAGCATCCTAATAATTCACCGTGATGAGTTTATAAGCTCTTTCAGAGACCAGAGCGTTTGACATTATTGTAGTGCTAACAACTAGCATGCTAATGTGCACGTCCTGATTGTCAGAATATAAAACAGTTCATTATGCAGACAGTACACAGTGGGTATTTCATTACCTTAAGAATTGTTGGTTTTTTCCCTTCTTTGCATTAGTTATTATGTAGAGCTACTTTATCCATAGTTTAGTCATTTTAGACCTGGTTTAGCCTTAGTTCAGACCTGATAGTCTGCTTTTATGTTAGGTGGTTCTTGGAATGAAAAGTTTGAGAACCACTGATTTAGACCCTGGCAGTCTGGTTTAATCTTTGGACAAATGCATTAAAACACATCTTCTTTCACTTGTCCTTTATTAATGACTATGTATAATTGTTTTTCAGCTGGCCAAGGCTGGTTCAGTTCTAACTGCGCCTACGGCCTACCCACCATCTGTCAGATCAACGTCAACTGCTAACTCCTCTTTATGTTACTGCATTATTATAACAAAGAAATGTTTTAAATTATCATTGATGGTTATTCTTTGTGGAGTTTACTGTTTTTAAAATAAAAGAATTAAACCTATGTGATGTTATGATTTATGCATTGGGAAACAACTAGATTAAGTTCATATGGATTCACACGTGCAGACACACCACATGGATTAAATGTGCTAAATCTGGACTAGACCAGGACTAGGAATCCAAGTCTACATCAAAAAAAATGCAGAATTCAACTCTTGATTTTATTTATTCCAGTTAATCTTCAAATGATTTATTTTGCCTGGGAGAGTTTGTGTGATACTCAAACATGCCTGGATGATGTATAAAACAATCTGAGGCATGTTTTTGATGAGAGAACATTATAACATGGTAGAACTCTACACAAAGGTCAATGTTTGCATAATACTTTCACTGAACAGATTCTAGTGTTTAGTTGTGTAGAGAGTAGACTAAAGGCTCTCTCCATGTTTGCTCCTGACTCTGGGAACTAACAACAGTCCACTCTCCTCTGACCTCTGACCTCAGGCCTCTGCTGGGGGTGTATGTTACCAGCATCTTCATCAGATACTCTGGCCCAGCCCTGACTAAACTTTTATGACGTAGTATTAAAACTTTAAAATGTATTTCTTTATGGAACCGGGATCCAGTGGAGAGATTTAAGTACTGGGCTGAAGGGTTCATATTTTTTACTCTTTGTCCCCCCAAACTGCAGCACTTTGTATTAACTTTTTTTTTGAGCAAGTAGTAGTATAGTCTAATCTGCTGCAGCAGGTTTTTTAAATTAAAAGTTTAAGTTAAAATGTCTTAAAATGTCCTTGAAATCAGTTTGGGATCATATAAATGATGATTTAGTGATTGCCTTTATTTGCTTTTATTCTTCTCCCTGTACACAAACTGCTGCACCTCCGGCCACGACTCCGTCAAACTGGTTAAGTTTGCGGATGACACCACCCTCATCGGGCTCATCTCTGACGGCGGTGAGTCTGCCTACAGGAGGGAGGTGGACCGGCTGGTGTCTTGGTGCAGCAGCAACAACCTGGATCTCAACACCCAGAAGACAGTGGAGATGATCGTGGACTTCAGGAAAGTCAGAGCCCCCCTGCATCCTCTCTCCCTGACAGACTCCCCCATCACCACAGTGGACTCCTTCTGGTTCCTGGGCACTTACATCACACAGGACCTCAGGTGGGAGCCAACCATCAACTCCCTCATCAAGAAGGCCCAGCAGAGGTTGTACTTCCTGCGGCAGCTAAAGCCAAGCTGCCAGTCCAGATGATGGTGCAGTTCTACACGGCCATCATTGAGTCCATCCTCACCTCTTCAATCACTGTGTGGTGCTGGAGCCACTGTCAGGGACAAACAGAGACTACAGTGCATTGTGCGCTCTGCCGAGAAGGTGATTGGCTGCAGCCTTCCATCTATCCAGGACCTGTACGTCTCCAGGACTCGGGGGCGAGCAGGCCGGATAGCAGCTGACACTTCTCACCCTGGACATGGACTATTTGAGCCACTTCCCTCTGGCAGGAGGCTACAGTCCATCAGGACCAGAACCTCCCGTCACAAGAACAGTTTCTTTCCCTCAGTTGTTGGACTCATGAATAATTCATAACATCTGCACAAAGCTGGACACTTTATATCACTAGTCACTTTAATTACATCATGTTTGCACTACTGTTCTGATGCTGCTCATCTGGACCTTTTTGTTATTTGGATTGTTTATTATTTTTTTACTATATTATAGCTATATTTTAGTTATTATTATTATTAATTAGTGTCTATACTCTAGTTATTACTATTATTATTTTGTGTTTTATGTTCACACCTTATCACCGAGACAAGTTCCTAATTTTGTGAATTCTGTTCACTTGACAATGGCAATAAAAGTCTTTCTGAATCTGATTCTGATTACAGACGCTCCTCAACTTACGAACGAGTTAAGTTCCGGACACCCGTTCGTTAGTTGAATTTGTTCGTAAGTCGTTATTATATGTTTAAGGCTTGTATAAGTTATCTATATGGATTTGTACTGCATTTAAATAACACTAATATCACTAATGACACAATAACACTAATAAATAACACTAAATAATACTAATATGCTTTTTAAAAATATGGAAAACTGATGAAATAAAAAGAAGAGAGGGACACAGTCAGCTGAGAGAGAGCCTGTGTGTGTGTGTGTGTGTGTCTGTGTGTGTCTGTGTGTGTCTGTGTGTGTGTGTGTAGCCTATTCACCTCCTATTTTCCTTGAGCTCTTGGCAAAGCGTTCGGCAGCTGCTTTATCTGCTGCTGCCTCTCCACTCACGGACATGTGATGAAGATTTGCCCTCTTCTTAAAACGTGCAAACCAGCCATGGCTGGCAGAAAAGGGTTCTTCCGCAGCACTTTCCCCTGCCTTAACCTTAAGGTAATTTAAAATCGATATGGCCTTCCCACCAGTGTTGGGAGTAACTCGTTACAAAAGTAATTAATTACTGTAATGCATTACTTTTTGGTGTAACGCAGTAATGTAATGCATTACAGGGAAGAAAATCGGTAATATATTACTCGTTACAATGCCAGTAACGCACATTACAATGCATACAATGCTTTGCTTTTGTGGGTTTTGCGTTTTTTTCATACAAAGTTCGCGGATCACCGCGAGATCAGCTACTGAATCTGATAAGTCCGCGCAGAACATTACATTTCATACAAAGTTCCGCGAGATCAGCTAGTGATATAAAAGTCCGTGCAGACCATTCCATTTCCTTTTACTTTGTCTCGAACTGGCAGACTGATAAAGGATGACAGAACCAGAAGAATCGGATAGTGCTGGCTCCTTTTCAAGATGGGCATACGCCCACTACTTTCACTTCGTTCAAAATAAGGACTCCAAAAACATTTTAGTTAAATGCACACTGTGTGTGAATCCCAAACCTCTTTCCACGTTGAAATGCAGTACAAGCAATTTGACGAAGCACTTGCAGAGGTGCCATAGCACCACAAAATTAGTCAGGAAAGGAGGGGATGGGACAGGGAACGATACAACCCCAACAAAGCAGCCGAAACTGATGTTGACCTGACCGAAGAAGCAATTACTGAACATGTTGGTTTTCAGTCTGCAGGCTCCCAAAACCTCCTGGATGGCAGGTGAAAGTCATGACACATGAGAGATTTGCACTGTAGATGCCAAATCCTTATTTCCAGTCATTTTGGCGAGAGTAACTAAAGTAATGCAAAAGTAGTGTAATGCCTTACTTTTTATTTAGAGTAATATTGTAATGTAAGGCATTACTTTAAAATGACAGTAACAAGTAATAAGTAGTGCATTACAGTTTTTGAGTAACTTGCCCAACACTGCTTCTCACTGATCAGCATAAGGCTCAAAGGAACACGCCGCTGCAGCTGATTTTCAAGCCAAATACCAAGAAGTTTCTCCATCTCTTCCATGAGTTTCCCTCTCTTCTTGCTTATGAGGGTGGATTGCATACCCGCTGCACTTTTCACATGTCGTAGTCATAGTCATAGTCATAGTTTGCTTTATTGTCGAAAACAATCATGTACATGTACATAGAGTGAATTCGAAATTTTGTTTCCCCACTAACCAGGCAGGACAGTGATAGAGTGGCTAGGGGAGGGGCCGCTGCGCAAGCGCGCGCCGCCGACTGGGAGATGCAGAGTAGAAAAGATGCAATACATACAATCAGTGACAATTTAACAACATGTAATGACAGAAAAACAATTGGAGATATAACATACAGTGATCTTTTTCGTTGGTAACAGAAGGAAGGGTGTGGGGGATCAGATTGGAAATCAATGAAATTGATTGAACCGAGAGCAGAGATCAGACCTTAACTAAAGACAGGGATTTTCTACTCATTCATTTCTAGTGTCAGTGTCAGTGAGTGTGGGTGCCATGTTTATGTAGAGTCCAGATAACAAACCACATTCTGTGGCCTTGGAAGTGTTCATGCAGGGAGGCGAAGTCAAAACACAGATAACCATTGGAGCCACAGATTTTCACAGGGAGACATAATTATCCAGAGGGATTAATTAATTTAGCATTGATGAAATACATTTTTAGAGACCCAGGTGAACAATTTAGATTGAGCTTGGGTTTTGCCAGACCCCCATCTTCATATCGCCATGAAGATTCATGAGAGATCTCATTAGTTCCTCTTGGCGCACAGACTGCGCTGCGTTGGCTTTACACAGTTCTGTAAGCATGCCCATGATGATATCCAAACGTCGAGATGTTTCCTTCGGTTGAAATCCTTCCAAAAGGTCCTCAACCTGACCCACTTTCTGATGTATGTCATAAACAGAACAGGAGGACCCAACAATGCAGAGGCGAGAGGCAGGCGAGCAGTAGAAGAGGGTTTATTACAATACGTCCAAAATTCCAGGAAATCAGTCAGAGGGCAAGCAGAGGTATCCAAATCGGCAGGCAAAAAACAACAGTCCAAGGAATAAGGCAAGGAATCAAAACACGAAGGTCAAACTGGGAAAAGAACGCTGGAACACTTTCTGAAAACAGACAAGACGAACTGGCAACAGGAGGGGAAAAAGGTAAGGCTAATATAGGCTGGGGAGGAGGAGACAATGACAAACAGGTGAGGCACATTAGGGTAATGAGGAGAGGGAAAACTAGACAGGAAGTAAGGGAACAAAACAGAACCTTAACAAAATAAAACAGGAAGTAACAAGACAAACTCAACTAACGGACCCTGACAGTACCCCCCCCCTTACGGCCGGCACCCGACGGCCCAGGATCATCAGGGTGCTCCCGCTGGAAGTCCTTTATGAGTTGAGGGTCCATAATGTCCCTGGAAGGAACCCAGGAACGTTCCTCTGGTCCATAGCCCTCCCAATCCACCAGGTATTGCAGCCCTCTGCCCCGCCGCCTGACAGCCAACAGTCGTTTCACGGTGTAAGCAAGGCCGCGATCAATGAACCGCGGGGGTGGAGGGGGCTTGTCGGGAGGGACCAGAGGGCTCCTTTGGACCGGCTTCACCCGGCTGACGTGGAAGGTGGGGTGGATGCGGGTGGACCTAGGGAGCTTGAGTCTCACAGCAGATCTATTAATAACCCTTGACACAGGGAAAGGACCAATAAATCTGGGTGCCAACTTACGGGATTCTAATCGTAAGGGGAGGTCCTTGGAGGAGAGCCAGACTCGTTGACCCGGGCTATAGGCTGGCGCTGGTCTGCGACGTCCGTCTGCCGTCTTCTTGTATGCGGCCGATGAGCGGAGAAGGGCCTGTCTAGCCCGGGTCCACATCCGTCGGCATTGTCGGACCATGGCTGTAGCTGAGGGAACCATGACCTCCTGTTCGAGGTCAGGAAACAGAGGGGCTGGTAGCCGAAGACACACTGGAAAGGGGTTAACCCAGTGGAAGCTGATGGGAGAGTGTTGTGAGCATACTCAACCCAGGTGAGCATCTTGGACCACGAAGAGGGATTCTGGGAGCAGAGGCAGCGGAGCCCGGTTTCCAACTCCTGATTTAGTCTCTCAGTTTGCCCGTTGGATTGTGGGTGGTAGCCCGATGTCAGGCTCACCGTGGCTCCTAGCAGCTGGCAGAAGGCTTTCCAAAAACGGGCCACGAACTGGGGCCCCCGGTCAGACAGAACGTCTCTAGGGAAACCATGGACTCGAAAAACATGAGTGAGAATCACCTCCGCCGTTTCCTTGGCGGAGGGCAGTTTAGGCAGGGCAATGAATTTAACCATCTTAGAAAATCTATCAACAACAGTGAGAATGGTAGTGTTACCTTTGGAGGGGGGAAGGCCGGTCACAAAGTCCAGGGAGATGTCTGACCAGGGGCGCTGTGGCACAGGGAGGGGCTGGAGAAGACCCGCAGGAGGAGCATTGGAGGATTTGTTCTGAGAACAGGTGTCGCATGCTGCCACGTACTCCTTAACCTCCTTCCACATGGCTGGCCACCAGAATCTCTCCTTGATCCTGAAGATGGTTCTTCGGACCCCAGGATGACAGGATATTCTGGAGGTGTGAGCCCAGTGAATCACGGGGCCCCTCATCTCGGGGGGAACATACAGTCTGTTGGGGGGAACTCCCACCGGAACATTGGCAGAGGTGTTGGCCTCTTTAACCTTGGCCTCCACCTCCCATGAGACAGCACCAATGAAGCACTTATCTGGGAGTATGGGGGTGGTCTTAACCCTATCTAGCTCAGGGGTATGGATGCGGGACAGGATGTCAGGCTTGACGTTCTTAGAACCTGGTCGATAGGACAGAGTGAAATTAAAACGGGAAAAGAATAGGGCCCATCGGGCCTGGCGGGGGTTAAGTCTCTTAGCAGTTTTCAAATATTCTAAATTCTTATGGTCAGTCCATACCAGGAAGGGGTGTTCAGCCCCCTCCAGCCAATGCCTCCATTCCTCCAAGGCCGTCTTAACCGCTAACAGCTCCCGATCCCCCACAGCATAGTTGCGTTCAGCAGGAGACAGCTTCTTGGACAAAAAAGCACAGGGGTGAATCTTATTGTCCTTGCCTGATCGCTGAGAGAGGATAGCTCCAACCCCGGCGTCTGAGGCGTCGACCTCCACAATGAACTGAAGAGAGGGATCTGGGAGCATTAGGACAGGGGCTGAGGAGAATAGCCACTTGAGGCGTCGGAAGGCGGCATCAGCAAGAGGGGTCCATGAAAAGGAGACCTTAGAGGAGGTGAGAACATGGAGAGGGGCAGCGACAGAACTGAAATCTCTTACAAATTTCCTATAAAAATTAGCAAAACCTAGGAAGCGCTGCACATCCTTACGGGAGGAAGGGGTAGGCCATTCAGCGACTGCCTGGACCTTCCTGGGGTCCATCTGTATCTGTCCCTCTGAAATAATGTAACCCAGGAAGGAAACAGAGGAGCGGTGAAATTCACACTTGTTGGCATTAACATATAGTCTGTGTTCTAGGAGACGACGAAGTACATCTCTCACATTCTGTATGTGGGACTGTAAGTTGGGGGAAAAGATCAAAATATCATCAAGATAAACGTACACCGTTCGGTTCAACATGTCCCTCAAAACATCATTAATCATGGTTTGAAAAACGGCTGGTGCATTAGTCAGGCCAAAAGGCATTACCAGGTACTCATAATGGCCTATAGGAGAATTAAAGGCGGTCTTCCACTCGTCTCCTTCCCTTATCCTAACTAAGTGATAAGCATTTCTTAGGTCAAGCTTAGTGAATACCTTAGCCCCTTGCAATTGGTCAAAAGCGGTGGACATTAGGGGAAGGGGGTACCTGTTCTTAACAGTAATGTTATTTAAGCCTGTGTAGTCAATGCACGGCCGGAGAGATCCATCCTTTTTGTCTACAAAAAAGAATCCTGCACCTGCAGGAGAGGAGGAGGGTCTGATGATGCCCGCCTTGAGGGAGGAGGTGATGTAATCTTCCATAGCCTGCTGTTCAGGTCGGGAAAGGGAGTATAATCTCCCCTTAGGAATGGGGGCCCCTGGTAATAAATCTATAGAGCAGTCATAGTTTCTGTGGGGAGGTAACGAGGTAGCCTTAGCCTTGCTGAAGACCTCAGATAGGTCCCTGTAGCATTCAGGGACGTCCTTAAGCTCTAAAACGTCGGGGCTGCTGGCAGGGCTAGTGTCGGTCTTATCAGCCTGGGCCGTGGAAAAACAGTCTCTCCACACTCTTTTCCCCAGCCCAGTATCTTCCCTGTGGCCCAGTTAATGTGAGGGTTATGTCGTCTCAGCCAAGGGAAGCCTAAAATGAGAGGGTGGTGAATAGAGTGATAAAGAAAAATGTCACCTTCTCTGTGTGGCCATCTTTGAAAGTTACATTGACCGGGGTGGTTTGCTGGGTTACCAAGCACATGAGCCGGCCGTCTAGGGCTGTTGCAAACAGTGGCTGGGATACCGGCTCGTGACCTAGCTGAAGCCGTTCTGCTAATATGTAGCTCATCAGATTAGCATCTGCCCCTGAGTCCACTAGCACAGGGTGGATAAGAGTCAATTTATCAGTATTTAACGTTACGTGGGATAACTGTCTCTTGGTAACACGGGATGAATTGGATGGACTCACCCTTGGCTGAGCAGGATCGCTGGGGAGAGCTGATCTCAGGGGACAGGTGGCGATGAAATGACCCAACTGAGAGCAATAGAGGCACCTCCCCTCATTGCGTCGTCGCTGGCGCTCAGCTGGGGACAGGCAAGTGTGACCGATCTGCATGGGAATCGGTGCGTCCTGCGGCGGGGGCCCCTCCAATGCTGGGAACGAGAGACCGGGGGGTGGGGGAATCTGTGGCAGAGTGTAGCGCTGTCCTGGAGAGCGTCGAGAGAACGGGGGGACGGAACGCTGGTGCTCCGTCAGTCGTTTGTCGATCCTGGAAGCCAGCGCGACGAAGGTGTCCAAATCGGATGGCAGGTCCAGCGGCGCCAGGTGGTCCTTGATGCTCTCCGTCAACCCGTTGTGGAAAGCGTCTACCAACGCCGGCTGGTTCCACCCGCTGTCGGCGGCTAGCGTGCGGAACTCAATAGCATAGTCGATGACCGTTCTCCTGCCTTGTTTGAGAGCTACCAAGGCTTTGGCAGTCTCTCGACCAGGGATGGCGGACTGAAAAACAGACTTAAATGTGTCTATAAACTGTGGCAGGGAGTCACAAACGGTGGAACGGCGACTCCATTCCGCTGTAGCCCAAGCCTTAGCCCGGCCGGACAGGTAGGAGATTATGTAGGCTACTTTGGCTCTGTCAGAAGGGAAGGCAGCCGCCTGGAATTCAAAATGTAGCTCACATTGGGCCAAAAAGGGCGACAGTCACCTGACTCACCGGAAAAACGTTCAGGGCTGGATAAACGGAGCATCGTGGTCTCCGGAGCCGTAGGGAGAAGCGCCGTGGAAACGGAAGCCTCGGCCGGCGGAGCGGTAACGGAGTCGAGGGGCTGAGTGGACTGTTCGAGACCCTGGATACGGCTGGCAACGTGGTCCATCCGGGCCATCAAGGCGACGCAGGCAGCCTCGGTCTGTCGTGCCGCTGCGGTCATCTCCTGGCGCATGCTGATCAGCTGATCTTCCTGCTGCTGGAGCTTCTGTCCTTGTGCCATCAGGACCGCACATACCTGATCAGGCCCTGCGGGGTCCATGTTTTGGCCAGTTCGTACTGTCATAAACAGAACAGGAGGACCCAACAATGCAGAGGCGAGAGGCAGGCGAGCAGTAGAAGAGGGTTTATTACAATACGTCCAAAATTCCAGGAAATCAGTCAGAGGGCAAGCAGAGGTATCCAAATCGGCAGGCAAAAAACAACAGTCCAAGGAATAAGGCAAGGAATCAAAACACGAAGGTCAAACTGGGAAAAGAACGCTGGAACGCTTTCTGAAAACAGACAAGACGAACTGGCAACAGGAGGGGAAAAAGGTAAGGCTAATATAGGCTGGGGAGGAGGAGACAATGACAAACAGGTGAGGCACATTAGGGTAATGAGGAGAGGGAAAACTAGACAGGAAGTAAGGGAACAAAACAGAACCTTAACAAAATAAAACAGGAAGTAACAAGACAAACTCAACTAACGGACCCTGACAATGTAATCCTTTCACGAGATCCCCAACGGCTTCACAATGGCTCGAAATTGCTGCAGACAGCTTGGGGGACTCTTTACTAGCTGCCAGCTTACACATTTTGCGATAGATCATGGACAATCCCAGGCCAATTAACAGATGTCCAGCTATCAGAAATCTGAATACGTAAATATCCTCCACATCCTCCAGGTACATTGGTGCCAAACATACGACTTGCCACGCACGATACGAGTCCCTCGCATATCCAGCAGCAAAGGTACCATCCGGACACACCGCTTCTCCCGGAGCGGCACTCCTCCGTGAAAAAAGAGTATCAATCGTGCTGAGGGTCCAGTTGATCACATCCATATTTAGGAATTTGGAAATTTGGAAAATCTGCTCCAAAAAGCGAGGAAATGACGAAAACAAGAGAGGCACGCAGACAACAGGAGCAATAGATAAGAGAGGAAAGAGAGAGACGTCTGCTCGCTCTGACGGTCAGAATGTTCTGCTCTATAATGCGCTCCTTTTGTTTATATATCGTGCCAATTGCCGAATGGTTCACATTGTACGCGCGTGCCACATTCTCCATCTTCTCACCAGCATCAAGTTTCTTTATTATCGCCACCTTCTTTTCAAATGAGATGGCTTGCCGCTTTTTCATAGAAGCTTCCCTAGAAACTTTTCGCTTTTCACCAACCATATTGGATTACTGTACGCATGCAAGAAAAACAACAAAGTTCGTAACACCGCACCGTAGTAACACCGTAGTACGCCCACTCACTGAAGTTCTGAACACTTCAACTGAGTGGGCGTGACGCTTGGGGGATGCTGCGCAGCACCTGCCTGTGCGTCAGTGGTGGAAATACGCACTACGTACTGTGCGTCAGAGGCGGAAATACGCACTACGTACTGTACCCGGAAGTCGGAATAGGCGCTAAATACAAAAACTCACTTACGTACATGTACAGCGCTTTTGCCCAAACATTTAACTTTTTTTTTTTAATTTTCGACCCTGTTCGTAACTCCGAATGTTCATAAATCGAATGTTCGTATGTCGAGGAGCGTCTTGTATACCATTCAGTATCTCCCATGTCTTCTTTATATTGGATTTGTTGGTATACAGAATTTGTTTGTAGTATTGACGCTTCCCAAACACGTGACCTTCGTAAAAGCAAGCACCATTTTGGACATGAACATCACTGCGGTATGAACGTGTTTGAATGCGATGAAGACGAGTTGGACACTCAAGATTTGGATTAAACGAAGTGAACGAGATGACACCGCCACTATCCAGCAAGACAGCACATTTACAGGGTGAGCAGAGGGAGAGATATTTTGAAAAGCTGAAAATAGCTGGTTTAGATAGTGATGTCTACCTGCTTGCGCCCGGATTGTTTACGGACGTGAGAAAGTACACCAAGACCTCGTTGTTACCAGACTTCGGTCCTCATGATGTGTACATGTATGTCACAAGTAACGCATCGCCATACACAGGATGTGACCTGAAGGCATACAAGAGTTTGGATGCCTACAAATATTTCGTATCTGGCTGGGTTACATGTCTCTATCAGTGGGTCGTCCCTGGAGCTGGTGGTCGTCATCTCATTACCGCCAAGGTTTGTTCACATTTTTAATTTAATATCGGTCCTCTGGACAAACTAAATGTCATTAAATGTCACTGACATAACTTTTTAGTCTGTTGTTCATGGCCGTTATAAATTTGCTGCTACCAGGCAATGAACAAGAACTGTGTTATTAGGCTCAGTGTCTGTGTTGTGTATGTAGGCGATTAGTCGCATCTTCTCCTTCTGTCCGGATCCTTTGGGATACGATAAAACGACATATCCTGCCTACTGTGCTGGTGATTACTACACCCGGGTGCACAACAATACAACGGCATGATTGCGAAATAGGAAGTAACTTAACGCAATGGCTATATTCGATATCTGTGTCCTTTAACGTTCCGTTGATCTCTGCTGTGTTGTTGGCTGTGGTATCCCACTTCATGTCCAAAATGGCGGCCACAAATTTGTGAGGTCACGTGGGATGGGTCAACAACTGTCAAGCAGTTCTAATCACATTAGTTAATTTATTTTTGTATGTCTTATATCTTTGTTCTGTATCGTTGGTTTTGAGCTTGATAAACAATTTATATAGGTTTTGCTTTTTTTTTTAGAAGCATTCAATATTCGTTTTGTAAGCCAAGGCCTTTTCATTGATTTCTTCTTTATACTGAGTTCTTTAACTGGGCAATTGTTTATTATATTACAGGGCTCTCAAGTCTCACGCAATTCGACGTGTTCACACGCTCACACATGGCATTTCTCACACTGATTTTTTTTTTTTGTGCCCAGAAAATCGGTCTGTGTGGCTCAGTTTATGCAGGCTCCGTGCGTTTTCAGCAAAAAACCTCCCCCTGCTCCGGGCGCACGGTCCGAGCGGAGGCCGGAGCAGACGCGCCGTCCCCCGGGCACGTCCTGAGCCTCAGTCCCGGTGCCACGTCTCCTCTGAGACGCACCGACTCCGGTCCCGGTGTCTCCGTCTGTGCGTAACGTGTCCCCCCCGACGGCTTACGCGCGGAATACGCACGGCCCAGAGCCGAACTGCCCATGGTGAGACGCGGTGAGACGCGGTGAGACACGGGCCCGGTGCATTAACCAGACTCTTAAGAAAGAAAGAAAGCTATGCCTTTATTAGTCCCACAGTGGGGAAATTCCATTTCTGCATTTAACCCATCCTGTTATTAGGAGCAGTGAGCAGCACATTACTGCGCCCGGGGACCATCTCCATGATCTTCTTGCTTCGGCTTGGTCAGGACCTAAGCTGGAGGATTAAGACGTTGGTTCCTTTTAGTTTTCGAATATGTTTTAAGAGAGCCACTTTGTTTTTTCGATTGACGAACCTCAGGATGACAGCAGGTGTTTGGTTGTTCCTGGAGGGCAGCGGGTGACAGGCCTCGATGTACTCCGGGTCCATCTCTATCCCCTTGTCATGGAGGAAAGATGCAACCTGTTTCTCCACTGACCACGACTCTGACCACGGCAGCCACCGCTCATGCATATGAGCACGGCTTGATTTTAATCCCGGTCATGATCAAGTCATTCATGTGAGTGTATATTGTTCCACCTCGTCAACTCATCTCTCCAAATCCTGCATGCGCCGAACCTTCTCTGCGCTCTGCATGCGCAGTGCGTTCACCTGCTCCAGCAGTGTCAGGAGCTGTGTTTGCTGCTCACTGACTGTTTTAATCTCGCCGGTCAGGAAGTCGAGGGAAGCTTTAATGTCCTCGAACTCCTCGGGTGTCGGGCCTCTTCTTAGTTCTTCTTCTTAGGTGCCATTTTTGACACACACAGCAACAATGAACCATACAGTAACAAAATTTGTTGCGGCGCGTCTTCACACATGCCTACTCAAGCCGCCATCTTTCGCCATGTCAGTGTCTGGGATCATGTCACAGCCGGCGCCACGAGGGGGTGTTTGGGGGGCGACGCCCCCTCACGTCATCAGTCCCGCCCCCTCAGGTGAGAGTTGTAAAAGAAAAAATAAATTAAAATAAATACTGCAAAAATACTAGCCCACGCTATTCAGCAATACAAATGAGTTAAAACATAGATCAAATTAATTATTTTTAAAACAAACGGATAAGGCAATTGTTCAAAGCGATTTGATAGGCTGAGGGTGGCGCCACGCACCGCACAACTTGCGCGGGATATGGTTGCTAGGCTTCATTGTAGTGGAAGTACACCCTGGTACACCCCCGCCCTCAGACACCTCAAAACACAAGGCCGCAGACTGGAGAGACTGTACAGGAAAACCGGACTCATCATACACAAAGACATGTTCACCTCACACATCCTCCATTACAAACAGTCCATATCCACAGCAAGATCCACATACTACTCTAATTTAATCAGTTCACATGAAGGTAACTCAAAAACACTATTCTCACTCCTCTCACAGATCACAAAACCCCCGGACTCACTTCCACCTCACCTCTATTCCTCAGAATTCTGCAATAACCTGGCTGCTTTCTTTACCACCAAAATTCAACTGATCCACCTGCAACTTAACCCCTCTGTTTCAAACCCACCTGTTTCATCTTCCGTATCCCCAACACACCTGCTTTCTTCTTTCACCCTGCCCTCCATCTCCCAAATCTCCACTCTCATTCAGAACTCCAAATCCTCCACCTGTCAACTAGATCCTCTCCCTACTGTCCTCATCAAAACCTCCATCCCTGCACTGTCCCCCCTCATAACTAATATCATTCACTCCTCTCTCATCTCCGGTACTGTTCCCTCCACTCTCAAAACCGCTGCAGTCACTCCAATCCTCAAAAAACCCGGTTCTGATCCCTCTGACCTCAATAACTTCTGTCCTATTTCAAACCTACCCTTCATTTCCAAACTTCTTGAGAAAACTGTTGCTGCCCAACTCCACACCCATCTTTCCTCCAATAACATCTACGAACAATTTCAATCTGGCTTCCGTCCCCTCCACAGCACTGAAACTGCCCTCCTGAAAATCACTAATGACCTCCTCCTCTCTGCTGACTCTGGTTCACTCTCCATCCTCCTCCTGCTAGACCTCAGTGCAGCATTTGACACCATTTCACACTCCATCCTCCTTGACAGACTTTCCTCCATCTGCATTTCTGGTACTCCCCTCTCCTGGTTCCACTCCTACCTCTCACACCGCTCCCAGTTTATTCAGGTCAAGTCATTCACCTCACACCCCTCCCCTGTCACGTCAGGTGTTCCTCAGGGTTCTGTCCTCGGTCCTCTGCTATTTTTAATCTATCTCCTCCCCCTTGGTTCCATCTTTAGAAAACACCACATCCACTTTCACTGCTACGCGGATGACACCCAGCTCTACATCTCCACTAAACCCAACTCCACACTTCCACCCTCCTCTCTGACAAACTGTCTCACAGAAATACAAACCTGGTTCACCTCATTCTTCCTCAAACTTAACGGCAATAAAACAGAACTTCTCCTCATCGGCACCAAATCCAACCTAAGCAAAATAAATCCTTTTTCCATATCCATCGACGGCTCCTCTATCTCCCCCTCCCCTCAGGTAAAGAGTCTGGGTGTCATCCTCGACAGCACACTTTCCTTCACCTCCCATATCAACAACACCACCCGTTCCGCCTACTTCCACCTCAGAAACATCCGCCACCTCCGTCCCTCACTCTCCCCACACACCACTGCCATCCTCATCCATAGCCTGGTCACTTCCCGTATAGACTACTGTAACTCTCTCCTGTTCGGCCCCCCACAGAAATCACTCCATAAACTCCAACTGGTCCAAAACTCAGCTGCCCGCATTATCACACACACACCCTCCCATCACATCACACCTGTCCTGCAACAGCTCCACTGGCTCCCCATCACACACCGCATACACTACAAAATCATACTCCTCACTTACAAAGCCATCCACAACCTCGCCCCTCCATACCTGTCTAACCTCATCCACATCTCCACACCTGCCCGCTCCCTCCGCTCCTCCTCCTCCCTGCACCTCACTGTCCCTCCTGCCCGTCTCGTCACTATGGGAAGCAGAGCCTTCAGCCGCTCTGCTCCCCAGCTCTGGAACTCCCTCCCCCCATGATCGCCGCGACACACACTCACTCTCACACACACTCACTCTCACACTTCAATCACACTTCATCTAAACTCAAAACTCATCTGTTTAGAAAGGCCTTCTCACTCTGACCACTTTGACCATAACTGCACTGTCTTTTAATCTGTATCTGGTTTTTTTTATGTATTTTTACACTGTTTTTATTTTGTTTTTTCTTGTTTTATTATGTACTGTATTATTTAATTAATGTATTTAATATCTTGATGTACGGCGACCTTGGGAGCCTAACAAATAAAATGTATTATTATTAAGTGGATTAAATGATGGATATACGAACGTGGATTAAATCAGGGCTCTCAAGTTTTGTGCTTGAGACTGCGTCTAATTTCCGAGGAACGGGGGGGGGGGGGGGGGGGGGGTTGAATTGCGTGAGAAATGCCGTGTGAGCGTGTGAATACGTCGAATTGCGTGTGTCACACTCTCAATGCATGAGACTTGAGAGCCCTGTGTAAATGTTTGTCTGAAGAGCAAACTTAAACTATAAAGCAACTAATGAGAGTTATATAAATGAAGTTATTACCTGATGGTTCTCAGTTTGTTTTATCATCATCGTTTTGTCATTCCTCGTGTTCAGTCGCTGTCCTTATCACTGACAGTGCAGTGCGTGCTTAGCAGCTGAAACTACACTCTACAGCCTGCCCACTCTACAGTCTGCCCAACAACAGAACAATCTATTTTCTGATTGGCTGAAAAGGGCGCGGCGCCTGATAACTGAGATTTTTTTCCGGGGAGCGGGGCGGGGAGGAGGGGGGGAGTTTTTTTCGCTGAAAACGCGCGGTGCCTGCATAAACTGAGCCACACAGACCGATTTTCTGGGCACAAAAAAAAAAAAAAATTCAGCGTGAGAAATGCCATGTGTGGCGTGTGAGCGTGTGAACACGTCAAATTGCGTGTGTCACACTCTCAATGCGTGAAACTTGAGAGCCCTGAAATTAAATCTAGTAAGATTCCTCCAGAGGATCCGAGACCTTGTTCACCAGCACCACCAGACACAGCCTTACAGACTTCTTCAGCGGAGCCAGCTGAATCGTTTCTTCAGTGTGTTTAGTGATCACAGGCGCAGCATGCTGCATGAACGAAAGGCGAACTTGATAAGGCTGGCATTTGAGACTGACCTAACAAGGAAATTCAACGGAGAGTGGCGAGATGTCCTTCTCCGAAGATTCAACGAGACATCCAACCGAAGGCTTCAACTTTTCTGAGGTAGGCTAGCTTCCAGTTCCTACACAGTATTTTATGTTAAGGTGTGGACTTTATAGTAAGAGAAAAGTTATGTGTTGTAAATATATGTAGGTACATGAAAGGTTTATCCTTTGCGCTGTGTTTGCGCTTGTGGTGGAGGGCTATGTGGCGTTAATGTACTGTCTCTTGGCGTTGCTCAGATCACTTGTTGGCTTGGTTTTGTGGTATGCAGGAGATCACGAGGGTCTACATTCAAATAATAATAATAAAAAACTCTCATCACTTTTTACTTTTAGTCAGTCTCTTACAAAGGTGTAGTCTAAATGCAAGAGCTCTCGAGGAGCGCGCCTGACCCATTACGCACGCGAGCGAGGAGCGCACTTTGTTGTGGGATGTGTGTGTGCGTGTGTGTGACGCGACGCGACCCCGCCCCATCTGATAAACTCATCGCCCCCTTATTATTTTATGTCTGGCGCTGGGCCTGGATCATGTCAGTGTCTGGGAGGATTTCAGCAGATTTCAGGCTCTCCCAGGGGGTGGGGATAGGTGTATTGATCGATCAGGTATGAATGGATGTCCGGCTACTGAAGCTTGAGCTCTTTCTTCTCATCATTTACGCACTCCCCTGTATTTTACGCATATGGTGATTAAGATGTATTCCACCCACTAATGTGCATAGCATCATAACTTATTTTATTACATGGTGATAAACTGTTTTAGTGCATTGAGTGTTGCAACTTCATGTTAACTGCACAGACAGTGGCGCTTTGTGCACTCAGGCAGCGCGCATCCACTGTGTTGATAAACAAATAATCTGTCTCTTGAGTTATGCCTAAAATGCATTTAAAATCATAGTTATGTGGCTAATTAGCATCTATTCAGACCAAGCAATCACACTTAATTTCAGCAGCAATAGTGCTTTTATTTAAGTATTATAAATCTGATGCAGAATACAGAGAAATATAAAAATAAACATAAAAATAAATAATAAAACAGTTCTTTAACAAGCTGTGAATCTAGTGGAGCAGATGAAGGGATGGAGAATATTGCAGCGCTCACTCGACCAACCTCTTGATTCTGGAAAGAAAAAAAAATAAATTATTTCTTTGGTCTGTAACAGTAATATATTACACTTTGTTCTTAATGAAATGAAATTTGATTTGAATAGTTTTTTTTTTACTAATTTAGAGTGATTTATTAAGGCTGGATTGAAAAATCTCATAGTGCTGGCATGTACTATTTACTTTTCAAATATGAGGATATTACTACTAATACTGCTACTATTAATGGTATTAGTGCTACTACCACAGTTACTGCTGCTTTACTGCTTCTACTACCACTTCCACTCTGCTGCAATGACTACAACTACCCTGTACCTATTGGCCACTCTTCTAAACATCAAAAGTATAAAAATGCAGTATTTTTTATATTAACTCTCATGAACTGTCTTACCTTGGCTGTTAAGGAATACACAATCATAGCTGGAGCTCTGCAAATAATACCAGTTGTTGTAGTCAAAAGCAGAGCCATCGTCCCATTTCCAGAATCCCTGAAAAGAAATCAAATGTATTACAGTAACACAGAGTGACAATGAATATGGTACAAAGAACAGTGAAAATGTGGTACAGAGGGGACAGTGAATATGTGGTACAGAGGGGGGACTTAAATAGTGAGACAGATGGAGGAGCGCGTATCCTGCTGTGATACGCGCTCCTCCATGAGTTTATGGATATAAAAAAAGCACAGAGGAGTGAGGACAGAGGACAGGATCAGTGAGGACAGGAAGAGTGAGGACAGGAGCAGTGAGGACAGATGGAGACGAGGCTGTAAAACTTCTGTCACTATCCACAGTCCTCATACCTCGCCTTTACCTCCTACCTCGAAGGTAAAGGTGGATTCGCCGTATGTTTTGGTGCGGAGTTTATTCACTGTTTATGAGTAACATCAGCGCACGTGACAGGGATCGTACACTAAAGTCGTGCATGTGCGCGTACATGAGCAACCGTGCCAAACTTTGCCCCACCTCCTCCAACCGGGCCAAAGTCCCATCCGGGCCAAAGTCCCACCCGTGCTGCGCCTGGGCACAATTCTAAAGTCCTAGTGTGAGTGCACTAGGCAAACTTAATGTTTACATTTTATAAAGTTTATCTCGTCACGTCTGTGCGCGGTGCTCTCATTATTGTGCGCTGCAAGAAGCACTCACATGTGTGACTGTTTTGTTTTCCTCATTCGCACTGCTGAAATATTTGCTCGAGTGAAATGGTCGCACTGTAGAGCCCTGGTACAGAGGAGGGACCAGTACCAGGGCTGTCCCTGGTACTGGTCCCTGGTGTCTGACCAGCAGCATTAAACAGAAACGCAGGGACTCAGGATTGCATATTGTAACAGGGATGAGATTACAATTCATTTTTTATTAAAATATCGTCCAGCCTTTATCTAAAACTAAAAACCTCTTTTTCTTATTAAGGCAAAGGTGTTTTCAACGGTCATACCTGGAAGCGGTATCCTCCAATCCAGGCGGTTAAGAATCCAGCTCTCCAGGTAAGCTGCTTCAGGAAGCTGTACTCCCACAGGTCATGAACTGAGGCCAAGCTCGCCCCCAGACTCTGACACATGGCCTTGGATTAGACAAATAAGAATCATGTAAGTCTTATTTAACATTACTGCTTTTCTAGGCAATGTGTGCATGTGCTTTTCACACCAAGTTTCAGCTCATTTAGCCATTTAGTTGTCTGAATAGTCCCCAGGAAAGACCAAGTATAGACTTCAAATGATATGAATAGTTAAAGGTCCTGTGTTAAACATAACGTTCTTACCTCATCAAAAACATACCTGGAGCCTGGGTTTGTTTCATTCACATGTGTGTGAGTAATCCTGAATTATTGGACTGTCTACATCTCCAAAGCTCAAAAATGCTCTGTTCCACCTTGTGATGTGGACACTTAAACTGGACACTTTTAAACTTTTGTTCTGTAGAGATTGGTAATTCCAGGGCTGAAATTAATGATTCTCGTGAAGGAGTGAGGAGTTTAAAAACACATTGGAGCACTTCCTGTATTACCACATGACATCACAAGGTGGAACAGAGTGTTTTTTGTTTGAGAGAACTCAGCCTAAAGATGCAAGATTTGTATGTTAAACATGTGTGAATGAAACAAAACTCAACTCCAGATCTGTTTCTGATGAGGAAACAACATAGTAACATAGATCAGAAAATAACATAATATGGGCCCTTTAAATAAATAAAAAAGTCCCATGTTGTAGTTTGAGAACCAGTACACTATCAACATTCAAATATAGGCAGTTAAAGTGTCTTGCCCAAGGACACAATGGAACAGACCCGCTAACTTGGTGTTCACAGTATTTGTGTGACTTACATCTGCATTGGTCCAGGAATAGGTCAGGTTCACCAACAGGTAACAGGCCCCATTGTACTGCTGCCACCCATATGGACACTGTGTATTGGGAACACCTACAGAGAGCATTAGGGTTAGGTAAAGGTGCACTATGTAACTTTGTGGTTGGGGGTCCGTCACCTGCTTGTTTCCATGGATATGTCAATGCTCTGCCTGGAATGTTCCACAGTATGACAATAAACAGGTCTACTTTACATTTATTCAATTACAGGTGGTTTTACTGCTCAGGTGTTCTGACTGTAAGCGGGCTGCCTCTCCACAGATCTGACCTGTATTTAGGCTGGTTTAGTTTCCATGAAGATAGAAAGGTTTAATACCACAACAGTGAAACATTCCAGACAAATAAATAACCATGTCCATGGAGAAAAGCATTTGACAGACCTTCCACCAGAAAACTTACACTTTGAATTTTAAGTGAAGAAAATGCAGTGTTAAAAAAAAAAAAACGTCATCATGGATATCAGTTAATCAGTTATCAGTTAGGACCGTTACCACAGCGATTAACAATTCAAAAATAAATATATCCCATATACTGAATATTGATCAGTGTGGTAATGGTCATCAACATTCAGTAGGATATATTTAGGATATATATTTAGGATATATTAAGTCATTGTGGTCCTCAGGTCTGTTTGTGATGAGGAAACAACTTTATAGCAGAGATCAGGAAATAGCATAACATGGGCCTTGAATAAATTTGCTTTCCTCTTATCCTGGGGCAAGGAATATTTTTTTTTATGGGTCAAAACCATAGAAGCTTCTGTGAAATCCAAATGAGACTAAACCAGGACTAAACCAGTACTGACACCACAAAAAGGTCAATCTTTACAAATAAAATTTTAAAAAGTCAATTTGATTTGAGTAAATTTCACATGACAAGTGAAATTATCTTTCAGAATTATCTTTAAGAAAACAATGACTCTTTGCGCTTAAAATAAGAAACAAAATCTATGTTGTTTGAATCGAGAAAGAAATACTTATTCCATTGGTAGATAACTTTACTTGTCAAATCAAATCTACTCAAATCAAGTTAAATTGTTCTTAATTTGAGTCATTTAAATGTACCTAGATATTACTTTTGCAGTGAAACTAAACCAGTAACTAACAAAAACAAAACTCTGTAGGTTCTATATAATAATGAATCTTACCCTGAACAACTGGAGTAGGAGGTGGTGCATTTGACAACAGGCTGGGAGCGCTTTTAACAGCTGCCTTCACTGCTTCTACGGGAAAAGATTAGGGACATTTCAGTCTCTGGTGTATACTGTTTTGAAAAAATCAATTAGTAGGATCAATAATTTACCAGGTGCAAGTGGTTGAGAGGCTACGTCCTCTACTTCTGTCAACAAGTATTAAAAAAAAAAAAGTACTGTAAGTTATAACATCATTCTGTCTTATGGAACTTAAAAAAAAAAAAAACATTTTAACATTAAGATATTTTTTTAAAAATAGATTCAAAACCTAATCTTTGACTAAATGTTTTATATCTTTGTGGTTTATGAAGTTTTCATATTTATTTCAACCATTTAAAGGTTGTTAATATTGTGCTATTTTCTGATCTATGTTATAATATAGTTTGCACTTGAAAAACACACCTGCAGTTGTGTTTTCTTTCATTCACACATTTAACATGGAAAAAGCTTTGTTTTCCCAAGTGGTAATACAGGAAGTGCTCCACTGTGTTTTTAAACTCCGTACCTCTTCACTAGAATCATTTGGATCATTTCAGACCCGGGATTTCCAATCTCTGCTGCACTATGTAACTTTGTGGTTGGGGGTCCGTCACCTGCTTGTTTCCATGGATATGTCAATGCTCTGCCTGGAATGTTCCTCAGTATGACAATAAACAGGTCTACTTTACATTTATTCAATTACAGGTGGTTTTACTGCTCAGAAATACTTAAAAGGTGTTCTGACTGTAAGCGGGCTGCCTCTGCACAGATCTGACCTGTATTTAGGATGGTTTAGTTTCCATGAAGATAGAAAGGTTTAATACCACAACAGTGGAACATTCCAGATAAATAACCATGTCCATGGAGAAAAGCATTTGACAGACCTTCCACCAGAAAACTTACACTTTGAATTTTAAGTGAAGAAAATGCAGTGTTAAAAAAAAAAAAAAAAAAAAAGTTAATCATGGATATCAGTTAATCAGTTATCAGTTAGGACCGTTACCACAGCGATTAACAATTCAAAAATAAATATATCCCATGTATTGAATATTGATCACTGTGGTAATGGTCATCAACATTCAGTAGGATATATTTAGGATATATATTTAGGATATACTAAGTCATTGTGGTCCTCAGGTCTGTTTGTGATGAGGAAACAACATTATAGCAGAGATCAGGAAATAGCATAACATGGGCCTTGAATAAATTTGCTTTCCTCTTATCCTGGGGCAAGGAATTTTTTTTTTTTATGGATAAAAACCATAGAAGCTTCTGTGAAATCCAAATGAGACTAAACCAGTACTGACACCACAAAAAGGTCAATCTTTACAAATAAAATTTTAAAAAGTCAATTTGATTTGAGTAAATTTCACATGACAAGTGAAATTATCTTTCAGAATTATCTTTAAGAAAACAATGACTCTTTGCGCTTAAAATAAGAAACTAAATCTATGTTGTTTGAATCGAGAAAGAAATACTTATTCCATTGGTAGATAACTTTACCTGTCAAATCAAATCTACTCAAATCAAGTTAAATTGTTCTTAATTTGAGTCATTTAAATGTACCTAGATATTACTTTTTGCAGTGAAACTAAACCAGTAACTAACAAAAACAAAACTCTGTAGGTTCTATATAATAATGAATCTTACCCTGAACAACTGGAGTAGGAGGTGGTGCATTTGACAAGAGGCTGGGAGCGCTTTTAACAGCTGCCTTCACTGCTTCTACGGGAAAAGATTAGGGACATTTCAGTCTCTGTATACTGTTTTGAAAAAATCAATTAGTAGGATCAATAATTTACCAGGTGCAAGTGGTTGAGAGGCTACGTCCTCTACTTCTGTCAACAAGTATTCATCTTGAATTGGAAAAAAAAAAGTACTGTAAGTTATAACATCATTCTGTCTTATGGAAATTAAAAAAAAAACAACATTTTAACATTAAGATTTTTTTTTTTTTAATAGATTCAAAACCTAATCTTTGACTAAATGTTTTATATCTTTGTGGTTTATGAAGTTTTAGTATTTATTTCAACCATTTAAAGGTTGTTAATATTGTGCTATTTTCTGATCTATGTTATAATATAGTTTGCACTTCAAAAACACACCTGCAGTTGTGTTTTCTTTCATTCACACATTTAACATGGAAAAAGCTTTGTTTTCCCAAGTGGTAATACAGGAAGTGCTCCACTGTGTTTTTAAACTCCGTACCTCTTCACTAGAATCATTTGGATCATTTCAGACCCGGGATTTCCAATCTCTGCTAATCAAAAGGTAAAAGGTAGTTGTAAACTTGAAAACTACCACTGTATGACATCACAAGGTGGAACAGAGCATTCTGGGCTTTGGAGATGTAGACAGACTGATTACTCAACCGTGTGAATGAAACAAAACACGACTGGGTATGTTTTTGATGAGGTAACAGCATTATAACGTGGCTCACAGGAGTAATTTTGTGTAATACTGGGCCTTTGAATTACTTACCAAGCACAACTGATTTATCATCTACTTTTGTCAACAGGTCTTCATCTGAACAATAAAATAAGAAAAACAACTTAGCAATAAATACATCTGAAGATAATAAGAATAATACATGAACATATTTAAGTTTGATGTCATATTGCAGAACCTTCCAGGCAAAGCAACAACATCTCCATGGCGACAAAGAGGTATTGTGTGCCCTCTAGTAAGAAAGTTCCACAGTGCATCTTTAATGGCACAAACCTGCGACAGAAACTTTGGACACTTCTTCTTGCGCTGCCTTTTCCACAGGAACAGCTATAAAGAGAAAACATATTTGTCAGTTTCAGATTTCATAGCAAACCCCAGAAATAAACTCATTTGCCATGAGTAAGACCTGCACCAAGGCAATGCTCCTATCCCGCAATGTTAAAGACATAGTGCCCAGACACCATTTAAAACCAGTAATAGTAGTCGTAGTAATACATGACCAGTTCTACTTCTACTTGAGTGGTATTATTTTGAATAGAGCCATACACAAGTCACTTATTTGAAAGAAAACATAAGTAACAAGACATAAATATATGAACAATCCTTTCAATATTTTTGTTGCTACTTACCATCAGCTGCACAAACGGCCAGGGCCCCACACAGAAGAGAGAGAAGCAGACAACTTTTCATCTTAAAGATTATTACAAAGTACACAGGGAATTACTGCAACTGCTACTACTGTTTAGAAGTACTGCAGCTTGTGGAGTATCTGATACAGTGAGCTCAAAGCCTGGATTTATATACACCAAGTTTGTCCCAGATCATCTGAGATAAAGAGTTGTAAAGCCACTTTACGACTTTGACAAAGAAGTTACTGTAAAGAAACACAAATGTTGCAATGTTGGAAATATGTCAACACAAAATTACCATATTTTAGTTAATATGTGACATGCACTTTGCTTTTATTGCAACCGGACTAATATTATTTGGGATCACAGTATCACATCACTATATCTGCTTTCTATATACAATTCAGATCTACATGATGGTTTTTCACTACATTGTAATAGCAGCTAATGTTTTCACCTAATTTAAACTGCTTCTCTCCTCACCGATTAAAGTTAACTGTTACAACTGGTCAGTCGGTTAGGGACATTTTTTTCTCTGACCCATATCCTTCAGTGCTGCTGGGGCAAATGTCCACATACATTAACATGTGTGTGACAGGTTTTGATGATTCTTAAATTTGGACTTCATCTGGCATGATAGTACCTGTTGTAAAAGCAAAAAATAGTTTTACACAAATCAAGAAGCAATTTGTGTAGAAAAGTTGAAAAATATGTTGAAAAGTACAAGAAGAGTTCTATTTTAGTGAATTCCATATTGAAACACTCAAGAAACACATTTTTCTGAAACTTTAAACATTATTTCAACAAAATGATGGCGTTTTCTTACTTCTTAATTCTTATTTGTCAATCATCAATCATAATTTCTGTGTATGTTTTAGGAGTTTTGGGTCAGAGTACAAAATTGTTGCTAGGTAACAGTTATTGTGATGTCATGATTTACAACCAGGAAGTAAAATTTGAAACCTAAAAAAATGCAGATTCAGGAAAAGAGTAGTCAATATTTTTGTAAAATCTTAAATATAATTATCTTAACTGTGCTTTAGTAAAATGAGTAGTCCAACCTGTCATTTAAAGGTAGTCGTACCTTCACTGGATGCAATGGACTGGTCGGCTGCTCACATAATGAGCAGATTTAGAAACTTTTCGCTTTTTGAGCAGTTTTTAACATCCTGTCATGGGATTTTAACCAATACACCATATGTGGCAGCAAATGTAGCAGAAGATCTTCAGAGGGAAAACTTTGAGGGAATGAACACAAGGGACTGTTGGATTGTTTGTTTGTGTTTCTGGTATCTATGAATGTGGAAGCAAATACGGCAGAAGATCTTCCAGATGAAACACTATGAGGGAATAGACCATTTCATCACCAAGTGAAACACCAGAGCGAAGCCTTTCCTGTTCCTGTGTTTATCTGGATCCCCCTGGACACTGCTGTGATGCTGCAAGACACAGTGGAGGGACACTTTTGGCTCTTCCTCTCCTCAAACTGCCCTGACACAGGATCTGCTGACCCTCCCTGACCAGTCCTCCAGTTAAACTGCACTGAGACCTTTGACTGAGACACAACGGCCACCGAGAAGTGCAGTGGAAATGTTGCTATAACATAAATTGTAAAGGTTTGCTGCAGCAAAACTTGAATTTCCCTCGGGATTAATAAAGTATCCAATCCAATCCAATCCAACTTTATTTCTATAGCACATTTTATAAACAGTTTCCAAAGTGCTGCACATAAAATTCAATAAAACTTAATAATAACATTACTAAAATAGCAATAAATAAAGTGATAATAATAAAATAACTAAAAACAAAAGCATTTATAAAAACATTACTAGAAAAGCAATAAAGTATCTGTCTGTCTGGATGATTTGACCTTGTACATGTTTTTGGGTTAATGAGGGAAACCGGAGAGCCCAGAGGCCACTCAGCCACAAAGTTATTTAATGCAGTAAATAGCCAGTCTAACAGAAATGATCATGGCATATTTTGGGCATTTGCTACCATGTATATTGTGAAAACTCTTGCCCCCATCTGGGAGTATTGTTTTAGGTAGTTCTAGGCCATGTGAGCCTGGCCCCCTGTCATGGCGCCAAGGCAATTTTGAGAAATGTACACAACAAATATGTAAGAAGCATGTAAGATATTGTCATTTCTTTAAAAAATACATTCTGCCTCCCTTTTTGGACTACCTAGTCATGAGGTGTCCCAAAGTAGTTTGTCTAATAATGCCTAATATTACAAAAACTTGTGATCCTACTATTAAAACAATGCAATTAGTTTTAACAGGAGGATTGGCAGAATTGCATGTATTTCCAGAACATATACAGGTCTAAACAACATGGTAAGCAGGTGATTAGACACAATGTTTTGATGTTTGTGGAAGAAATTATATGTAAATAGATGCTGTATTTGTGATTTGCTAATTGTGTCCATTATAATTGCAACTTCTATTTGATTATGATACATCTTGTTGCTCTACACTCTAAACCCAACCTGGTTTGTTGATTTTTTTTTTTATCATAAATTTTTCAGCCCTGGCAGGAAGCTCAGTCTTTATCTTAATGACTTTTACTGATAATACAGTGATTCCTTTGGGTCATAAAGATGTTTCCTTCTCTATTTACTGTAATGAACATGGCTTTCCCTGCACGTGTCCTTCACCTGTTGTAACCAGGAGCAATACTGTATCATAATGTGAATCATCACCGGTACAATTCACTCAAGTCACTTTACTATTTATTCTGTCCATATGCTGCACTATACAAACATTTACAGTATAGTCAGAGCCACTTATTAAATACAATAGTTTTATATCCTTAGATTTATTCTTGGCACAGAGTTGTGCTAAATTGTATTAGTATTTTCCCTGTTTCCTGCTGTTCTGGAACTTTATCTTGCAACCATTATTTCCCAATTGTGGGACAAATGGTTTAAGATTAAAATTGTTATTTATGTGTCTGTATATTTTGTGTGTGAGCAACATTATGTAACAAAATTATGATTTATACATATTAGTTGGTTCCAGCTCATGTTGCTTGAAGTCCAGTGTAAAGTTTCCTCAGTCGATGATGATTTGGGCTGCCATGTCATCTGCTCGTGTTGGTCCACTGTGTTTTCTGAAGTCCACAGTCAATGCAGCCATCTACCAGGACGAATTATGGCACTTCATGCTTCCTTCTGCTGACAGAAGGAGGTGCTGAGGTCATTTTCCAGCAGGACCCACACAGCCAAAGGTACCAAAAGATGACTCACTGAACATAGTGTTACTGTACTTGGCCTGCAAACTCACCTGACCTGGGATTTCTGAATTATACATATTGTGGTAAATAACTCAAATTGGATTAATTAAATTAATATGTATCATTTTGATCACTAACTTTGTGTACTAAATGCATATCAAACTGTACCTATCTAAGGCCGTGGCTCGTATATTTGCAGTACTTTCAGTAGTAGTAATTGTAAAACTTCTATAGTAATAGTTTTTTAAGATGAAATTCGTTCAGTTCTCCTCCTTCTATGTGGGGCCCTGGCCATTTGTACAGCTGAGAGTAAGGTTCTGCAAAAACATGCCCGGTGTAACTTTTGGTGGGGGTCTGGTACCTGCCTGTCTCCATGGAGATGTTATTGGTTTGCCTGGAATGTTCTGTTTGCATTACAGCTTGTTTCATTTTTTTTGGCACATTTATCTATTGAAAAGTGACATTTGCAAAACAGCTCACACAAACACCAAAAATCTCAAACTTTGATCATGTGTTTTTCTGTGCTCTTTCATTCATTTGACAGAGCAGCTCAGAAGTTTTAGTCCGTGTTTAATTTGAGTGAGCAATATCTCCAACATGGCCGCACATCCGGGTCATGGTCGGATTTTTCGAGTGAAAACACACTATTCGACCTAGATTCGAACACCGAACAGTGAGCGGGGCTTACACGGTTGAGTGATTAGCCCTTTATCTCAGACTTTTTTAATTTATTTATTTTATTTAACTTTTTTTTTTTTTACTATTTTCGTTTAGACTTAGACTTAGACAAACTTTATTGATCCACAAGGGAAATTGTTTTTTATGTATTTATTTTTCATTTAAATAGCGAACCAGGAAAAAAGTGGCAAGTCCATGATATTTATTCTCAGCGGGCTTGTCTGACTGTGTAACTTGTGGGTGGGTGTTCATTCATATGTTTTTTAAACAGAAAAAGCCTACATTTCTGTGTTCAAAAATATTACATATTCCTGGAGACCAAATAGGCTAGGCTTCACAAGATTTTGATTTATCTGTGATTTATCAGTGTACGCAGGACTATTTCAGTGTGACTGAATCTCGGGCAGGGGAAAATGTTAGGGTACTCAGCATTTGAAGCAAACTGGTGATGATGTGAGTAAAGTTCTACAACTAATGGCTCAGAATTGTAAGATGAGTTTTGTAATTACTGAATAATGTATTTTTCTTGTTAAATTAAACTTAAAACAGTATAGGCTTAAGTGGTCACTGCATTGTAGTAGTGTTATAAAGAGAGGATCTTCCAAGAAGCAGTGGACTCTTTTTCGTCTTCCACAGCTAGCCTCACCACGAGTAGATGACTCAACAGGACTGAAACCGAAGCCTATAGGAGCTGCTGAGTCACCTGTGATATGAGGAAGAGTCTTATCCCAACTGTGGCCCTGTCTAATGGAAGCATTTAAGTGAAGAAAAAGGTTAACGGTTGTCAAATATCACATTATTTTTACAGTAACTCAACAGGTGGTGGTGAAGAGCAAGGACTAACTGTGTGCATTTATTATGGCTGCAGATGGAATGGGCCAAAGACCAGGTCTCCCTCACATCCTCTTGCTTCCTTGTCAAAAGAGTGCAAGATGAAGCATCCTTGTCAGAAGAGTGCAAGAGGACTGTGAACCAATAGTCATAGTCATAGTTTGCTTTATTGTCGAAAAACAATCATGTACATGTACATAGAGTGAAATTTTGTTTCCCCACTAACCAGGCAGGACAGTGATAGAGTGGCTAGGGGAGGGGCCGCTGCACATGCGCGCGCCACCGACTGGGAGATGCAGAGTAGAAAAGATGCAATACAAGTACAATCAGTGACAATTTTACAACATGTAATGACAGAAAAACAATTGGATAGGTAACATACGGTGATCTTTTTCTTTGGCAATATAAGGAAGAGGGGGGGGGGGGGGGGGTTCAGATTGGAAATCAATTAAATTGATTATAGACAGATGGGTAGCTAGATAGGTACTTTATTGATGCCAAAGGAAATTCAAAACAATTCCAGTGCTACAAACAGTTAACACAAAACTGATTAAGAAACAAAATGATTAGATTACATGTTAGAGCAAGATCCCTATGTTCACAATAACAAGCAAATAAATAAATTAGGCCATGATGCAGACTGACAGACAATGAGAGATCCTCTACTATACCAAGAGCTGTGGGAAAAGCAATATTGCCTCTTTGTGGACATTCAGAGAACTGCGTAACTGTTAAGCTGTTTATTCATTTTTGTTTAATCGTGTCCTTTACACATAGGGTTGGTGGTGCTTGCTCTTGGTTTTAAAATTTAACATTATAACTTTTTTCTTCCTGTTTGTTTTTAGTGTTCTGAAACCTATGCAAATAGCTTCATACACACCGATATATCTGTGTTGGCCAACTTCATAGGAAAGCACTGTAGTCAAGAATGAAATGAAGGCACAGAAGTGTTCAGGTCTGGAACACACTCTGGGGGCTATTGAAAAACATTTAGTCCTTGTAACAATAGTGCCTACTTCTTAATCAAATCATAAAATTGGCAAAAACAGTCAGTATAATATAAGATGGCAACTGAAGTATGGTGACCTTTAAGGACACACACACACACACTCATGATGTTATGTGCAGGCTTAGCTCAAAATGTACCCTTACTGAGAATCACAAGGGAGGGGGGCTTTTAGTTTCACAAATGCACACTGCAAGACATATCTCATCCTGCTGTATGCTTTTTCACCCATGTACAAGAGCAAAACAGGAAGTGGAAGGAGGAGCATGTCTAGTTTCTGTTATGTGGCGGTATTGTTTATTTTGTGCAGAAAAGGTGGCTGGAGGTTGGTGAAGCACCCGTGACCTTACTGTGCCTGGGAGAGGACCACGCCTGCTCATGCATTATTCATGATGTATTGTTTAACTGTGTGATTCGGGCTCAGTCCAACGTGCAGAGCGCCTGACATTGTGTCTGCACCCAAGGCCTTGTTTAGATTCCAATGTTAGGGTGAACTACTTTTTTGATTAAATATGGATCATTTTAACTCGCCGAATTTTGTTGTCCTTTTCCGAATAAGAACACGCCTACACAACGGAAATATTTTAAACAATATGAAAACTCAATAAATCACTTGTTTCTACTGATTAGCTATGTAAATTGGTCTAAAATAGAAATGTATACATATCCCTGGCCTTATTTTGGCATTTTAGTGCATATTTGTTAGAAATCAGACTTTTGGGTCAAAAACCGTGTCTGTACTGGCCTCCTGACGGTCTACGGGGGGTATGTGAGGAGCCCCTTTCAACCCCGCCCCTAGCTCACACCACTGGACACCGCAATGTCCCGCCGTGTCTGGAGAAAACATAAAGGGCGTGATCCGAGCACATATGTCCGATCTGTTTCAAAGTCTGGGGCCCACCGGTCTGTGTCATGTTAGATTGTTGTGGCTGTCAGTCAGCTGTCAATCATTGCTCCAGAGCCCGCCCCACACCCGCTTTCCCCAAACTGCCGGGCACCACCCGCTCTGGAGGACTTTTCATATTTTGCTTTGGGGTGGAGTAAAGTGTTTAATGGCTCTTTAATGATTTATGTGACTGGTTTGCTGTGATGACCCAGACAATAAAAAAAATAAAGATATCTATACTAACCTTGAACTCTTGGCGCTGCTGCACCTTTCTTGTCAGACGTTACTTTGTTCACTGATGACATTTCCTCCAGGAAGGGCAATATGAATGGAATCCAGAATAGGCCGCAGCATCTGGCCAAATAGTCTATGGCGACATGTGAGCAAATATTAGAATAATATTGCATCGTCATACAGCCTATGTACGTCTGGTAATTGCTGCTAAGCATTTGGGCAACTGGAGGTGTCATTTAAAACATGTATTTAAATCCACAAGCAGTCCATATTCACATGGAAAGAACTTCAGATGGAAGGTCAGTAATGTAAGAGGGTATTGTTCTGCCTGTCAGGAATTGGGATACTTAACTAACACTAAAGGTGTTGCAGTTGTGCTCAAAAAGGCAAAATTTGTCCCCTCTAAAACAGAGATTAGGAGCTAGTCAAACTTAAAATACCAAAAAACACAAGAAAAGTAGATTTATTAAAGGCCCTATTTATTATACAAGATTCTTCTGAGCTTTAAGCCATGCTATAATGATGTTATCTCATCAAAAACATACCTGGAGTGTGTTTTGTTTCATTCACACATGTTTGTGTAACCCTTTATTATTAGTCTGTCTACATCTCCAAAGCTCAAAATGCTCTGACCCACCTTGTGCTGTCATGAAGTGGAAGTTTTCAAGTTAATAGCTACAGTTCAGTAGAGATTGGCAAATCCAGAGCTAGAATTATCCAAATGATTCTAGTGAAGGTGTGTGGACTTTAAAACACGGAGGAGCACTTCATGCATTACCATAAGACATCACAAGGTGGAACAGAGTGTTTCCAGTATGAAAGAGGAACATGTGTGAATGAAAAAAAACACAACTCCAGGTAAATTTGCGATGAGGAAACAACATTATAACATAGATCATAAAATAATGTGACATGGGCCTTTTGATGAAATACCTTTATGTGCTTTCTCCCAAAGAGAAAAGATAGTCCATGAAGATTTCCTCTGATCCTTCAGTATCTCCTAGTTCCACAACTGTATCCAGAGGACCCAACATGGTCCCACCCTGTACACAAAAACACAGACACATATGAATGTTACATAGACATAAAAAGTCAAGTAGTCTTCTTGTGTGATTAATCAAAATTATAATTGAATCACGATCAAATGGTTTCCAGATTGTGATGAACAGCTAGTCCTATGGCAGTAAATGTGTCTTGGCCAGGAGTTCAAATTATGGTGGATTATATTGTGTGCTAAAAGGGACATCAAATAAAAAGAAAATGATCATGGCCCTTAATATTAGAGGGCCTATATTACAATATTTTCTGATCTGTTAAATGTTGTTTCCTCATCAAAATCATATCTGCAGTTTTGTTTCATTCACATGTTTAATACACAAGCCCTGAACATTTAGAGTTCTTTTCTCAGACATGTGATGCCATTTGGCTATACAGGAAGTGCTCCAGATATTTTCATTAGAATCATTTGGGTAATTTCAGCATTGGATTTCCCAATATATAGAACTAAAGGTAAAAGGAGCTGTTAATTTGAAAACTACCGCTTCATGGCATCACAAGGTAGAACCGAGCATTTTGAGCTTTAGAGATGTAGACAGACTAATAATAAAGAGAAAGTTACTCAGACATGTGTGAATGAAACAAAACACAACTCCAGGTATGTTTTTGAGGAGCTAACAATATTATAACATGACTTAGAGCCGAACAAGATACATTTTGTGTAATATAGGGCCTTTAAAGATAAAACAGTATAAATGTGATATATTTTGCCATATTGAAGCTTCATCAATTATATCCTTACCGGTGAACAGCTAGAAATTCCCTCTCCACCAAAACTCAACACCATATGCCACTATAGTTGTGTGCCTGAAAGATAAAAATGTCTAACAATCATACAGTCATACAAAATACTGTAGGTTACAGAGAAAATGTGTAGAAATGTGTAAAATAAATTCAGTCAAGTCTACACCATCGAGTTGCTTTCCTGAAATATACAGATTTGTTACAAATGGTTGGAGTTGCAGTGGTAAATGGTCACATCTTTATATAGTGCTTTTCCACCTTCAAGGCACTCAAAGCGCTTTACAACAAGGAACCAATCACCCATTCACACAAACATTCACATACCAGTGTACGCAGACACCAAGGTGGGTTAAGTGTCTTGCCCAAGGACACAACGGCAGCGTTCATCTGTGGAATCATACCAACCAACCTGTGGGTCAGTGGATCTGACGACTCAACCACTGATGTTTCTTATGTCAAGAGCGGGATTTGAACCGCCAACCTTTGGATCAGTGGACAAATGTTCTACCAACTCAAACTCTCAAACCTACATCAAAACAAACAAAGAAAACAATAGGACTGGCCAGGACAGGTCCAGAGGTGTGAAAACATCCATTATGGTACTGAATGGGTATGCTAAACAAGACCTCAGACAGAAACTGAAAACAAAGATGTGGGATAGTTTCAGAGTAATTTCATTGTAGTTAGTTCCTCCCTGCAGCTAGATATAAGCAGTGTCCATCAGCGCTCTAGCCAGAACTGACGAAGTAGCTTGGATGAGCTGCGAAACATCTTCGACCAAATAAACTTTGTCCATTTGACAAATTGAATTTCTCCTTTTATCATGGATTCTACCTGGATGACTGAGGGATTCTTCGCACATTTGACAAAAATATTAACAAACCAATAATAAGTTTAGACATGTAACCACTGTTTACGGTGGAGGTGGGGAGCTGTTGACCTCGACTGGGGATGTTATCGGACGGTGGAAGGAATACTTTAAGGATCTCCTCAATCCCGCCGTCACGTCTTCCGAGGAGCAAGCAGAGGCTGGAGACTTGGAGGCGGACTCGTCCATCACCCTGGCCGAAGTCACTGAGGTGGCTGGAAAGCTCCTCGGTGGCAAGGCCCCGGGGGTGGATGAGATCCGTCCTGAGTATTTCAAGTCGCTGGATGTTGTAGGGCTGTCTTGGCTGACACGTCTCTGCAACATCACGTGGCGGTCGGGGACAGTACCTCTGGACTGGCAGACCGGGGTGGTGGTCCCTCTGTTTAAGAAGGGGGACCGGAGGGTGTGTTCCAACTATCGGGGAATCACACTCCTCAGCCTTCCCGGTAAGGTCTATTCCAGGGTGCTGGAGAGGAGAATTCGACCGATAGTCGAACCTCGGATTCAGGAGGAGCAGTGTGGTTTTCGTCCCGGCTGGGGAACACTGGACCAGCTCTATACTCTCCATCGGGTGCTCGAGGGTGCATGGGAATTTGCCCAACCAGTCCAATAGACGCCAGAGAAATTCGAAAAACAAAAGAAACAAATTAGTTGAGATAGTTTTAGAACAATTTCAGTGTAGTGAGCTCCTCCCTGCAGCTAGATATAAGCAGTGTCTAACCAGCACTCGATCCAGAACTGACGAAGTCTCTCGGATGAGTGGCGAAACGTTTTCGACCAAACAAACTTTATCCAGTTGACAAATTGAATTTCTCCTTTTATCACAAATAGAAACAATCTTTACCGAATATACACTATGAAAATATAGGCTAGGTGCTATGTACATATTTACAGATAATGTGCAACATTGGTTTTATGTGCAACTGTCAGTAGTAAAAAACGGTGTGTAAACATTGAGCATTGATATCGTGCAAACAGAAGTGTAAACATGGTTAATATAGTGCAAACAGGAAGTGTAAACATTCAAGCCAGGGCTCTCAAGTCTCACGCATTGAGAGTGTGACACACGCAATTCGACGTGACACACATGGCATTTCTCACGCTGATTTTTTTTTTTTTTTTTTTTTTTGTGCCCAGAAAATCGGTCTGTGTGGCTCAGTTTATGCAGGCACCGCGCGTTTTCAGCAAAAAAAACCTCTCCCCCTCCTCCCCGTCCCGCTCCCCGGAAAAAAATCAGCCAATCAGAAAATAGATTGTTCTGTTGTTGGGCAGACTGTAGAGTGTAGTTTCAGCTGCTAAGCGCACACTGCGGTGATGATAAAACAAACTGAGAACCATCAGGTAATAACTTCATTTATATAACTCTCATTAGTTGCTTTGTAGTTTAAGTATGCTCTTTAGACAAACATTTACAGCAGGGCTCTCAAGTCTCACGCACTGAGAGAGACAATTCGACTCATTCACACGGAAAATTCCCAGTCTCACGCACGACCCCGCTCAAAACTTTAGAGCCCTGCAAGCAGTTACATGTGCAGCTGTAATCTGACAGATTATCTTAACAGTTGGTCAGTAATAGTGCAAATTACTCATGTGCACTCCTGTACCTCCGGCCTGAAGGTAGGAGTGTGAATAGTCCATGTTGGGGGTGGGTGGGGTCTTTGATGATGGAGGCAGCTCTGCGATGGTAGATGCTCTGCAGAGATGGTTGAGGAGTCCTGGTGATCTTTGTGGCCGTCTTAACCACTCTCTGCAGGTGTTTGCGGTCCTTCACAGTAGTGCTGCAGTACCACACAGTGATGCAGCTGGTCAGGATGGACTCAATGATGCAGATGTAGAAGTTGCTGAAGATTTTGGGCGACATGCCAAATTTCCTCTGCCTCCTCAGGAAGTACAGCCGCTGTTGAGCCTTCTTCACCACCTGTGTTGTGTTGAGTGTCCAGGTGAGGTCATCACTGATGTGGACCCCCAGGTATTTAAACGTGCTCACCCTCTCCACCTCAAGGTCCCAGATAAACAGTGGCTGATGAGGTCTCCTCTCCTTCCTCATGTCCACTATCATCTCCTTGGTCTTGTTTGTGTTGAGAGTGAAGTTGTTGTCCCCGCACCATGTGACCAGACTGTCCACCTCCCTCCTGTAGGCTGCCTCGTCTCCGCCTGTGATGCGACCTATCACAGCGGTGTCATCAGCAAACTTCAGGATGGTGTTCTCGGGGTGGGATGCGACGCAGTCGTGGGTGAACAGGGTGTAGAGGATGGGGCTGAGGACGCAGCCCTGTGGGGTACCAATGTTAGTGGTGATGCTGGCTGAAGTTCTGTTTCCGATCCTGACAGACTGGGGCCTGCCAGTCAGAAAGTCCAGGAGCCAGTCACAGAGGGCAGGGTGAAGTCCAAGTGTTGACAGTTTGTGGGTGAGTCTGTGGGGGATGACCGTATTGAAGGCGGAGCTGTAGTCAATAAAGAGTATCCTGACATTGGAGTCTTTATTTTCTAGGTGGGAGAGCGAGACATGGAGGGCGGCGGCGATTAAGTCTTTATTTGGTCTCACACACAATGACACACAGTGACACACGGGAGAAATTTGACTTCTGCATTTGACCCATCCTTTTCAGGAGCAGTAAACAGCCATCTTTCGGCACTCGGGGGGCAGTACCGTGAAGGGTCTTGCCCAAGGACCCACACTGGCTTGCTCATTGCCAGTAGGGGATTTGAACCCACATCCCCCCGGGGAATGTGGGTTGAGCTAACCAGAGGTGGACCTGTTGGGCCTGTAGGCATATTGTAGGGGGTCAATAGAGTCCAGTATGCTGCTCTGAATGTGGGGCAGTAGCACTCTCTCAAAGCACTTCATAATGATTGAAGTGAGTACTACTGGCCTGTAGTCATTCAGCAGGATGGAGGGTTCTTCTTGGGGAGGGGGACGATGGTGGTGGTTTTATAGCAGGTGGTGACAATGCGTTGGCTGAGGGAGAGGTTGAAAATGGAGGTGAAGACGTCAGCCAGCTCATTAGCACATGCTCTGAGGGCCCTCCCAGGAATACTGTCTGGACCTGGGGCTTTGCGGGGGTTGGTCCTCCTCAGGGCTTTCTGTACCTAGGCTGATGAGAGGACAGGCAGGGAGGGGGGGGTTGACTGACTGAGGTGTGTCTATGCTCTGTGGGGGTGGTGGTGGCGGCCTCAAAGCGGGTGTAGAAAGCGTGGCCATACCTGCCTGTGTGGCCATACCTGCCTGTCAAAGCCTGATCCCGTCAGATCTCAGAAGCTAAGCAAGGCAGGGCCTGGTTAGTACTTGGATGGGAGACCGCTGGGAATTCCAGGTGCCACAGTGGGGCGCCAGTTGCAATAAACTGTCGCTGTGTCCTTAGGCAAGACACTTCACCCACATTGCCTAGTATGAAAGTGGAGTGTGCGTGAGTGTTGGAGGTGGTCGGAGGGGCCGATGGCGCAGATTGGCAGCCTCGCTTCCGTCAGTCTGCCCCAGGGCAGCTGTGGCTACAGAAGGTAGCTTACCACCACCAAGTGTGGAGTGAATGAACGGTGAACTATAAAGCGCTTTGGGATGACAAGGCATGTCATGAAAGGCGCTATATAAATGCAATGGAATGGGAGAAAGCGTTGAGGTCATCTGGGAGGTTGTCTGATGTGCTTGTGTGTTTGCGGAAGACAAAGGACTTTATACGCATGTGCTCTTTGTAGTCTTGCGTTTCCGGTGGCTCTGGCTCTTTCCTGTTTACAGCGCCACTTATCGGTGTGACATATGTACTACATCGTTTTCACTCATCGCTCCGAGCTCATCTGGACGCGAATATTTACTGATCCAACACGTGTGTGGACGTGACGTTTTTTCACCACGCATAAAAAAAAAAAACAGGAACGTTGTTGTGTGAACGTAGCCTGAGTCTTTGTCTGTAGGCTGGGTACATGAACAGAGAGATGTGGTCTGAGGCCCTGTCCCCACGACAACGTTTTTTGGTGGAAATGGGGAAGTTTGTCTTCCTTTGGGCCTGTCGTCCACACAGCGCCGGCGTTTTTGGGGTGTGAAAACGGTGTTTTTCAAAAACGGGTTCCAGAGTGGAGAAGTCGGAGAACGCCGGGGGTCGCGTTGTCGTGTGGGCAGGCAAAAACGCGCCTTTTGGGAAAACGATGACGTCGCGATGCCGTAATCATCACGTGACCAGTGACCAGAAGGTAACCCTGCACCTTCCGCCGGTAACGACCAGATAACAACCATGGCGGACAATGGAGTTGAGTTTGTTATGCGGACATTTCTAAGTTTATTTATACTATGCAGTGCAACCCCAGCGGAGACGCATGCACAATTACACACGTCGTGGCCTGGCAGTACGCACGACACACAAGTGTTTGCCAATTCAAAGCTAAACACGTATTTTAAAACTGGAAAGATCCCATCGCTGAAAAGGCAGATAGTGACAATGAGGAGCCCATACCAATTTGAGTGTGTTGTGTGCTGTAAATAAAGAAAAAGAGCAACCATTTCTTGTCTTTTTTAATGAATGAAAATGTACCTTTTACAAACAGGCACATGCAGTATCACACACAAAAATATATAGAAGCATTTCTGTTTTCTTTACACAAATTCACACAAATATATAGCTGCCCATTGGTGATGATCCCCGGGTGTATATTCTCGCAGGAAAGCCAACATAATGTCCGAGTATGTTTAACATTCCCGTAGTAAGATCCAAACAAGCATTTTGCCTAAATAACACGAGCAAGGTTAACAAGAATTATACTTGTTAATGTCTATCTAATAAAACGATAGCAAGTAATACAAATTATCGATTTATAGGCAAAAACTCTGCTCAGTTCAAACCTTCGTTCTGTGGCGTCTCTGTCTATGTTAGGGATCGTCAACATTTTCACATTAGCGGCGTGAGTCACTGCTACATTGGTGGAGCAGGGGGACAAAATAATTTCGCATTGGTTGATGGTCCCTAACATACACGCGTTTGCTTGTTTACGAAAGAGAAAGGACTATATGCGCATGTGCTCTTTGTAGTATTATGTGTCTGGGGGCTCTGGCTGTTTCCTGTTTACAGCGCCACTTATCGGTGTGACATATGTACTACATCGTTTTCACTCAGCGCTCCGTGCTCATCTTGACGCAAATATTTACTGATCCAACACGTGAGTCTCCAAGGGGGGGTGCTGCCCTGAGTGCAACCCTTACATTAGTGTAAACATGGTCTAAAGTGTTCTTGCCATGGGTGGGGATGTTAAAATGTTGTTGGTTTTTCGTGGGTACAGTCTGATTGCACTGGTTGAAATCACCAGCAACAATAAAAACAGCGTCTGCATGAGCCGTCATAGAGCTTACTAATAGCAGCTGTGTAGTCAGCACGTGGGTGTATGTAAACAGCGGCCAGAAAAACACACGTGAATTCCCATGGTAGATAAAAGGGACGGCATCTTAGCAGTAAAAACTCCAGATCTGGTGAACAGTGCTTATAAAAAGTCTGTACATCTCTACACCAGTGGTGAAAGTAAAGCAGTGCACACCGGAACGCAGCACCGGTATAAAATTCACAGCCGGTATGCAGCACCGCTAAGAGAATATAGAATTAATGGTGGGCAAAACCCACATTAAGGTGCGCTATTTAAGTAGAAAACACAACCACACTATGCCATTCGAGAATAACTGAAAGCTACCGGCTGATTTGCCCAAATTGCATACTGGCTGGTTAGCTCAACTGGTAAGTCACTGATTTTTCCCCCAGAGGTTGTAAGTGCGAATCCCCACTGGCAAGAGAGGGTTTATGTTGAGTCAGCACTATATTTATATTTTAAGGTGTAAAACGTAAAAAAAAAAAAAAAAAATGGGTAAAAGGAGTGTTTTAAAAAAAACAAACAAAAAAAAAAACCGGTAAAGTGATGCACTGGACATTATAGCACCTGTAAGAAATGAAAACTACTTTCACCACTGCTCTACACCACAAGTTGTTAACAAAAATACACACACCACCCCCTGTTGTTTTACCGGAGGCTGCAGTTCGGTCCCTTCTGTGCAGTGAATGCGTCTCTAGCTGAACAGCAGCAGTCCAGGACGTGTTCCGAAAGCCATGTCTACGCGCAGCACTCTCGTATTTCCCTCTGCGATGTAATCCTGACTCGTGACTCGTCCAGTTTGTTCTCCAGAGACTGCACGTTCACTAACAGGAGGCTAGGTATCGGTTGTCGACGGTGGTCATCCAAGCTGCTTCTTCAGTTATGGTCAGACGCTGGTGAGGACTGCCTATTTGCCTGAAGGAAGGAGCTAACTACAATGAAATTACCTTGGAACTATTACACCTACTTGTTTACAGTTTCTGTTAGTTAGGTAGGCCTATTCAATACGCAGTGGGAGTGGAGTGTCTGATTAGCAGAGCCATTCAGGGCCGTAATGGGTGTTTTCACACCTCTGGACCTGACCTGCTGCCCTATTGTTTTCTTTGTTTGATTTGATTTAGGTTTGACAATAGAGTTATAGATGGGAGACAAATGATGTCCGAGACCTCCATTTCTGTTCAAGGAAGATAAGATAAGATATGCCTTTATTAGTCCCACAGTGGGGAAATTCCAGTGTTGCAACGCACAGATCAAGAACAGCAGGAAAAGTAGCATGCAATTAAAAACAAGATAAAAAATAATGGCTTAAAATCATTTAAAAATAGACCTAAAAATAGACTCTCGAGTATAGTTGAATAATGTAGTGTAGATAAAGTTGAATGACATGTTAACAGTGTTCATTGTACAGTCTGACAGCAGCAGGAAGGAAAGGAAGGATTCTTTCTTGACAAAAATAGCCTCTTTAACTCCCCTCTTAAACCTGTTCTTTTCTCTGGCTAAGATCTGTACCTCACTGTCCTCAAAGAAGTGGCCCGTGGCTTCTAGGTGGAGATGCAGATGAAGGTCTACTTTGGCTCTCCCGTCTGTGTTGGTACATCCTCTTGTGACATCCTCTGCACCTGCACTGTTATATCCTTGTACTCTTGTAAATTTGTTAGATTTAAGTTTTCTGCTACTCTATTTTATTCTATTTTATTTATTGCATGTTAAGTGTTGGTTTACATTCTGCTCCAAGCACCGCAGCAATTTCCTAATGTTGTGAACTTGTTCAAACATATGGCATTAAAACCTTTCTGATTCTGATTCTGAAGTGGCTGTTTTGTTTCTCCAGTGTAGCGCTCACTGCAGTCTTCACTACACTGAATGGAGTAAACCACATTGCCTTGTTTGTGGCTCGGTGTTTTGTTCTTTGGGTGGACCAGTTTCTGTCTTAAAGTGTTTGTGGGTTTGAAATAGACTGGGATTTCATGTTGTCTGAAAATCGTCTGTAGTTTTTCAGAAACGCCGGCCAGGTAAGGAATAGTTACACCCTTTCTCCTGGGTTCTGATTTCTGTTGTCTTGTTTCTTGTCCTTGACTCTCTTAGTTTTGTTGAAAACCCATTTAGGATATCCACAAACAGAGACATCATTTGTCTCCCATCTAAAACTCTATCCTTAAACCTAAATCAAAACAAACAAAGAAAACAATAGGGCTAGCTAGGTCAGGTCCAGAGGGTGAAAATGGCCATTGTGGCCCTGAATGGCTATGCTAACCAGATCCCATATTCCACTCCTACTTTTTTAATAGGTCTACCTAACTAGCATAAACTGTAAACAAGTAGGTGTAATAGTTTCAAGGTAATTAGCTCCTTCCTTCAGGCAAATAGGCAGTCCTCACCAGCGTCTGACCATAACTGACTGGTGAGATAGTTTCATAGTAATTTCATTGTAATTAGCGCCTCCCTGCAGCCAGTTATAAGCAGTGTCCACCAGCACTCTAGCCAGAACTGAAGAAGCAGCTTGGATGAGCTGCGGAATGTATTCAACCAAATAAACTTTTGTCCAGTTGACAAATTTAATTTCTCCTTTTGCCATGGATTCTACCTGGACGACTGAGGGATTCTACACACGTTCTTTTTGCTTTTATTTCAACACAGACTTCCCATTTACAACTCATCCCACTGTAATCTTCCCGTCTAAATTTCCCATGTGATTCCCCAAAGTTGCACAAGCGCAGTTTTGTAACTCCCCGTCTCTTTTAAAACGCGCCCCTCTGTGAATGGATTTTAGCCAATGAGATTACAGGAAAAACGATTGACAGGAACTGTGGCCAATCAGCCTTTAATATGGCTCATCGCTCGACTCAACCCTCCCCCGGCTCTAGCTTCGCCGCGTTGGAGCAGTCCTTCACCCGCCAAGACTTCGCCGGGCCGGCTGGGACACGACCTCCGCGTATCCTCGTACTGTTTTTGGATGGAAGCGGACGGTTTTGTGGCCCGGCGAGCGCCCGTCGAAGCCTCCAGAGTCGACGGCCGAGAGATCCGATGGCTGGGCGGCAGAATTCTGGACGCTACTGGAGGGTTTCACGGAGCATTGCCTTTTACGACACCCAGACTGGAACCAGATTTTGCTCCGGCGGTAGTACATCGAGCCACGCCGATGGAAACCTCGACATCCGTGGATACTGAAATAGAGTATGAAGGCTTGCCCCAGGGAGCAGCTACTAGCACCCACATGCTGGCAGGAGCCGTGGCTGGAATCATGGAGCACTGCCTGATGTACCCCATCGACTGTGTCAAGGTATTTATCACACTCATCCAGATGTTTACACAAACTTTTTCAATTCCTATCATACAGGTGTATAATTATTTAATGTTCGTGTATGTTTTGCAACACACATCGTGTATTTAAACTATTTTTGTACCTTGTTAATGTCAAAATGACCATTAGCTGTCACAACCAGACGTTACCATGCCAGTTACCCCCATTCGCCCCACGATGTGCCCTACGCATGCGCGAATTTTATTTATAATAAACTTTATGTATCATTTTGTCTTTAAAAACTAGATCTAATTTGTTATCCATAAATACTGCAGATACAATGGGTAGAATAATTAATTAAAAAGTGATAATAATACTTGTGTTTATATGAGAGTGTCGTTACTTTGTCATTTACTGTTTAAATAGAGGATTAAACGTTTTATTATAGCCACGGTTAAGCACAAATACAAAATACTATACCAAATATTGCTAAGTGTATTGTACTGGTGAAGTATTATGACTTGTTAATAACTAGTTATAGATTTGTTTGTAGCGTTAGCATGTTTGACACAGATTGGGCAGGCGCAGCGCTCTTGCTAGGCCTCTGCTGAAGCCTGCGCTCGAGTTAGCCACATGCTATCAGCTATAACCTTGCTATCAGAGGTCACTTAACAAATAAACTCAACCGGAAACAAGATAAAACAAAGTGTGTCATTTCAGAATAAGGATATACTTAAATCTAAAGTTTTGTCGTGTTGGTCAGACTATGATCAATGCACGAAAACAGCATAACAGCAGCTTCATGTTAAACGTGGAATGCTTGTATTACTACACAGCCATAACAGTGTATGCGTTGGAGCAGCTGTCTTTGCAACATGCCTTGTTAAAATAAGTTCCGTTTCTTTTCTTGAAGAGTTACAGGTCTCATTTCAAATTAAAGTTCCACAAGTTATCCTCTAGCTTTGAGTTTCAATTTCTATTTTGCTGACTTGAAAACTTGATCTAGCTTACCTTTTGTATGATATTTTAAATACGGCAATGCAAGAATTATCTACAGTACTTTGTCCATGTTTGGTCATCTAATCTTCAAATGGATTCACTTTACAGATAAGGATTTCACCTTTGCCTATTACATTTTTACTACTGGATTAGAGCTGGGCGATATGGCCTAAAAATAAAATCTCAGATTTAAAAAAAAAAATTCCGATCTCCAATTTTAAAGGGATATGCCACCCCCAGGTCAAACTTGGGCATCCCCCCACAGTCCAGAGACTAAAATAAGTGGTGGAAAGCGTTTTTCTGGTGACGCAGCCATTGTCCAGGTCTGTCAGCACTGACCGCCGAGGTATCTGCAGCTACTCCGCGTTAGACTGGAGTCTAACGTCGCCAGAGAAAGATTTCGGCCAAAAGGAATTAATTTGCTCGATGCGTTTCCCAATTACTTTCTGTGTAGTGCGCATTCATATCAAGTGCAAATAAACGTGCAAATCAACATGGAGAGCTTAACTTGGTCATTTTGGGTGGGAACTATTTTTCAGTGCGGAAAAAGACAGCTGAAGCACACACCATGCTGACAGGGGAATCCCAGTTACGCACCAGGAAGGGAGTTCCCCTGTTACGCAGCGTGGTGTGTGCTTCATCTTAACGTGAAGGCGTTTCGTAACTTGTAATTTTCGTTTGTTGGGTCTTTTGTAAAGTGAGGTACCACTGTACAAACAACAGCTTTTGAAAAGACCTTACAGCGAGCACTCGTTTGTTCTAAGTCCGACGCAAGCAAACCGAATTAGTTCCATATAACAGATGTAGCAACACCTTTGTTTGGTACAAGCTCCGGCTTTCCCTCACTCGCTAGCCGTGCTAACTCGTACAATGTTTGGGTATGCTCCGCTAACTTACCCGTGTAAAACGTGGCCGCGCATTAGTTCCGCTCGCATGTAAAAAATAACTAAAAAATTGATTTTCATAAAAACACATCGTCCTGAACTGTAAAGTCGAATTAATCGATTTAATCGATAAATCGCGCAGGTCTATACTGGATGGAATTCCATAATTCTATCAATCTTACATGGCACTTGGTTACATATTACCTATTGTCTTATTTGAAATACTATATATTATACTATATACTTGTAAAGGAAATCACCTCTTTCCTACACACATCTATAGACATTCAGAACCAGGCAGACAGTCAAAGTTATATTTTACTTGCAAGGGGAGAAGTGACCCAGCGTAAGCGCTCCAAGCCTCCGCTCGCAGCTCTCCGCTGAGGCACTTCAGCTCCTGCTTTTTATTATAAATCATGAATGGGAGGTTACAGGGGTGGGGCAAAAAACACATCTTAAAAGTTCACACACAGCAGTTAAAAGAAACATGATAAAACAAATCTCTTGCACTTGTACTTCTGTTTCTGTACTAATGATAAAGAAAGCTCTTAACAGACAGACATGAGTCATTGATAACATCATATTTGATGACACCGTAGTAATTCTTCCAACAATACTAATCAAGAGCAAGCAACTGCAAAGAAATAATGCACTAATCTAAAAAATAATAATCACTGACAAGTCAACTACTAAAATTAGTTTGTTACGGCAGCCCCAATACCACAAATGATTAAAGTCATAATACAGATCGGATGAGCACTTTCTGTTTACATTTGTTCAAATGCTACATAAGTGGTTCATGAATGTCCTTCCCACTCTGATTGTTTTGACTATGTAATATTTGTTTGTTTAGCTGCATACTAGACTGTTTACACAATACATTCTTGGCAAAACTGAGCTGTTGTTTCAAATGGACTGATGATAAATCCTTAGACTTCCTTGTGACTAAACTGATGTCTTCTGTAAAGGAAATGCATCAAGCAAATTTTCAAGAAAAAAAATGCAAGTTCCTTATGTGTTACAGTTAAACTACACCCAGTTACATAAGGCATACTTGCGCAATACCAAAATAATAAATATGATGCAAGTTGTATAGTCCCGTTATAAATTCTGATTAATTATTCACTATAAAATGTTTATAAAGTCTTGACATTTGGTCTTGTCACAGTTGCTTGTTTGGAAGTATGATGGTTTTTAATCTTTCATCAGAATTTTTTCAAGAACACTAAAAAGCCAAAAAAATATATTGCTTGTCATGCACTGCTGTGTTTTTTATCTTTTAGCAATTTTTGTTTTGTTTTGTTTATTATTTAGTGGATTATTTAGGAAGGAAACTTGTTTATGCAATACACTGTTATGATTAGTAAAATAGACACAAGTAGTGGTTTAACAAAGAAATATTGTTAGTAAAATATATTTGGATTTCAAAAACACCAATATATCATGTGCAATACCTATCGATTATTGTATCGCGTGCTGTGTATCTTGTATTGCATCGAATTGCAAGGGACCCTATGATTCCCAATCCTATTTGTCAGGAATTCAATCAAGTCAATAGTAGTTATTGTAATAGGTGAGGAACAATGATGCTGATTAATTAATTTTGGTAAATTCATTGACTGTATATATAAATGGACATAACTAAATTGCTAGTCGCCATGTTCCAAATATGAAGTATTCATGGGGAAGTTTCTGGCTCTTTTGACTAGGGGTGTAAATCAGACACTTCATGACGATTCGATACGATTTCGATTTCTTAAGCCAACGATTCGATCATTTTCGATTCTTGAGAATTCCCCACGATTCGATACGATTCGATACGATTCGATACGATTCGATTCAATGGTTTCACTTTATGTATTAATGATGTTTTGAATAAAAATAACAAAAACTGTAACATCTGCATTTTATTACAGAAAAACATTAATACACTCAGTTACTGCACTGGCAAAATAAAGTGTCTCAAAATAAGTGCAAATATACTTAAGGAGCCTTGTATGAACATCTTACTCCACAAAAACAACAAAAAGTAACAGACACATGGGCCTATTCACTATAAAGTAAACAATGTATCTGTGCTTAACATACTGAAGGGACCTTGTTTAAGCCTTGCATGAAAGGACTCCCCAAAATCAGTGCAAAGAGTGAAAAAATTAAAAGCCTAGGCCTACACTTGTCCACTATAAAATAATATCAATGTATACTTGCTTTAGATACTGAAGGGGTGTTGCAAAGAGAACAGTTAGCAAACAAAACCAGTATGATTCAGTATTACATATCAATACTTTCAGTGGTGCTCCTTGACAGATTTTTCTTTAAAAAATTGGACCAGCTGATTTTTTTGACACAGTGGGTTGCTTCTCTTGGCACATCAGAGTGGTGGCGGCCTTCAGCGGGGATAACAGGTCCAGCATTTGTTCCGCAGCCACTATATCGCTTTCACTGAGTGTGTGGACATCACATGTGCCTTTTCTTAGTTTCTTGTCAAGAAGTGTGGCCGTCACTGCAGCTTGTTGTTCAATAAATCGCTCCAACATCTCGAAAGAACTATTCCACCGGGTTTTCACATCAGCTTTCAACTTGTGGCATGGGAGGGCCAGCAAACTTTGCTTTTCTTTCAAAACTGCGGTCGCATCTGCGCTGCGGTGAAAAAAACCGACGATTCTTCTCACCCGCCCCAAAAGCCTGTCTGTGGCAGCAATCTTAAGGCCATCTTGCGTGGTCAGGTTGAGTGTGTGTGCAAAGCACATTACGTGTGGTGACATTCCTGCCTCCTCCCCGGCCCTCTTCATGTTCGAAGCATTGTCGGTGACGAGGGCTGGTGCTTTCTTGGTTAAACCCCACTCTTCACACGCAGCTCTCAGCACTTGCCCGATGTTTAGTCCTGAATGTGTGTCCTCCAATACACGTGTCTGCAAAACGTGGTTCTTCATCTGCCATTCATTGTCAATGAAATGACAGGTAACTGTGATGTATGACTCTGTTGTGCATGAAGTCCAGCCGTCTGATGTTATCGCTACGCGCTGTGCCTTCATCAAATCTGTCAAAACTTCATCACGAACTTTGCTGTATAATCCAGACGAACGACTTAAGTCCAAGAGGAGTGTGTAATTCACCTCTGTTTTCGCCAGCTTTCTCCTCGTCCATCACTTCCGAAAGTTCACTCTGTGGCTTGTGTGTTTGTGTCCACGTGTGAGAGCGGGGGAGGAGGAGGGAGGGGGTGGTTTATTTATTTAGGGGTGGGAGGTGGGGGGGCGAAGGAGGTTCACGAGGACAAGAAAGGTTAGCGCCCCTCGCAGCGCAGGAGTCAGTAATACACCTAAGAGAAGATGGCTGAAAATAGACGGACGGAAATTTTGAAAACGTAAGCGCATTAATCGATTCTCTTGTGGACGCATCGATGCATTTGGATCGTCGGCTGTAGGATCGATGCATCGATACGAATCGATTATTATTTACACCCCTACTTTTGACTGTGTTTCCAATTGACTTTACATAGAGATTGTTGCCCCTCTCTCTGTAACTGCTGCAGTGAGCTTGATCATTTTGGTCTTAAAATGTCTATATTAATCCACTCTGCATGATCCTGGTGTTTTTATTTCAGCATTTTGTACGTTAATAAATTCCTATTCCTAATATGGAGGCAGGCTTCAAATTTTCCCTTGTAAGTGCTAACTTGACCGAGCCAAACTCTATGGGCGACATAACACTCCCTTAGTCCACTTCTTTATATGCTTTATGGTGTGAACTTCAGTTTACGAGATGTTAAGTTAAAAGCCGGACTTGTAAAGTTCCTATGGCAGATGACCATACAATTACGGCAACAGACAATGTAGTCTTTGTGGTTTTTACTCCTGTTTTCTTCAAATTATTCATGCATCAATTACCCTTTATCTCATCTTACGCTGTAGATGGCTAAATGCCCCGTGACTGACTTCCATTGTCATGTCAGGTTTAGTTAGTTGGAAACAAAAAAAAATGGACTGGATATTACCAGCCTCATTTGTCAAAAAGGCGTCGAAAATAAACTTCTAGACTTTGCTTCTCACGTTGATGGTTTCTAGTAGGGCTGGGCGATATGGAGAAAAAAAATATCTCTATATGTTTGCTATATCTCGATATACGATATATATCTCGTTATCTATGCAGGGGGGAAAAAGGGAAGTAGTAGGAAGTACGAAAAACCAAGGAAGTAGTATATTGCCTTATTTTAATTGTAAACATTAAACCTGAGGGTAGACTTTTCTTATGAAGTGTTTCTTTAACTGATGGGCAAAAACCCAACATATTCTGTACAAAGGAAAGGAAGACAAGACAGATTAGGTTTTTCACTTGCAAGCGGAGAACAGTCAGAGAGAAAGCCCAGATCACATATGCTCTGGTCACAATCTACTCGGAGCGTTCTGGCCCTCTGTGCCCCCCACTTGCGTATAATTGAGTTTTTCACAATCCTGGTTACAGTGGGCGGTCCTGCTCATAAGGGGTGGGGGAACAGGTGGCAGGACAGCCGACAAAACATAATCATTAAAACCAAAACATAATCATTAAAACCAAAACATAATCATTAAAACCAAAACACTTATAAGATAATTCCCAGATATGACATCTTTCACAGGGACAATGTCACTGTGACTTGGATACTGGAGGAGCCAAGCTGTCTGATTACGTCTCCCCTCAGATATCTGGCCTTTCTGCAACTCAAAACATATGACCACAAGTCACGTGCACACTTTTAAAACTTCATTTCTAAAAATTAAAGAATCACAAAAGTTAATAATATATAATTATTCCATCATTTAAGATAAAAGACCAAAAAAAATCCCTCATTTCGTAGCCAAGTGAAAAAGCACACATTAAATTAATTGTTTTTAAATATAGATTAATAGATCCTCAATCCATGAATTCTCGTGTGTTTTGTGACTGTAGTACATTTTATATTTGTGTGTGTGTGTGTGTATTTGCTTTAACTTAGCACATTATTCTGCATCAATTTTTTTCAAATATTTCACTCACTGGCAACACACACACACAAACACACACAGAGAGAGAGAGAGAGACAGAGAGAGAGAGAGATTAAAACTCACCGATCGCCAAATGCAGCCTGTGCCCAAAACACTGCATCCTCAGCCACTGCTTGCTCTGTACCGCACTGACAATGTTGCTGAGGTTTCTGTCTCGCAAAAAAGTGGCAACTAGGTAGATTGTATCTAGGGTCAAGCGTTTTTAGCATTCGTATGAAGCCCGGTCGCTCAACAACCGCTATGGGCGTCATTCTTTTGCGATATGGAAGGGAATGGACTCCGTAATGCTGACCCACCTTGCACTTGTTTTTCCATAGGGTAGACACCGGGGTAAAGATGTTTGGAGCGCTGATTGTTGTGTCTTCTTAGAAGTGGTGGTGGTGCAGCCGTTTGTTTTCTTTGGTATGAATTCTCTCCTGGACGCTTCTGTGGGCGCCGCCATGTTGGATAAGTTATCAACAAACACACGCGGCTTACACGCGAGGGGAGGGGGAACCACGAGACGCAGTGAAACGCAAACGCAAGAAGGAGGCGGGGCGGACAGCTCCACAACACAGTTCAGGACAATAAGCAGAGTGGCGAAATCTTATTCTCGAGATTTTCGGTATGCCAAAATTTTAATCGATTTCATAAAACATCTCGATATATCGCAAATCTCGATTAATCGCCCAGCCCTAGTTTCTAGTGTAGGGGTCTTCAATTAAATTTTTCTGAGGGCCAAAATATTACCACATTGCAAAACCGGGGTCCACAAAAAAACTGCCTGTAGATTAGGGCTGAATGATCGTTTTAGACCGAAACTCGCAATCTCAGACAACACGATTTTGGGATAGTTAAAGCCGCTGTTTTTTGCAGCGCTCCTAACTGACTAAGGTTTTGTTTCGTGAACTATTTCACACACGTATTTCGCCTCCCTGTCATGCTGCTAAGCCCACCAATCAGAAGCAGCATGCTGCGCGTGGACAGGTCACGTGTTCTCGATTCCAATCAGTGTAGCTGGTCATCAATTTTTGAAATGGCTTCAGCAGGACCAGAAGCAGAGTCAGGGGTTTTGAAGCCAAAGAAAAACAGCACATCAGTCATTTGGCAGTATTTCGGGTTTGAGGCTGCAGACAAACATCAGAAACAAGTGCTGTGCAAAACATGTCATGCTAAAGTTGCCACATCCAGTGGAAACACGACCAATTTATATCGCCACTTGAAAGTTCACCACTTGCATTTGCATGACGAGTGCATGACGAAAAAGTCCAGTGAAAAGTCTAGTGAAAGTGATACTCGGGCCAAACAGACTACAATTACAGCTTCTTTTACCAGTGTAACTCCGTATGACAGAAGCAGCCGAAGACACCAAGAGATAATGACTGCCGTAACACAGTACATTGCAAAGGAAATGGTGCCTGTAAACACGGTCACCACGCTCCTCGTGCATCCAGCGGGACTCCCGGAGCCCCCCCGGGTCCCCCCTCTATAACATCTATATAAATCTGGCAAACTGAACACATTCTGTACTGTACAGGAGACACGGCACGGAGGAGAAGCCAATCAGGACGCAGAACACAATGTTGATACACTATAAAAAAAAAATTGAAATTAAAAAAAAAATTCGCGAAACAGCGAGGCCGCGAAAAGTGAACCACGATAGATCGAGGGACCACTGTACATTTGAAATAAATGATTGACTTTAGTTTTCATTCTTACTGCAAATTATCGATTAATTCATTAATCTATAGTTGATTGACCTTATCGATCGATTAACGATTAACTGATAAGCAGTGTTTTTCACCTAAGTTTTTGTGTTTCAATAGGGTCTTTAAGAATATAAGCTATAGTATACATAACACTGTCATTAATATATCATAGTATTATTATATTGTATATTCCTCAATTAATTATTCCTTAGTAAAAAGCAGACGAATGTATTGCGGCATGGTGGCTGAGTGGCTAGCACTCACGCTTCACAGCAAGAAGGTTCCGGGTTCGATCCCCGGGTCGCCCAGGCCTTTCTGTGTGTGTTCTGTGTGGAGTTTGCATGCATGGTCTGGGTTCGATCCCCAGGTCGCCTGGGCCTTTCTGTGTGGAGTTTGCATGTTCTCCCCGTGTCTGGGTAGGTTTCCTCCGGGCACTCCGGTTTCCCCCATCAACCCAAAACATGCACCATAGGTACCTCCAGCTCTCTTCTTATTAATGCTGAATAACAAAATACAGTAATCCCTCGCTCTATCGCGGTTCGCAGATTTTTATTTTATTTTTTTCGATTTTTTTTTTTTTTTTTTTTTTTTTATAGTGTAAAAACCAGGACTAAACGTGGAGTAAACCAGGTCTAGACCAGAACTAAACCAGGTCTAGACCAGGTCTAAGCCAGGTCTAAACCTGGACTGGGCCTGGACTAAACCAGGACTGGACCAGGTCTAGACCTGGACTAAACCAGGATTAAACCACCATGTGCCGCTGCTGGTTTCGTGCGGCTGGTTTGTGGCTAGGGCTGAGACTACGCATTCCGGGCGCTGCTGTTCAATCTCGTGCTCAGCAGCCCGTGCCGTTGGCGCCTGCGGCCGGCTGTGAGTCGAGCTTGGCGCAGCGCGGTGCGCGGTTGCCTTGTTTCATGACCACGTGCACCCCGTGTCCGCGATTAGCGATTAATTACAATTGATGCATTTTGTTCGACCAACGTCTTGGTCGACAATTAATCGTAAGTCGATTAATTGTTGACATCCCTAATTCTTACATAACAGTTATGGAATATAGTGTTTGAATGGTATGATGCAAGTTTCTGTGATGATGCAAATGTTCATGTGCACTGAAACTTGATTTGAAAAAAATCATGGATGAAATCGAAATCACTATGTCTGCCAGAAAAATCGTAATTCAGTTTTTTCTTAAAATCTTTCAGCCCTACTGTAGATGATTTACCTGGCCAGCCAAATGATATCTCTCTGTATTTGCTATACAGCGAGATACCATTTGGACACCCTCGCTCCACCCTCGCTCCACCCTCGCTCCACCCTCGCTCCCCCGGTTAACAACGGACTCCGCGATTCTGATTCGTTCAAAGATGGTGACGTCAGTGCATCCGCCTTTGCCCGCAACGTCCCTTCCATTCAGCTGTAAAATTGGTCTTAAATGACCTAAAACACATCGATTCCTTAAAACCACAGCAGCTGACAGCTCTAGAGGCCTTTCTTTTCAAAAAATATGTTTTTGCATTGCTTCCTACCGGCTTGGTTCACGTCGCTGTCCGTTAACTGTTCTCTGATTGGTTCACTTAGCTGTCTGTCTACGCGCAATGGCAGCGCATTCTGGACCAAGCATTACCAGACTCGCCGCTGGTACAGCGATGAGTCATGGATTCTTCCAGGCAAGTAGATAATGTTTTGTTTGCCAAAATAATAAAATCAATAATTGATCAACAATTGTAAATCCCACAACAACTAACTAAAAACTTCATTCATCAAAAGCATACAATGTTTCTTTTTCAGTTACTACTGCATTTGTTGAAAAATCTCAAATTGCAAAGCAGATTAAAACAATACCACAGCAGAACTGCACTGTAAACATACTGTAACTATATCTCTTATCTTTCTCTTTACACAATTATGTGCTATATATATAACACCCTGCCTACCTGCTGTAATAGTTCAACAGTTTTCCTCATTTTGCCACATCAACAGCACATTGTTTTACTATTTCAGCATTGTTAAAGGGTTTCAGTAGTACTACTTCATCCCAAGCGGATTCTCTTTCTTACTCCATGCGGGCGAGCTATAGTCTTTGTCTTCCCCATCAGAATAACTGCATACTAAATCCACGTTGGCCCCCTTCTTTTGCGTTGTATAGTACTCCCAGTAAGTTGTAAGAAAATCCACAACAGGTTGTTCCTTTGTAGCCATTCCTTGTAAATACCTTGGCGGCACGGTGGCTGAGTGCCGCCGTGCCGCTCATGCTTCACAGCAAGAAGGTTCTGTGTTCGATCCCTGGGTCGCCCAGACCTTTCTGTGTGTGTTCTGTGTGGAGTTTGCATGCATGGTCTGGGTTCGATCCCTGGGTCGCCTGGGCCTTTCTGTGTGGAGTTTGCATGTTCTCCCCGTGTCTGGGTGGGTTTCCTCCGGGCACTCCGGTTTCCCCCACCAACCCAAAACATGCAAAAAATCCTCCACCTGAGGTCCTGTCCAAGCTGAAGCAAGAAGATCATGGAGATGGTCCGGGCGCACTAATGTGCTGCTCACTGCTCCTAATAACAGGATGGGTTAAATGCAGAAATGGAATTTCCCCACTGTGGGACTAATAAAGGCATAGCTTTCTTTCTTTCTTTCTTGAATATTTCAAACACACCGCTAGGAAACACTGTTAAATTCTACTGCTCTGTGAAATGCAAGTCTTAAGTCACATGATCAAAATGCCACGTTTTATTGGTTGAGTAAATATATTACTTTAAATTAAAAATATATATAAAAAACCTAAAATGTATGGTGTATGTATGTACTTGTATGGTGTGTATGTATTTGTTTTCAATTTGTTTTTAATACAAGGCAAACAAATAGAATTTCCACTTGCTTCCTGCATACTTGCTTAATGAAAGATTTGGTTTAATAAAATGTGCAACTCTGACTGAGGATTGTATGTCGAGAGAGGGGTTTAATCAGTAGCACGTGGTGACTTTTATGGGTAGGCAAGCAGACTTGAGGTGGATATCAACATTTAGTCTATAACACTTTAATAACGCCACTTTTTATGCAAATTACATTACAAATGAGTGTATTTATTTTTACGCACATTAATTGCATGTATGCAGAGCCATCCTGGAGTCAAATTAGAGAGACCTAGACCATATACAGTAGTTTATTAATATTTGTATATGGGACTGTATTTGACACCCTCTTTGTACAAACAGGGCTATTTGTTTGTACTCCTACACCTTATTTATGCAGCTGAGCCTTCAGTATTGTTTTTATCTATGTCATTATTATAATGCATCTTGTATAAACCATATGAATGACATACAACAGTTCTACACGTTAGGGTTGGGCAGTAATACGGAAATGAGGTATACCGCGGGATCTAAAAATGGCAACGGTATTAGATTCATTACCGTCATTTAAAAAAAAATGTTGCCCTAATATAATATTAACTATAATCAGGACTCTCAAGTTTTGAAGTTTGGTTGGAGTGAGATTTATATTGGGGGAGCGAGTGACATTTTTTTCCGGGGAGCGGGGGGTGCCTGGCTGCATAACTAACCGATTTTCTGGGCACAGAAGCGCTGTGACCAGTGGCTAGAGTTTTGAATTGCTTAACAAAATTTCAGCGTGAGAAATGCCATGTGTGGCGTGTGAGTGATAATTAATTTAATAATTAATTAATTAATTTAATGCCTAAATAAAGAGTGTTTGTCGAGCACCTATGTATGTGTGGTTGTGTTTGTTAATTTAAAGGTCCCATGGCATGAAATTTTCACTTTCTGAGGTTTTTGAACGTTAATGTGAGCTTCCCTACCCTGTTTAGGCCCCCCCAATGGCTAAAAGTTGCGAAATGTCTAAACTGAGCATTTGCGATCCTTTTCTGCGTTTGAAAAAAACACAGCTCAAATGGGCGATTCTGGACAAGGCACCTTATTGACGTCAGATCGAAAAAAGAAATGCAAATTCAGTTCCACCACCGTCTGGATCTCCACCTCCTGTCTCTGGAAATCACGCCCAGAGAATTTGGACTGCGGAGGAGCTACGCAATGCGAAATGCGTTTTTTTATTTGCCTGGAGGCACATGCGAGTGTTTCTAGACTCGGAAGTCCTTTACCCAACCCTCTGGACCTCTGAAACAACAGTGGTTTAATTTTATTTTCTGTGAAAATGTGTTTTTTTTTTCATTGAAAAGGCTCTCTTTTCCTCCTTCGCGCTTACACACGCGGAAGTGGGGCCAGGCACAGCGCACCGCTAAAACAAGGAACCAGCGGCGCATTTGCCCCCCCCCCCCCCCCGCTCCTCTAACCAATCTGTGTCCTTCTCATTTGCATTCAAGCAACAAGGCCCATAATGAGGTGTTCAGAGAGTTATTTTTTGACTCTGACTCTGTACATGTGTCTTTCTCATGCACTAAGTGTTGATTTTGAAGAAACATTCATTTACAGTATTAGGGAACCATTAAGGCACCATATAAAAGCATCAAGAAGTACCATGTCATGGGATCTTTAATACTATTACAGTTTAAAACTAATATTACTATGTTATAGTATAATGTTGCTCTTAACTGTTGATCAGAGAGATGACATTCGATGAAGTTCCTGGATGTTGCGTCGTCCCGTGACACGTGACATTACATTTCTCAGAAGGAGAAGGAGAAAAACAAGACAACATGACAGGCCGCGCTGAGTTGTTCCCAAAGAAAAACGCAACTTCTGCAATTTGGCAGCATTTCGGATTTTGGCCAAATGACAAGGGAGAGCCGGCTAATGTCAACGAGGCTGTGTGTAAAATGTGCATGAAGACGGTGGTGGCAAGAGATGGAAACACTTCAAATCTCAGGGCCCATCTCAGGATCAATCACCCACTCACTGCTGCTAGGATGAGTTTGCCGCAGAGTTCAACAAGTGCAACGGTGTCAACCCCTCCTGCTGATTCTGATGTCGAAGCAACAACAACCAGGCCAACCACTTACACACAACCAACGATAATGGGTGCATTCGGGAAAATGAAAAAATACCAAAAGGACAGTATCCGTTGGAAAACCTGTACCGATGCATTGACCAAGTACTTGGCAAAAGAAATGCTGTCTTTTCATACGGTGGAAAAGAAGCCGTTTAGGGACATGATAAAGGCACTAGATGCACAGTACGAGCTGCCTGGACGTAAATATTTTTCCAAAACGGCCATTCCAGAATTATATAACAAAGTTAGAAACGAGGTTCAAGTGCTGTTGTCAGGGAGTGATAGTTATTCACTTACGACTGATATGTGGTCGTCCGTCAACATGACGCCATATATGTCGCTGACTGTCCACATAATTACACCTGAGTGGAAACTGGAATCCAGATGTCTCCAGACGACATATTTTCCTGAAAGCCACACAGCGGACAATCTTGCTGCTGCGCTCAGAGATGCGCTTCAGGACTGGCAACTTGACGAGAACAAACTTTTAGCCATAACCACGGACAACGCTGCCAACATCGCTGCTGCAATCAGGTCCCTGCATTGGCCGTGGCTCAATTGTTTCGGTCACAATCTCAACTTGGCTGTTACAAATGCAGTACAGGACCAAAGGCAAACAACTGAGCGCACCCTTGGACTATGTCGTAGTATCGTTGGGGCCTTTTCGCACAGCTGGCACAGAAAAAGAGAACTTCACAAGAAGCAAGTGGAGCTGGGACTCCCAGAACATAGCCTCATAACGGTAAGCCAATATAAATTTGCTACAGACCTACAGACAAATAAACAAATCCTATTAGCGCTGTGATTATCATAATAGGCAATGGCGGAGAATAGAAAAACATAGAATAGAATTTAAGTAATATAGCCTATGTTATTTTTTTCATCAACAGGACTGCGCAACTCGCTGGGGCTCTAAACTTGCCATGGTAGAGCGCATCCTCGAGCAGGCTCAAGCAATCAGACAGGAGCAACCTGTCACTCACCTGGCAGGACACGGATGTCTTGCAGGCTGTTCAGAAGGCACTGAAACCAGTCAGTGCCTTCACTGACATTTTGTCTGGAGAGAACTATGTAACCAGCTCCTCTGTCCTGCCCATGCTCCAGCTCTGCAGGGACAATGTGTTGGCGGTGTCAGATGAGGACGTCCAGTTAACGAAATTCATGAAAACTGGAATTCTTGACAAGCTGGAGGTGAAATATCAGAGCGATTCAGTGCGCAAGTTGATGCGAAAATGCACCTTTCTTGATCCTCGGTACCGCGGAGGATATGAGACTGATGCCACTGTTTTGGCTGAGACAAAAAAGAATTAGAGGCCGAGATGGTGATACTGGAGGGCCAAGCAGCAGCAGTAGGTCCACTGGCCACCAGAGTGGAAGAAGAAGCGCAACCCGAACCACCAAAAAAAAAAAGATGACGCTGGGCAGCCTCCTTCAAAGAAAAGCCGCTGCGGTGGCAGGTCCGCTCGGCACTGTGGAGGAGCGAGCAGAAGCAGAGACAACTGCATATTGTCGGGAGGCTGTTATTCTGGGAGATGAAGACCCCCTTCTTTGGTGGAAATCCAATGGAGTCAGGCGCTTTCCTCTGATGTCGAGGGTTGCCCGAAAATACTTGTGTGTTTGTGCCACAAGCTCTCCATCGGAACGGGTCTTCAGCACCGCGGGCAAAGTTGTCAATCCACAACGTGCCTTACTCAAGCCAGAAAAAGTGAACATGCTGGTTTTTCCTGGCGAAAAACATTCAATAGCTTAATAATTTTATTTTCAATAAGGAGTATCTTTTTCTGATGGACGAAAATGGTTCGGGATGTTGTATAGTTGTTAATTTATTTGATTTATGTTAATAGATTTTAAAAATATACAAAACGAGCAGTATTTTCCACTGCATTCTCAGGACAGGGTTATATATGCACATTTTCGGTTATGTCTTGTTATTTATTGTTCAGATTTTCTTATTTGATAAGATCAAGTATTTTAGATAACAGGAGAAGTTCAATTTGTCAACTGGACAAAGTATTTTATTTAGCCCAATTTGTTAGCATGACGTGTAGTGTAGTGTGACGTGTTTGTTTTAGACAATTTGTTATTTCGTTCCGTCGGTTGGCTGCTGTATTTGCACTTTAAACATTTGTTAATAAAAGTTACTAATTTTGTACATGTTTTGTTATGTTTTCAGTATCATTAGGCCTATGTAATGCTTGCTATTCTGTTTCTGAACGGTATAGGTGCAAGTTGCCATTTGGCGAGGCGACTCCACCATAGTGCTACGAGGTTTGTTTGTTTTTTGTTTTGTTTTTTTTAGCCTTAGCAACGGTAATACCGTATACCCCGGGAAAATGTGGAGACGGTTTAACGGTATCAAAATTTGGATACCGCCCAACTCTACTACACGTGTCTAATGCAGTCACTACACAACATGTACATTCATGAAGATCATGAAGAGATACTAATAACAACAGTGCACTGGTCAGACAAACATCCCCTTAAACACAGCCCTGCATTAGAACAGCACACTCACAATCTCTCATAGATGCAAAACTACATCTTTCCTGAAGAAGCGTCCTGTATTTTCCCTGAAGCAGAGCAGGTCCAGAACACACACATTCCTCCAGATATGTGTAATAATGCTGTTATTCCACAGACAATGTCAATCATAAACACACAGAGGCGAGGTGGACTCCTCACTTCTCCAGCCGCTCTAACTCCACTGCTCCATCCAGATCCTCCATTTCACACAAACTAGCCCTGAAACTCACGGTTTCATTAAATAATGGCCTGTATTTCTAACTAACATCTAATCATTACAGACTCAAAACTACAACGATTACTTGTCGCTAAAAGTGAGTTATTTTTAGACACTTGTGTTAAAAGTTAGAGCTCGTGGTCCGCCTGTTGGAAACCCAGGCTCTAGTATCGTGTGGCCAAAAGATTCATTCGCCAGAACAGCCATGGTTTTTTTTGTTTGTGTTGCTGCCTTGTTTGGATACCAGTATTCACCCATACCGATGCCAAGATTTTAAAATCCATAGCAGAGCTTACAAATTTATGGTAAGTTGTACTAAAGTTCACAAAAACATTTCACTTTTGTAAATGTTAATTTAGGGACTTCCTAAATTTTTGACATTTGGTTACAGGGCAGGACTATATGTTATTTATGTACCAAAGCCCTAAACCTTACCAAATATCACTGCTGTTGCATCCAATATATCGCCCATCACTACCACTGCATAATGTATAACTGTATGGGAGTGATAAGTTGTGTTAAGTTCCAAGCTCTCAGGGCAAAACGGTATTCTCAGATAAAGATCACAGGGATTAGTTTGTCATATGAGCTCTCACTGCATCAGCTGCTGTTTGTGTGACTTGGAACTATTCCACTGTTTTACTGAAGAAATGAAAACCTGACCACCTCAAACAGCACTGTTCACTTGCTACTGTAGTTAACATGAAGTAAAGAAACATGAAGTAAAAAAATACTCATACAAATAAATCAAAAACTAAACAATAAATATGTCATCTAGGACTGAATGGTATGGATAGAAAAGATTTTTTTTGCGCACTCTGGATGACAACAGTGTTTTGTTTTGTTTTTTTTATCCTCAGCAGAGACTCATGGTCTTTCAAACAGGGGAAGCTCTTTACATTTTGATTCTTGTCATATCCTTTTAAAGAAATTTGTATGTAATCTAATAGTTTATCGTTATTTTGCAATTGCACGATAACTCTGCACTGCAAGTAAGAAAGTCAGAAGTAAACCCCAAATAGTCTTAGATTTCACAATTTAGCAATTTTTCCAAATCTCAATAACAAACACAAATTAATCGAATCAATTTAATTGCCCAGCCTTTAGCCTCATTTACACATTCAAGCACATTAAATCCCTGGCTTCTGCTGGCTACACTGGTGTCTTGTATGCATTTTGCACAATCAATTTTACTTGGTTTTTAACTTGCACAAATACATAATTATAATCTGTAACATAAATGCCAAAGTTTAAAAAAATCTCAATAGTGTATCATGTAAGGCCATTAAACTCAAATATTGATATTTATTTTGTATGAAAATGTAGGAAAAAAAACACTGCGTTATAATTTTCACTTGAACAGGAAGACTGTTGCATCACAAAAACAATGCTTTTTTGTGTTTGGTCCAAATGTTCCCTTTTGTTTAGTTCCATTAAAAACAGCCTTGTTTTATTCACATCAGAATGACTGGGCACTTTCCAGCAGACTCTGGTTTGAGGCAGTATAAATATTTAACATTTCAGAAATGGTTGGTCATTTCTATTTGTACAGCGTATTCCACATATCTGTAATAACAATACTTCCATAGTCAAGATGTAATCTCATTGTCGCCCTCTAGTGTTGTTTATTCTCCTTTAAATGTAAATCGTTTTTTACAATCTGAGCCTTATTTCGGTAATAAAACAAGTTGTTTTACTCACCCATAGCACTTTGGTGTCATATGGAGCACTTCCAGAGATGTTTTAGATTTGCGATCTCCGTAATGTGAGTTCTCGGGGCACATGTTTGCGGTCTCCAAATAACACAAACTTTAGCACTTTTCAAATCATAGAAGCTCAATGTCTTAATCTACGCTTTTGTTTGAGTCAAAAGTGGCCTGTAATCCGAGATTTAGCCATAGTTTCGAGTAGATGAGGACGCCAGTGCGCATGTGCGGAGTCACCGCTTATTTCGCTCTCAGCTCCCGGGACCCAAACATGAAACGCGATGCTGTAAATTATGGATAAATCTCGGATTACAGGCCACTTTTGACTCAAACGAAAGTGTAGACTAAGACATTGAGCTTCTATGATTTGAAAAGTGCTAAAGTTTGTGTTATTTGGAGACCACTCGGGGCATATATTATATGCTCGGGGCATATAATATATGCCCCGAGAACTCTCGTTCCGGATATTGCTAATCTAAAACATCTCCGGAAGAGGTTCATATGACACCAAAGTGCTATGGGTGAGTAAAACAACTTGTTTTATTAACGAAATAAGGCTCAGATTGTAAAAAACGGTAATTCTCCTTTAAATCAATGAGGCTATCTTGGCTTTATAGAGGCTAACACAGGTTTTTATGTATTTTATTTTGGTCCATTCCTCACAACATGTTGTACTGAACACATAACAAAGTTGGCCAGAAGTAACCAAACAGTCCAATCTTTAAGGCTTTTACTCAGTAGAAGTTGGCATAGTCCTATATAAGTCTAGGTAAAGGTTAGGACTAAACGGTTTGAGAAAAATATCTTCAATGAAATTATCATATCAAATAAATTTATAAATGTATGATAAAAATATTTTTCTGACAAGAGAGATTTGGTTGAATATTATCACATTTGGACGGAGGTTTTTCACGCTCAGAATGTAGACAGAACTAGCAGATTAGGCAACTGCTGAGGACTCCTCTCCAGATCTTGGGCCTCGTCAGGACTATCTTTCCTGTTTAGTGCCTTACCTTATTGTGTTTACTGAAATGTCCCTTAAAGTTGTACTATGTATGTGTGTATGTTTTGTGGAGGCTGGTATATCATCTGCTTGTCTCCATAGCGATGTTTTTTGACTGAAATGTTACACAAATTAACAGATCCTACACACCTACCCGTCAAATAAACGACATCCTAAATGTCTCTCCTTTTGTTTACAGACCCGAATGCAGAGTCTCCACCCTGAGCCTGGTGCGCGGTATCGTAACGTGATGGATGCACTGCGGCAAATCGTTCAGACGGAGGGTGTATGGCGGCCCATCAGAGGTGTCAACGTTTTGGCCGTTGGGGCGGGGCCTGCACACGCACTCTACTTCGCCTGCTACGAGAAAATCAAGTTCAGACTCAGCGATGCCATCCACCCTGGAGCTAACAGCCACTTTGCTAACGGTAAAACTCAACACAAACTTTATAGTTTGCTTTACTAAAAAAACACAGTGTTATATGTAGGGTTGTTTAAAAAAAGATATGCCTAAATACCAATACTAAAATTTAAACTAGATACTCATTTAAGCAAGTATTACTGAAATCATAGTCAAATTTTAAAATTTGATGTCTTTTTGTTTTGTTTTTTTGTTTTTGTAATTCTCAGAACTGAGACACTGGATATATTAAACAAACAATTGTCTAGTTTAACATTTTAGCATTGTTATAACTGGTTTTATGACATTAATTAGGAATGTCTGTCATTGAAGATATTTTGTTGTATTAGGCTGTATTTCTTGTTTGGGTTTGTTATGAGTCCTATGTCATACTACAACATATTCATTCTGCTAACCCTGTAGTTTAGAGTCTCCAAACAGTTTCTCAGTTGCTTGTGACTCTTGTACAAACCATTTTTCTTTTCCCTGCAGGAGTGGCAGGATGTATGGCCACAGTGATCCATGATGCCATCATGAACCCTGCCGAAGGTGAACAAAAAACTTCTGCTGTTTAAGAATTTACACATTTATGGTCAGCTGGAAGGGCCAAAATCAGGGAACATTTTTTCAAAAGTTGCTCAGAAAACCCAAAGTTTACTCCTGGTGTAATCCCCAAGCAATTATGCCTGTTTTGTGTCATTTCTCGTTCGTTTAATGCTGTTTTAGTCCTTTAAAACTACCGTCTGAAATTAAATCGCCAACCCACTCCTATTGTATTCCTACATATCACCTACGCGCTATCCACATTACTGCAGTTCGATAGTGTTCCAACTTGGGCCTGAGAGAAGACCAGATGCACAACTACTACTAACTACTAGTAACAAAAGCAAATGATTTTACAGATGGTAGCTTTAAACAAACAAATAAAACAATTACATCAGCTTATTGAGCAGTTTCAGTTGGCTTGTTATCCTGGTAAACTGTACTGGGACCTTTGACTGAGACACAAAGGCGACTGAGAAGTGCAGTACGAGGATCAAATGAAATATCTATTTGAAGATGATAATCATTTAAAGGGATATGCCACCCCCAGGTCAAATTTGGGCATCTCCCCACAGTCCAGAGACTAAAATAAGGGGTGGAAAGCCTTTTCCTGCTCACCCAGCCATTGTCCGAGTCTGTCGCCATTGACCGTCGCGGTATCTGCAGCTCCTCCGCCTTAGACTGGAGTCTAACGTCGCCAGAGAAAGATTTCGGCCAAAAGGAATTAATTTGCTCGATGCGTTTCCCAATTACTTTATGTGTAGTGCACATTCATATCGAGTGCAAATAAATGTGCAAATCAACACGGAGAGCTTGCCTTGGTCATTTTGGGTGGGAACTATTTTCCAGTGCGGAAGAATACAGCCGAATCACGCACCACGTTGTGCAACAGGGGAACTCCCTTCCCGGTGCGTAACTGGGATTCCCCTGGCAGGGATTCCTTTTGGCCGAAATCTTTCTCTGGCGACGTTAGACTCCAGTCTAATGCGGAGTAGCTGCAGATACCGCGGCGGTCAGTGGCGACAGACTCGGACAATGGCTGGGTGACCAGAAAAACGCTTTCCACCACTTATTTTAGTCTCTGGACTGTGGGGAGATGCCCAAATTTGACCTGGGAGTGGCATATCCCTTTAAGTAACATCATTTTTTCTGCAAACAGCAAAATAATATTTTTGTGTTTAAAAAAACAACTGCTATTCCCTGTAGTTTAGAACTCAACAAGCACATGTTCTTGAATTTAGTTTATTTTTAATAAACTATTTTTAATTTTAATCCTGAACATGTTAAAAATGTTTTTTTTAATATCATAAATAGCAAATATATTTAAATTGGATATCACAAAATCAAAATGGGTTGATTTTTGGTTTATAGACTTATTTTGTCCTTCGCCTCATTATTTACAAGGCTCTGATTTGCTGATACTTGTTGTGTAGCTAACCCTCCCCCTCTGTGTTGCAGTGGTAAAACAGCGCATGCAGATGTTTAACTCCCCGTACCGTGGGGTTCTTCACTGTATCTCGTCATTGCTGCGGCGCGAGGGCCCGGCTGCCTTTTACCGAAGTTACACCACCCAACTGACCATGAACATCCCCTTCCAGGCCCTCCACTTCATAACCTACGAATCCCTTCAGGAAACCCTCAACCCGCACAGACAATACAACCCCACCTCCCACGTCGTGTCCGGTGCGCTGGCTGGAGCATTGGCTGCAGCCGCTACCACACCTTTGGACGTCTGCAAAACCCTTTTAAACACCCAGGAAGCCCAAGTGGTGACGATCCAGGCGGAGGGGGCGGGCGCAGTTGGCGGGAGACACATTTCGGGATTGGGGAAAGCGTTTCGGACTGTTTACAGAACCGGAGGAGGAGCAGCGTTCTTTAAAGGAGTCCAAGCGAGAGTGATTTACCAGATGCCCTCCACGGCGATTAGCTGGTCCGTGTATGAGTTTTTCAAATATATCCTCACTAAAAGGCAACATGAGAGGCTACTCAAGTGAAGTGAGTCACTAGGAAAGGATTGAAATAATGTCATGGCAAAATGGAAGCTCCTGTTTTAGTTTGTTTGAAATGGCAAGGGAAGTTTTGATGTAGGTTCAACATGAAACTTCAGTCAAATTTAGACTCAATCAGGGAAAGAAACTTTCAAGCTACCATCCATAATTAGATTGGCACATGTCACCAGCAGCCAACCTTCATAGTTTAAGAGCTTTTATAACAGGTTTTAGTACTCAGTGTATGATTTTATAGAAGTATGTTTGGGTACATTTCAAGTATTCTAAAATGAGGCTGAACATATTCCCCCTGTGTAAAATGTGCTGAAACTGACATTAAATATAAAATGGATACTGAATGTATAACCAGTTGCTTCAAAACAACAATGCTACTTTAAACTTAAAGGTTTGTGGTCATAAAAAAATATGTTATTTGCAGAAAAAATGCAATTAAAAGAACCAAAAAGAAGGCTGCTTACTTAGACCCAAACATTAATATTATTAGTCCACGAAGACCATAGTCCAGCTCTTTATCAACTGAAATTGATTACATTAATACAATTTTAAAAGGGACAGCAAAATTCTAATGCCATTTTATTCGGTCCATGTACTGATTTTGCAATATGTTTGTCAAAGCGCTTCGCCACCAGAGGGAAGCCTACTCAAACAAATGAAAGGGGAGGTTTTACACAGGTCATTGGACTAGTACAGCAATGATCTCCTCCTTGTTAAATTATAGATCCCATATTTAGCATTATGTTTTCAACACACATGTTTGTCAATAGCTCAAGTGCCTCAGTAATATAGAATCTGCATATATTGTTCCAGACCAATATTAGACGTGTAAAATGAAAAAAAAAAAAAAAATCCCATTCAAATTTAGGTCATATTTATTTTTCCCAATAGATCCTAAAAGTGAAATTTGCATTCATTTACTTTATTAAAGCACTTAAAATTGTGTATTTTTGAATGGTCAGTTACAGAAGTGATTCAAGTAATGCTTTGACCAGCCGCCATGTTTCCAGCGCACAAAACACTACAACAGCAACTACTACAACGGTCTTTAAATGAATGCAACTTAGCCCGGAGTGGAAAGAGCCAGAACCAGGATGTGTATTCAATTAAAAGTAGCCTATAATAGGTTCAAAATGATATGCCTCTATAAAGTAAATTACTATTGAAAGAGCAAAAAGTGCATCTACTACTACTACTGCTACTACTACTACTGCTACTACTTTACTACAACAAACGTCTTACGAATAATTAGTACATAATCACTATTGAATTTAACTTTATTTTAGGGCTTTACTCTAGTTCTTGTTCCCTCTACTGGCAACAGTTGTGATTTTGTGTGCACAGAAATGTGTACAGAATATTAGAGGGCGTATACTTCACCTTTCTGACTGCAAGAAATTTGTGAATTTAGTTACTTTGCTCCTCTGGGCTAAGCAACACATTTCAAAGACCTATAGCTACTTAATACAAATATATTTAAGAGCAAACTTTAGAAGCAATGGAATCATAGTATGAAGAACTATGTGAAAATTGTGAAAATGTTTTTCTGACTTGTGGTCCTTTGTTTCATTGCTTTGAAGCCAAAGACTGGAACAGAGAGTATGACGTGTGGACTTTAAACATGAACTGTGTGAATTGTGTAAATATAAAGTTTATGGCAGCTCCTCGCAGAAGCAGGGTCTTCTCTTGGTGCTGACTCCAAGCGCTGAGAGAAATAAATTAAACTAAAATAAAATATTAAAACTGCATTTGTCTTTATTTTACAAAATGTGTCTCTGGTTGCATGAGACAAAGGGATGCAGACATTTTCAATACAAGTTTCCAGATTTATCTGGTGTAGTAGAGGCGGGACTGTAAATATATTTGTAGGATGCAGGTGAGAGCTGTAAGAAAAGAAGATGAGTTTTTTCAGTTTTATGCTTGGTCTCAGAAGCTAAGCAAGGCTGAGCGGGCCTGGTTAGGACTTGGATATGAGACCCTGGGAATGGTAGGTTCCACAGTGGGGCAGCAGTGGCCAGTGGAAAGTGTCTCTTTCACCCACATTGCAGAGTATGAATGTGGTGAGTCGTAGGGGCCAATGCCACAGATCGGGAGACTTTTTTTTTTTTTTTTTTTTTTGGACACGTACATTTTTTTATACATCCCTAATTTACAGGTACAATTACAGGCATTCAGAAATCTCATGTAGGCCTGCATTTTATCCTGATGAATGACACTCAGTTTTCCAGGTTCCTCCTCGTCTCGCCTGGATCCATGTCTCCAGTTTCCATTACGCCGCTTGACGCTCCCTGCGGCGCACAAGCTCAGACACTGTCACGGACTTCTCTTGTTACCTCCACGGCCTCTGACCTTCCTCTCCCCCGCGTTTGTCTTGCCCGTGGCCTGGCGTTAACTGATCCGCGCTGTCGGGCACATGCCGGGAGGTCACCGCTCGTCTGCCGCGCACACGACGCACACGACGCGGGTCAAATCCAAGGTCCGTCCCGGATGTGTTTGTTACCCCCCGGGGCGTTCGGGGCCCTCCTGACAGGCGTCAATAGATTAGGTAAACAAACTTAGATCTTTTTAACTTCTCTCATGTCCACGACAAGCCATCTTCCGTTTCCAATTAAAGCCCAAACGACTTATGAGTTAAACCATATTATAAAGTTATAAAGTCATCTTCTGAATTCCAAGTTTGAGTGCTCAGAAAATGTATCTTCACCTATACCCCCTATCCCCGCCCACTGCTATAGCTTGTTATTAAAATAAATAAAAAGATTGGATGTAGGGTTAAAAATGTCACACAGGCATTTTTCAACAATGAAGAGGACCAGTTTATTAAGTCTACAGAAACAGACCTGCTTTTTGGTATGATAGATAGCCTAGATTATTGCTTAAAGGAAAAGTAACGTTTTTTTACAAGCCTTCTTTCGGCAATAAAACAAGTAGTTTTACTCACCCATAGCAGTTTGGTGTCAATTGGAGCGGTATCGCAGAAGTTATGTTGGAGCCGTTCTGTTCTACTAATGATCCCGTATCCGTTAGCGTGAGTGCTCGGGGCATTACTTTGCGCTCTCCAAATAACACAAACTTTAGCACTTTTCAAATCACAGAAGATCGCTGTGTCAGGGTAGACTTTTAGTGGATTCCAAAACGGCCTGAAACCCGATATCCAGCTATAGTTTCATTTGATGACGTCATCAGAGAGGACAGTGCGCATGCGTGAACTCAGCTGTTTTGTAAACACAGCTAGTCCGAAAGAAGCTAACACCGCTCTGAACTTTACTTTTCTGTTGCGATATCGGGTTTCAGGCCGTTTTGGAATCTACTAAAAGTCTACCCTGACACAGCGATCTTCTGTGATTTGAAAAGTGCTAAAGTTTGTGTTATTTGGACACCGCAAATCAGTGCCCCGAGATCATTAGTAGAACAGAACGGATACGGGATCATTAGTAGAACAGAACGGCTCAACATAAGTTCTGCGATACTGCTCCAATTGACACCAAACTGCTATGGGTGAGTAAAACTACTTGTTTTATTGCCGAAAGAAGGCTCAGATTGTTAAAAAAAAAATGTTAATTTTCCTGTAATACTCTAAAAAGTGTCATACTGTATGTAGCCTTGATGTAATGATTCTCATGAGACTGGAAATCTCAACACCTGACCGGCATTGCTTAGGGTAAGCTCTCCTGCCACACAGTGAGAAGGTTCTGGGGTCTTTTCTTTTCTTGTGTTCTTCTTTTGGATTTGCTTGTTTTCTATTGGCCTGTTTATTTCTCCACAGGCTGACCAGTGACCACTAAAGACCTTGAAGTGTTTTGCATATAAGACGTTCTTCTCCCTGCTCATATCATGATTGCTATATGATCTTATAAAACCTTTAATTGCATTAAGGTAAGTTTCCCAATCATACTTTTTTTTAGGGTCACATGCTTGTCTCCATTGTAAAGTTATTGCTTTGCCTGGAACATTCCACAGAATGGCATTAAACATATCTATCTTCAATGCCACTAGACCAGGGGTCGGCAACCCACGGCTCCGGAGCCACATGCGGCTCTTTGATCCCTCTGATGAGGCTCAGTACATCGGTCCCTCGTTTATCACGGTGCGTTACGTTCTAAAAATAACCCACGATAAGCGAAATCCGCAAAGTCGTCAGCTTTATATTTTACAATTCTCCATGTTTTAAGGCTGTAAACGCCTCACCGCACACATTCTACACATTTCTCAGACTGGAATTAACATTTTCTCACATTTCTCTCTTGTTTAAACACTCAAACTTCTGTAGATTTTCACCAAAAAAAGCTCAGTATTACAGAACGAAACCAAAGTGTATTTCGTTTGTATTTCACAGTTCTTCTGACCGAGCCTCTTCGTCCTGGCACCGCTTCACTGTCGCGCGTTTTGACGTGGAGAAAACTTGCAAACATACAGCACTTCAGAGTCACACTGCGATCGAACATTTATATAAATCTGGCAAACTGAACGCATTTTGTACAGGAGACACGGAGGAGAATGACTGACGAATCGGCAAAGGTCTACAGTCCTACAGTCCCTTAGCCAATCAGGATGCAGAAATGCGCGTTGATACACTATTAAAAAAATTGGAATAAAAAAATCCGCGAAACAGCGAGGCCACGAAAAGTGAATCACAATATAGAGAGGGACCACTTTATTTAATTAAAATGTATTTTATTTTAGTTCATTCATTTTCAAAATGTAATTCTATGGCACAAAGGCAAAAAAGGCCATTCAAGATTCAAGATTGTTTATTATGTCATATGCAGAATCAACACAAGGTCAACAATGCAATGAAATGCTTAGGATCAGAAGAACCGTTGACTCGCTAAGATAGTCAAGAAGTACTAATAACATGCAATAATAGTACATGGTAAAAAAAATGTCTTGCAAAAGTGCAGGGGAAGAAGTAACAATATAATAAACAATATAATAAAATATGTAATAAAATGTAATAAAAAAATACAAGGTACAATGTACAAGGTGCAGGTAGGATTAAATCAAAGATCAAATCAGGTGTAAGTATTTCACAGATTGCACATAATATGGTGTGGTGTAGGTGTTGCATGTGGATTTCGTATTGCACATAGTATGGTATAAATATTGCACATAGGTTATTGCACAGATTATTGCACAGGTAACAGTAATTTGCAGTGAGGTAGTGACAAACATGATACATTTGTACAGAGCAGCAGCAGCAGCAGCAGCAGCAGTAAACATAATTATGCTTAATAAAAGGTAGTTTAGTGCAGTATTATTGAGAGTTCAGTATTATTTAGAGTATTACCCAGAGTTCAGTAGTCTGACAGCTTGGGGGTAATAGCTGTCTTTGAGTCGGCCGTTATATGCACTGTTATTTAATTTAAAATTTCAAAAGGGTTTTGTGGCTCTCAGTATTTTCTTTACTATGTGAAACGGGTCCAAATGGCTCTTTGAGTGGTAAAGGTTGCCAACCCCTGCACTAGACCAAGTTACAGGTCAGATCTGTGGAGAGAGAAGCCCACTCACAATAAGAATGCATGCTTTTCCGATCATTGAATACCCGTAAGATCAAGTTTAATGCCATACTGTGGAACCCTGACCAGAAACGTGACATGTTTTGTTTCATTACACATGTTTACTATACAAACCCTGCATATTTCTTTTCTCAGACTGAAAACACTCTGTCCCACTTTGTGAAAATAATAAAGTAATACAGACAGTGCTTCACTGTGTTTTTAAACTCCATACACCTTCACTAGAATCATTTGGATAATTTCAGCTCTGGAATTGCCAATCTCTACTGAACTAAAGGTAAAAGGTAGTTGTTAACTTGAAATCTACCTCTTCATGACATCAGGTGGAACAGAGCAGCTTTGGAGGTAGATGGAGATGTAGGGGACAGTAGCTCAGTTGGTTGAGCGTTTGTCCATTGGTCCGAAGATTGGCGGTACCCACTCTCGACATAAACATCATTGGTTGTGTGGTCAAATCCACTGACCCAGCTCTCACAGATGAATGCTTTCTTGAGTGGTTCCTTGTTGTAAAGTGCTTTAAGTGCCTTGAAGGTGGAAAAGCTCTATATAAAAATGTGACCAAAGGATTACTCCAAGTATATTTTTGAGCTTTCTACCATGGCTTAAAGCTCGTAAGAGTTAATTTTTCATAATAGCATACCATATTCAGTAATACACCATTCTCAAACCTGTGTCAGCATGTGTTGTGAGAAAGTGTGTTAATGAGAGGTCCTCCCAGTGAGACTGCACAGGTGAGTGTGAGAGGAGATTAGACTGATGCATGTTTGGTGAAAGTGTGTGATTTATTGACTTCCTGTACGGAGCCGTGGGAAGATGAGACCCAGACTCAGACTGGATGAGAGCAGCGGACTCCAGTTTACTGAGGACAGAGCCTGGAGAGAGGTGGGAAAAACCTGCACCCATGATTTAAATACACTGTTAATAATATGTATGAAGTAATGTATTAGTGTGCGATTTTGATACTAAGGAAGTGGCTCGATACTCAATTCTAATTGCTACAATAATAATAAGGCTCTTTTTAGACAATTGAATGTAATCTTCAACACAAAATAATAATTACCATATGGTTGTACACTAGTTTCCATAACGATAGTGTTAGACTCATTGTCCTGTTTAAAGGGCCCACATTACGCTATATTCTACAATGTTACAATGTTGTTTCCTCATCATAAACATACCTAAATTTGTGTTTTGTTTCATTCACACATGCGTGAAGAGTCCCTCAGTCGTCCAGGTAGAATCCATGATAAAAGGAGAAATTCAATTTGTCAACTGGACAAAGTTTGTTTGGTCGAAAACGTTTCGCCGCTCATCCGAGAGGCTTCGTCAGCTCTGGTTCTCATGCTGGTTAGACCCTGTTTACCCTGCAGGGAGGAGCTCCTACACTGAAAAAAAAGCTCTGAAAACTATCCCAGCTACTCTGTCTCTTTTGTTTTATGAATTCCTCTGGCGTCTAGTATTAGCATATCTTGATATGCTAATACTAGACGCCAGAGGATATCTGGATATGCTAATACTAGACGGCAGAGGATATCTGGATATGCTAATACTAGATGCCAGAGGAATTCGTAAAACAAAAGAGACAGAGTAGCTGGGATAGTTTTCAGAGCTTTTTTTCAGTGTAGGTAGCTCCTCCCTGCAGCTAGATATAAACGGGGTCTAACCAGCATGAGAACCAGAGCTGACGAAGCCTCTCGGATGAGCGGCGAAACATTTTCGACCAAACAAACTTTGTCCAGTTGACAAATTGAATTTCTCCTTTTATCATCATTCACACATGTTTAACACACAAACTGCATATTTAGGCGGAGTTTTTCTCTCAAACAAATGCTCTGTTCCACCTTACGATGTCATGTTTTTAAACTCCATACACCTTCACTAGAATCATTTGGATGATTTTAGCCTTGGAATTGCCAATCTCTACTGAACATAAGCTAAAAGGTACAGTAGCTGTTAACTTGAAAATTACCACTGCATGACATCACAAGGTGGAACGATGCCTTTTGAGTTTTGAGTAACCTTTTATTTAAAAAAAGTAAAATATTAGTTTGATTTAAATGGATTGATTCTTAATGTTAAAAAAACTAATTTCATTTTATTTAATGATAAAAATAAAAAAGACGACATATCATTAGAAATAGATGGGATACAGATTAAGAGAGTAAGTGAAACAAAAATTTTAGGAGTCATGATTGATGAAGGACTAAACTGGAGGTCTCATATAAATTACACTAAAAGCAAAATAGCTAAAGCAATTGCGGTGATGCATAAAGTAAAGTTCTCACTAAACAGTGCAGCATTATTAATCTTGTATAACTCCATAATCGCACCATATCTGATGTACTGTGTGGAAATTTGGGGGCCGACGTGTAAAACTTACCTACAGCCATTATTTATTTTACAGAAAAAGGCTTTGAGAATTATCACCAACAGTCATTATAGAGAGCCATCCAACCCATTATTTGTTCAACTTAAAGTGTTGAAAATGTGTGATATTGTTGAATTAAGTATCCTCAAAGTCATGTATAAAGCAAAGTGCAGAGTGTTACCTGTAAATATTCAAAGACTGTTTGAGATGAGAACAAGCCAATACAATTTAAAGGGAACCTACATGTTTAAAAAACCTAAATTCAGAACCAAGGTTATGGAGCGAAGCGTCGCTGTGAAAGGAGTTAATTTATGGAATAATCTTGACAAAGAAATCAAAGAATCAAGTACAATAATGGCATTTAAAAAATACATAAAATCCAATGTAATGTGTATGTATGAAAAAGAAAACTAAATTGTTACACTTGAAAATGAAGCTTTATGTTTACAATTGATTAATAATTGTGATTGAAATGGAATGTAATGAGAAAAGGTTTTACAGTCACTATCGGTGTTGGTGTTTGGAAAAGGGAAGAGGGGGCAGATAACATAAGATTACTCTTCTTTCTGCTCCCTTTCATTCAATATTTTGTATTGTTATCACAAATGTTGATGTCTTTTTATACTTTATGAATGAAATAAACAAACAAATAATAATAATAATTATTATTATTAGTTGGTCTACATCTCCAAACATGTATGAATGAACACATTCAGAACAGAACACAACTCCATGTTTTTGAGGTGACATTATAATATGGCTTAAAGCTCAGTTAAAGTTAAAGTTAATTTTGCGTAATATATCACCTTTAAGTAATATTTTTAGTATTGATACTTCCTTAAATGACTATCTAGTTTTGGTATCCATTAGTATATGATTTTTGTTACTTTTGACAACCCTAGTATAGTACCCTCCTGGGACCCGAAGAAAAAAAGTGTATCTAAATTATTATTATTATTATTATTATTTTAATTTTCTATTTGGAGGTAAATTAACACCTTAGCATTTACATTTTGTTAATTTTATTTTTAATTCATATTTTTGTAACATGTCCTCTGTAAGGGACTGTAATAGTGTTAAAGGAAAAGTAACGTTTTTTACAATTTGAGCCTTATTTCGGTAATAAAACAAGTTGTTTTACTCACCCATAGCACTTTGCTGTCATATGGAGCACTTCCAGAGATGTTTTAGATTTGCGGTTAGCCTAGCGCGACTTCTAGCCATAGCTCGGGGCATATAATATATTCCCCGAGCATGTAATATGCCCCGTGCGGTCTCCAAATAACACAAACTTTAGCACTTTTCAAATCATAGAAGCTCAATGTCTTAGTCTACGATTTCGTTTGAATCAAAAGTGGCCTGTAATCCGAGATTTAGCCATAGTTTACAGCTTTGCGTTTCATGTTTGGGTCCCGGGAGCTGAGAGCACAGTCCGCACATGCGCACTGGCGTCCTCATCTACTCGAAACTATGGCTAAATCTCGGATTACAGGCCACTTTTGACCAAATGAAATCGTAGACTAAAGACATCGAGCTTCTATGATTTGAAAAGTGCTAAAGTTTGTGTTATTTGGAGACCGCAAACATGTGCCCCGAGAACTCACATGATGGAGATCGCAAATCTAAAACATGTCCGGAAGTGCTCTGTATGACACCAAAGTGCTATGGGTGAGTAAAACAACTTGTTTTATTACCGAAATAAGGCTCAGATTGTAAAAAAACGTTACTTTTCCTTTAAATCCATGTCAAGTTAACCTAACCTAAACCTAACAAAAACATTTTTTCGGTCGGTTTTACAGTCGCCTCAAAAAGTTTTTACACTCCTTTTTAATGTTTTATTTATTTATTTATTTATTTATGTATTTATTTATTTATATATTTTTATTTATTTATTTATTTATTTATTTATTTATTTATTATTTTTTATGTTTTATGCATTATTATTATTATTAGTAGTAGTAGTAGTAGTAGCAGTGTTATTATTATTATTATTATTATTTTATTTTATTTTATTTTTTTTGCCACAAACTAGAGTCTATCTCAAAACTTAAAGGAAAATTAACGTTTTTTTTTTTACAATCTGAGGCTTCTTTCGGCAATAAAACAAGTAGTTTTACTCACCCATAGCAGTTTGGTGTCAATTGGAGCAGTATCGCAGAACTTATGTTGAGCCGTTCTGTTCTACTAGTGATCCCGTATCCGTTAGCGTGAGTGCTCGGGGCACTGATTTGCAGTGTCCAAATAAAACAAACTTTAGCACTTTTCAAATCACAGAAGATCGCTGTGTCAGGGTAGGACATGGAGATGGTCCCTGGGCGCCCTAATGTGTGCTGCCCACTGCTCCTAATATATGTGTGTGTATATATATATATATATATATATATATATATATATATATATATATATATATATATATATATATATATATATATATATATATATATATATATATATATATATATATATATATATATATATATATATAGGATGGGTTAAAATGCAGAGAAGAATTTCTCCAGTGTGAGATCAATAAAGTCTCTTCTTCTTCTTCTTCTTCTTCTTCTTCTTCTTAGTAGATTCCAAAACGGCCTGAAACCCGATATCGCAACAGAAAAGTAAAGTTCTGAGTGGTGTTAGCTTCTTTCGGACTAGCGGTGTTTACAAAACAGCTGAGTTCACGCATGCGCACTGTCCTCTCTGATGACGTCATCAAATGAAACTATAGCTGGATATCGGGTTTCAGGCCGTTTTCGAATCCACTAAAAGTCTACCCTGACACAGCGATCTTCTGTGATTTGAAAAGTGCTAAAGTTTGTGTTATTTGGAGAGCGCAAAGTAATGCCCCGAGCATATGATACGAGCACCATGTTAACGGATACGGGATCATTAGTAGAACAGAACGGCTCCAACATAACTTCTGCGATACCACTCCAATTGACACCAAACTGCTATGGGTGAGTAAAACTACTTGTTTTATTGCCGAAAGAAGGCTCAGATTGTAAAAAAAACCTGTTACTTTTCCTTTAAAAGCTGTCCACTATAAAGGACACAAATGAATGGGCGGGTCTCAGGAGGATATATATGCAAAACTATTCATGAGTAAACCACATAACTTCATTATATTTTACTATTTACCTGTAGCTTAGTATATGCTATTGCTTGGTTTCAAATGGCATTACAACCTTCTACAGGCCCATATAATTACAATACAGGAGGAGGACAGATAATATAATGTTAAAATGCTGATTTCTGTTAAGATGGTGACTTCTTCAATCTTGTCACTAATAGAAAAGATCAGGTTCGACATTTGTGAATTTGCCTTTTGAATAATGGCAAACTACAGTGTTTTTAATAGGAAAAAAAGTGTCTCTAGTCCACAGTTTTGGAGTACAACATCATTACATTTTAGAATCTGAAAACCACCAAAAAGATAACATAGGTAATTGCAGCAGAGAGCATGCAGATAATGACTAGGTAGCTAGCACAGTACTATGATTTGTACTCTCACAAGAAAATTCTACTGTGTGAAGTTAGCATCTGGAAGTTCTAATTTCCCCCATAATCCAACTTAAAACATCAAAATCCTCCTTCTCAGATCTGGGCAAATTGTACTGTGGTCACCCAGTGCTCCCGACAGGTTACCCATGGCAGTGACCCTGAAAAAAGGACAAAGCCCAAGAGCACATTTAAAACACTTTAGTGACGTTCACAAGTAGAGGTCATTATATAGCTGTTACCTAACAACTGTCAAAATTGCACAGTAGGTATGATTATGTTATGACCATTATTAAAATGAATGAAAATGTTGTTATTTTGTTAGAAGTCCTTGCATTTGGATATAGATTTGTTGGTGTTGATGACATAGGTAGAGGTATTCTGTTTTAGAACATTTTTGTGCTTTTCTTTTCAACTTTTTTCTGCAAACTACCATGAAGATGAATATACCTGGTTGGCAGTAAAATGCCGGCTTCTATAGACTAAGTCCTGTTATTTTAGTTGAACTTGTCGATAATAAAGTCACATTCCTTATTCAATGGCTGACCCGCTCATGTTGTATTTTCACATAGCATCACTACATGCTCTCTATGTTGTTGTATATCTTGTGTCTGGTTAGCCTCTTTTCCATTGTCACAGTTCACTTGTAGCTGTCTGTTTGGTGCAGTTCTCTCCAGTCCAGTAGTGTTTCCCTGCTCCGGGCACAGCTCTGGGTCGAGGGGTACGCCTCTGCTCTGTGAGACACTGACATGACCCAAACACAGGTCTGGACTGGGACAAAAAATGGCCCTGCCATTTTTGGCTTAGACCAGCCCCTCATAATTAGTCCTGGTTCAATCCTGTTTTAGACCTGATTAGTCCTGGTTTAGTCCTGGTTCAGACCTGGTTTAGTCCTGGTTCAGACCTGGTTTAGTCCTGGTTTAGTCCTGGTTTAGTCCTGGTTCAGACCTGGTTTAGTCCTGGTTTAGTCCTGGTTTAGTCCTGGTTTAGTCCTGGTTCAGACCTGGTTTAGTCCTGGTTCAGACCTGATGTAGTCCTGGTTTAGTCCTGGTTCAATCCTGATTTAGTCCTGGTTTAGTTCTGGTTCAGACCTGGTTTAGTCCTGGTTCAATCCTGATTTAGTCCTGGGGTTTAGTCCTGGTTTAGTCCTGGTTCAGACCTGATGTAGTCCTGGGGTTTAGTCCTGGTTCAGACCTGATGTAGTCCTGGTTCAGTCCTGGTTCAGACCTGGTTTAGTCCTGGTTTAGTCCTGGTTTAGTCCTGGTTTAGTCCTGGTTCAGACCTGGTTTAGTCCTGGTTTAGTCCTGGTTTAGTCCTGGTTCAGACCTGGTTTAGTCCTGGTTTAGTCCTGGTTTAGTCCTGGTTTAGTCCTGGTTCAGACCTGGTTTAGTCCTGGTTCAGACCTGATGTAGTCCTGGTTTAGTCCTGGTTCAATCCTGATTTAGTCCTGGTTTAGTTCTGGTTCAGACCTGGTTTAGTCCTGGTTCAATCCTGATTTAGTCCTGGGGTTTAGTCCTGGGGTTTAGTCCTGGTTTAGTCCTGGTTCAGACCTGATGTAGTCCTGGGGTTTAGTCCTGGTTCAGACCTGATGTAGTCCTGGTTCAGTCCTGGTTCAGACCTGATGTAGTCCTGGTTTAGTCCTGGTTTAGTGCTGGTTCAGTCCTAAATTGTGGGCCGGTCTCTAAGTAAAAAAAAAAAAGAAGGGCATCGGCCCCTAGGACTGTCGGCCCACCGGGAAAATGCCCGGTATGCCCAATTACCAGTCCAGGCCTGCCCAAACATAACCCATGTTGTCTTTGTAAATAAAATCTAAATTGCATCTGAATTATGCTTAAATAATAAGGTAGATTTCGGCAATTCACAAAAATGTTGACTAATTCAAGATGTTGAGTAATTTGTGGCTCTGTGAGATGTGGCTAAAACTAGTGTAAAGCCAAAATTACTTTTGGCTTATTGTCAGCTTTTTCTGCATTTATTTCACTTGTCTGTGCCTCGGTCACATTTATTGTCTCTTTGTGTAATCCAATATTTTGGCTCATATTAGATTAGTATTATGCACTGGAAATGTTTATGTTTATTTCTTAAATATGGGACAGTGCACACACACACACATTTGGTGAGAATTTATCATTTTCTCATCAAGACTCAGGCATATATGTTTGAGTTTTATTGCACTCACACTGTTTGAGTGATGTCACCCTCTTTTACATTGTACTTTGCCACGAAATGTCCAAAATGTATATTCACAAATGTTGAACCTGCTATTTTCAATTACTGACCCAAGAACACACTGTATTACAACATAATTTAGCATTTTAACAATATTTATTTTATTTTATCTTCTGTATTAATTAATATTGTCCTATAGAATGCCATCTGAAACCGCCAGTAGGATGATGACCCAAATGTTTCAAGAGCATCAACTGCAGCTGAAGTAAGTGGTGCCATTGATAATAATCCATAATCCAATGATTGAAACTATTTACTCATTTACACCCGCTGAATGGTTTGAATGTGTGGATTAGACCCATGAGTGAAATTCATGATGTCTTCTTTTAGATAACTTTGTGTGTTCTTTTTCATAGCTGTGGCCAGGATCATCTTGATTGACTTCGGTCGTATGTTTGCTTGCCTTTTGTTTGTTCTTTGGTTTGTTTGCTTGTATATCTGTTTGTTGTTTGTTCGTCTGCTTGTTTGTCTGTTTTTTGTTTGTTTTTTTGTTTTGTTTTCCTGGCAGCACGGTGGCTGAGTGGCTAGCACTCATGCTTCACAGCGGGAGGGTTCCGGTTGCCCGGGCCTTTCTGTGTGGAGACTGCATGTTCTCCCCGTGTCTGGGTGGGTTTCCTCCGGGTACTCCGGTTTCCCCCACTAACCTAAACATGCGCCATAGGTAAAATCCTCCAGCTTAGGGCTTGACCAAAGCCTAAATAACAAAACAAAATCATGGGGATGGTCCCCGGGTCAAATATAGAAACAACTTCTCCTGTGCTAGATCAATAAAGGTCAATCTTCTAATCCTTGACCACTGTAAGGTGCTTTGTGTTACAATTTTGTATGAAAAGCACCTTATAAATATTGTTTGATTGATTGATTGATTGATTGATTGATCTGATCAGTGACACGTCATAGTCTGATGAAAGGAACAGAAACCTGCCAAGGTAAAAACAAACCTTTTGTCTTTAGGAATGAACACGCAAAATTGTGTGGCTTAGAGTTTGTTTTGAAAATGACCCTCACAGAAGTGATACCGCTCGAGGCAGCCGATTCTCAAATGCTTGGTCCATGTGATAATGTGGTAAACCAGGTAGTGTAACGTGATGTTTTAAAATCCAAACAGTGTACACATTATACAGACTGGCTACCTTATACAGTGTCTGACTATTTATAAAAAGTTAACAAAGAATAAGAGTACAATAATTGCCACCAAAATTTCCATGCAAGCAGGAGTTTCAGTGGGAATCTAAAGTACTTTGTTTACACCTGCCTCTATTGGCAGGGCTTTCCTCTTATGATCATCCAATCAGATGTGCTGCAGAGGAGAGTGTGAGTGTGTTTTGACATTTCATTTACACATGAATACAACATCCTCCAGAAGCTCTTAACAACACCACGGTATTCAAAAACATGGATCAATGAGGCCAATGAGACGAGGCCTGTTGTGGACATATCTTTTTATCAAATCAACAGCTGAGGGGTCCGTGTGATGCTTAAAGATGCACTATGAAACTTTTTTTCATAGTGCATCATAGTGGGTTTGCCACTTTCTTGTCTTCTAATAGACGTCATTGCTTTGCATATACTTACTATGTGTACACATTCAAGGCAAAACAATATCATCTTTACTCAAAGACAAGACTGTGGTGAACCCCTCCACTAGAAAAGTTACACAGAACACCCTGGTATAAAACATAAAATTGACAAAATACAATCACAATTACAAACAGGCCTGTCATGATAACACATTTTGAAGTATGATACATAGCTGAATAAAATGTTGAGGATTAATAATAATATTGAAACTAACTGATTATGACCCCCAAAACTATTCTAAAGTTGTAATGGGACATACATTGTGATGCTGATTCAAAGTTTATGATGTTTACAAATATTGTCAGTAATTTTCAGTTCTAGAACATAATTATGTTATTGATGACATTGTATTTTACCATGAAATGTCCAAAAGGTACTACAAAAATCTGCCTCTAAACTAAATATTACTATTTGGCTGTAGAAAGTGATGCCATTAAGGCTTTTGGACTCACGTCACTGCATTGTAATCTGAAACAGTTAGCAGAATGTAGATTATTTTAAATGCTGATTTAATGACAGAAAAGTGCATTGTTGTTCATGTTTTTTCTTGACATCACTTTTCACATGCACTTGACTAATATTATTTCAAAGTAAAGCCCTCCACATTCACGTGGGTCCAGATCTCGCCTGTTCTGGTGCGGTGCTGGGTGAGCGCTTTGTGTCCAGGCTGGAGGTGAATGACCCTCTTGGCAGAAATAAAGGCCCCCTCCTCCCGCTCGTTCCGGCAACAAAAGCGTAAACTTGTTGCTATTGGTGGGGCTTGTTCTCTGCACGAGCCCCCGCTGGCCGCGCGCTCCACAGGCTCCGCGGCGGGAACAAAAACGCGCACATTTTTGCAGCGCGAGCCTCCTGTGTGCGTCTTAATGGGGAATATTAGGACGTCAATCTGGCGCTCCCTGTGCGCCTTTGTGCCGTGTGCGCGCTCCCGGGGTCGTCTCGCGCTCCTCAGCGCGCGCCTCATTGTGGCCTGTGGCAGCGGGACAAAAGCGTCACTCGAGCCCGCGAACAGCGGAGGTCCCTCAGCTCCACGCAGCTGTAGTCCAGGACTCTGGAACAAGAGCCGGATCCACAGCAGCTTCACCAGCGCTGAATGTTATTACTGAATGTTCTAATAATCACCGAGGCTGTGTCTTATATGTGGAGGCCTGTGGATATTATCACCTTGGAGCCTTGACCTACGTAAGAAATCCTGGTCGGTGTTGTGTGTATGCCGGTGCAAAATGTATGAGCGACATACAAATTACATTTTACAAATTATTTTTTATTTAAAATGTGTCAGTTATTACCCCCATTATCAATACATTGTAAAGGCATGGTCAAATTGTTAAGCTGAATAACGTAACACAGGCTAATAACTCCAATAGCACTCATTAATACATTTAAATCATTTAAAGCCAAATAAAATTGGACCAAAGCGCGCGGCTGAAGCAGACGCAGCAGAAGCGTCTGATCTGTGCGCATTTATTTGGAAACTTTTATAAAAATCAAGTTAAAGCTGTTCAGGTTCTAGACTCCACAGAGTCCTGAGTCTCGACCGAATCGAGGCTTTGGCCCACGTGGAGCGACAGCAGACCCAGAGGTCCAGGTAGGTCCAGTTTATGGTCACGTGGTTTGTTACCACGCACGAATGCCCTGGCACGCGCCCATGGGACCCTGCGTCTGCGCCTGCGTGGATCCCAGGTTGGCGCTCGTGAAGGAGCCGTTGTTTGAGGGCAGCGCGTGCAGTCCACTGTACGTACAACTGTAATTGCTCGTGCACGCGGGTGCACTGTACGAGTACGCGCCGTAGCCGCTGTAGCTGTATCCGGGCGCGTACCCGGGGCCCGAATAACTCTGTGCACCTCCGATGCACGGCTTCCCGTCGCGCACGAGCACTGGCACTGCCACGCGTCGAGGTGGAGGGGGCGCGTGCTCTAGGGTTCGGTCCTGGCGCTGCCGCTTGCACTTGTAGCGCCGGTTTTGGAACCAGATCTTGACCTGGTTGGACGTGAGCCGCAGTGTCGCCGCGAGGGCCTCTCGCTCCGGCGCGGACAGGTACCGCTGCTGTTTGAAGCGCCTCTCGAGCTCCAGCACCTGCGCCTGAGAAAAAAGCACGCGGGGCCTCCTCCGACTCCGGGGTTTCTGCGCGCGCCGCTCCCCGTCAGCGCGCGTGGACTCCGAGGTGTCCTCTCTCATCAGCACGAGACCCTCTGTGAACACAAACACATAAACACGTAAATATAACTGATAATGGAAATAAAAGTTTACGAACACAGCGACTGTGTCTTCGCGTGCACGGGTTTGGTTTGTGGTCATTAGCCAGCAGCTTGATTTGATTTGTTTGATTTGATTTGATTTATTTCTGGTGGTTCAACAGTAAAGCGATGTTACAGACTCTGCCACATGTTGTATTTCATCACGTGACACACCAGTCTGGACTCTGTTCCTGGTCCGGCTCAGACGCGCTATTGTCTCGCGACTCTTCACTGGCGCCACTTTGCGCGTGTCACCGCCTTAAATCACCTGCGTTTGACACGTGTTCTTTACGCAGTGGCACTAAATCACTCCAGACTTCTCTTCTGTTACTAAACAAATACAAACTAAGACCTGGTTACTCCAGAACTCTTGTCTTAGCTCTATGTCCCTGTAAATATAAATATATGTTTGGCTCTTCCAAATAAGGAGGCCTGAGCCCCTTTCACTTCCCATCGGTGTGGCAGAGATTTTGTATTGTATTTGTAGAATACTTGAAAATCAAATTACAGATATAAAGTTACGTTCATCCTGTCAATAACACTCCTCACAGACAGGTACCAGACATCTCCATTTAAGCTCAGTTAAACCAACGCGACAGATTTATGGCGCAGTTTACGCCCGAGAGCAACTACGCATTTTTTTATGGAGATCGTAACATGAATGACGTCATAACGCACCGTTTAGTTTTTGTTACGCTTACATTAATCCTCAGCCATTAAATGAAACACACACAAACACACACACATGAAAACCGTGTGATGGGCCACGTTTTCTTACATATGAACTATGTCAGAGAGAAAGAATTACATTTACTTTTGAATATGTATGCATATTTTTGTGTGTGTAATATGCTGCTGCGTGTGGTGACGGTTTATCATTTTTCATTATATATTCATGTATAATGGAAAAAGTGTGTGCTATGTGTGTGTTATTATTATATTCCAAAATGTATTCCAAAGGTTATTATTTGCGACATTTAATTCGTTTTATTTGGGATTTACAAACTATACGACTCCAAATGTAAATTAAAAAATACGTATTAAATGGCGGTCAGGGGTTAAATAATATAATACACTAACCAAACCAACGTGAGAACATTTTCATTGGGATCAAAGTATGAATTTAGTACATGATTTATTATTGCATCTTAATGTAACAAGTAGTGTACTTTTTATTTTTTAATTTATTTTGTGTACTTTCCCCAGGACAATAGAAAAGGCTAAGTGTGTGCCTCTTAGTTAAAGGTTATTACGCACTTTTTCCGTCATCAAACTCTCAGCATGAACCATTAAGTATCGATCCTAATCATTATGTGCACGTGGAGGCCGTGAGGAACCCGCACTGTCCGCGTCAGTTTCGATTAAGAGGCGCTTTAGTTTGATTAGATTAAGCCTCGTTTTTGTCAAATCAGCCTTAGTAACATCTCTAACAACTTATTCAGTTTTAGTTTGATCGATTTTTCATCATTTCATTGCATTGATCTCAAATCAAACCGAATAGCTCGCGGTGCGTAAAAGTAGTGATGCCGCTCATATTTTAAAACCTCACTCTTCTTCTTTCTATTTTACATCCAATTTACACATTTGGGCACGATGCGTATACAACTTACCGTGTCAATTTATTTATTCAAAAGTTTGAAATATGCCTGAAATTGCACAGCAACGATCTCATCTTTAAAACTCGACTATATATTTTTCTTTTCATGAATCTTATGAACACTTTCATAGATACTCGTCCTTCACATGCAGGAGATGAGAAAGGCTATTACAGTCTGAGCATTAATCCAGTTTGGGCACGTTTGGTTACGACGCGCCAAACTGTGAGCTTGTTGACAGAGAGATGAGGATTAATTGTGTGGTGTATTCAATCAAATAATTGAGTCTAACTCAATTATTTTTGTCTACAGTTCTGTACAACATGACTTTTGTGTCACCCCAAAAACAAACGCCTGTCTTCATTATTCAGAGATATTCCTATAGCCTTCAAAGCAATGGAACAAACTCCTACTGAGCTGAGACACGAACATAACTTCTACAGAAGTAAGGAAAACAGAGATGCACTGAAACATTTTAAATTGATATTATAAATGCTCTAATTTATATTGCAAAACTACACAATTATGTTTATTATAGTGAACTTAAAATGTATATATATATATATATATATATATATATATATATATATATATATATATATATATATATATATATATATATATATATATATATTATATATATACATTAGATTGTTGAGATATAACTGTTAAATTTTTAGCATAATGAATTGTAAATGTAAGCAGTTTCTGTTTTGTAATACAATGTATGAGGTGATGAACGGGAGTATGTCTGAGAGTTTGGAGTATGTATGTTTTGTCCTCTTCTCCCTAAAGGACTACAGATGGAAATTAGCTTTCAAGCTATAATCTGATACAAGCATCTCTACCTTTGGCATTATGTGGCTGTACATTGTCCTGTTAAATAACTAAAATGAAATAAAAAATGAAATGAAATGAAATGCCCTTAATAGGGACAGTGTTTGCAGCAGGAGTTTTTGCTCCGTTTGGCGCCTAATGCTGATAGAACAAATTCAACTAAACGACACTGATGAAATAAAACTTATATATATATATATATATATATATATATATATATATATATATATATATATATATATATATATATATATATATAATTGTAAAGTCGTTGTTCATTGTCGCTGTCGGTCTATTCGTAATGATAAATACGCCCTGCACCATGTGACTCATGTAACCTATAAGTTGTTTGTGTAATTAATACTCTACATCTTATGTGGGACTTCAGTTTAGTTTAAACGTAAACTTTACGCAGCTCCACCCAAGTTGGCCATTCGTTCACATATAATATGTGTAGATGTAGAATTATAGCTCCATGTAGGCTACTCCTCCTGTAACGTATGGGCCTAATCACTGAAACAGTTTCGATAAATAAAGTGTAGTAAACCACTCTATTTCCAATCTGAAACCATGTCCTATTTATGACTACAAATACTTGTTGATGCGTAATGCATTAAACTGGGGTCAGTTTTCACTTTCAGTTCAGTCCTAAATTAAAATCGCGGTGTCAATAGGATAGTTTACCTGACTGAAGTACTTTGACTATTTTATTTCAAGCTCATATGGCATTTGTTGATTTTATCTGTTATTTTACTGTTGAGCCTTTTGAAGAATGTGTGATTTTTAACTGCGATGAAATAAACATCTCCGTGGCTGATTTTACTTTCAAAACTTGCTTGGTTAATAGTTTGAAATTCAAAGTAGCCTTACGCTATCGCACACCGTGTCATTAGTTTTGTTTGTTTGTTTGTTTGTTTTTATAGGTGAGTACATGGTTCCTTAATTCATATGAAGAAGCCAAAGTACTTGTGTGTGTTCTGTCAGTGCTTGTGCTTGTTCTTGTTCTTACCGGGGTCGTGCTCGTCCATGTGGCCGCGCGCCTCCTCCTTCCTCCCCGCTGATGATGATGATGATGATGATGTTGGGGGGAACACATCCCGCTGCTCGTGCTCGCCCTCGTGAGCCCTCGTGAGCACTCTGAGGTAGGCCAGGTTGTCCTCGGGCGCGTCCATGTCGTGGGGCCCTCCTGTGAGTATCGGGGGCGCGCAGAGTGTCGGTGGCGGGTGCGCGCAGGGGTAACATCTTTGCTGCTGCTGCTGTTGTTGTTGTTGTTGTTGTTGTTGTTGTTGTTGTTGTTGTTGTTGTTGTTGTTGTTGTTGTTGTTGTTGCTCTAATTTAAGGATGTCTTTGACGGAGAAGGGCGTGGACGCGCTCTGCAGCCCCACGTCCTCCATGTCCCAAAGGAAACTCGGGTCTAACAGCGGTTTGGTCATCAAGACCCACAGAGAGGCCACTCCAAGGCTCACGTAAAAGCCAACTCAAATAACACCAAGTCTAATACCAATTCTTTCAATTTTATACAAATCTTCCCAAGACAAGCGCTTTAGAAGTTGTTCCGTTGGTCCCTGTGCAGTCTCAAAAACTTTGTCTAGTGGTTCTTTATGGACCCTTGGACGACTGCGGGTTTGCACAGTAATTGTTTGTGGGGAAAAAAAAAAAAAAAAAAAAAGTTTGTGCAAAAATTGAAAAAAGAAAAATAAAGAAAAAAGGTATATTTCTCAACTGTGAAAATGTGTTTACAAGATAGAACTTATTTTAAAAGTTGTCCAGTTGGTCAAAAATGAAAAGATGCCCTAAATCCCATCTTTTTTAGAGAAATCCTCCAATGTTACAGCGTCAGCGACAAGGCCAGAATTAGTTCATTTGGGACACTTGGTTTTGAAAGATTCGATAAAAGTGTGCGTAAAACCATCAAGCCAGAATCACGCAGTTAAAAAGTGCTATTAAAATGCACTTCTCGTGTACTCATGTTCGTCTGGTCTAAGATAAATGACATACGTGAGTACGAGTAACTAATACAATACTATTGCTTTAAACAAAAGTCAAATTAATCACATTGATTAGTATTTACCTTCAAATTAGATCAGTTTACAACAATATAAACAGACGTAAAATTGGGCGCAAAAGACTAAAGAGCTAATGCTGTACAATTATATACAATCTATAGTTTGAGTGTTAACATTAACAATGTAAGTACCTGGTTTACACTGCACTTGGTCTGGTTATATCACTTTGTTTGAAGCGCCTTTAACATGAATACTTTGCTACCATGGCAAATCAAAAACACATTTAAACCATATTTCATTCATCTAATATGGTGTGAAGTCTCTGGATAAGACCAGTGTATACTGATAGAAATAAAATAAAACAAAATAGGCACTACTTGAATTGATATAATTTTGCATTGAATGACTATTGCACCCACAAAGTTAATACAATGTTTTCTTTAGTCGTTATTCCAAAAGCTTTTATAATTGCTCTAATCTTTAACATAAAACATCCACTTTAAGCCTTTAATTAAACAATTATTGATAAAATAATACTTGGAAAACTATAGCAATTTTTGACTTTGAAGTCCTGATATAACCAAACATTACAACATTTAGTATAAACTCTGCAGACAGGAAACAAATTTGAAATTTGAAATTGCTATATGTAAACAGTTGCAATTAATAAAGGTATAGTGTGGTTGTGTTTTCTATATTGAAAATATAGTAAAATATATTTAGTTGTTTCAAAAATGCCCACACTAAATAAAGTCTGCAATAATAGGCTAGTTAAAGTTTTTAAAAAGACCATTTAGTGAAGTAATTTGTCCCATAAGATTAAAATGTAAATTGGAATTTTGGGCGCTCCTATGAAAAAATTGAAAGAGATTCTCGAGAAATTGCATAGAACCAGTAAAAATGCTGTGTTTTACTTATAGTGTTATAAACGACTATCTTTTAGCAGTCTATTTTCAACAATGCACTTATCAAATGTCTATCAAATGATAACTACAACTTGAAATGCAAATCTCTTTGAATTCAAATATTATGAGACAGTTTTGCAAAAATTCTAATTTGAGGTTTCAAAATTGACGCTTGCTTGAATTGTCCTTCACGACTCAGCAACCTGTAGTCCAAGTTCTTTTGTTGACGTTGGCTAAATTCACGATTCACCACAAAAAAATCTCTTATCCAATATCCAAAACTTCTTTAGAAGATACGCATGTCAACAACTCATGTCTTACATCTTACGTGGTTCCTTTCTTTATTAATTATTCCCCCAAAAATGAATACTGTCCAAAAAATAACTTACTTGAGGACTTGGAAGTTGCATCGATGTAAGACCATATAGCTCTGGACGATCTTAGGATAGATAAAATGTTCCTCCAATGTTTGTATTTAGCAGATTTTGGAGTAAATTGTCCAAATGGTAGCGTGCGCTGGGGTGCCCTGGGGTGCGTGGGGTCCCGGGTCGGAGCAGTGAATGGTGGGACATTAGAATGGGGCAGAGAGGAGAGGGTTAGAGGAGACGAGGAAGGAGGAGTTAGGAGGTAGGAGGCGGAAGAGAGAGCAGGGAGCTGAATGGAGTTTGTAAAGAAAAGAACTGAAGAAGTAAGAAGAAGTGGCACTATTAGCGTGACCACAGCTACAGGTTTGAAACTTAAAAGTGCACTATGTAACTTTGTGGTTAGGAGTCGCTTGTTTCTATGGATATGTCATTGCTCTGCTTGGAATGTTCCACAGTATTATAGCATTAGACAGCTCTACCTTGCATGTTTTAAATTACAGGTGGTTATATAGCTCAAAAATATCTCGAAAACCAGGCATTCTGACTCTGCAGATCTGACCTGTAACTTGGTCCGGTTTGGTCTCCATGAAGATAAAAAATACTGTGAACGATTCCAGACAGAGCGACATCTCCGGTCTCACCACCAGAAAAGTTACACAATCTATCTTTAATTAATGGTACTTTTAAGTGAAGGTCATTTGAATGAAAAGTTGAAAATGCATGCATAAAGGTAAGATTTATATGTCTTTTTTTTTTCCTTGGGATAGTTCCTGTGGTAAATATTGTTGGAGTGAAACAGTTCAAATAAGGCTAAAAACAATAGCTGCTAAAGCATAACTTTAGCTATGTTAAATTAATCTGTCAGATTACAGCTGCACATGTAACTGCTCAAATGTTTACACTTCCTGTTTGCATATCAACCATGTTTGCACACCGTTTTTACTCCTGACAGTTGCACATAGAAGAAGAAGTGAACTTTATTGATCTCACACTGGAGAAATTCTTCTCTGCATTTTAACCCATCCTATATATATATATACATATATTAGGAGCAGTGGGCAGCACACATTAGGGCGCCCGGGGACCAACTCCATAAAACCAATGTTGCACATTATCTGCAAATATGTACATAGCACCTAGCCTATATTTTTCATAGTGTATATTCTGTAAAGATTGTTTCTATTTGATTATATTTTTTTTTACATGCTTTACTCTTTATCTTTTTTATCTATTTTAAATCTATCTTGGAAATGGCATACCACCATGATGTTTTCAGAGGGGGACCGGAACCTACATGATAAAAAAAAAAATCTACTTGTCTCCATGGAGATGTGTCTAGAATGTTCCACAGTATAGCCACAAACTTAAGAATCTCCATGGAGACTTGCAAACCAAATTACAGGTGAGTTTTGTGGAGAGGTGACCTCACTCACAGTAGAAATGAATGATTTTTAAGATATTTTTGAGCAATAAATAATACCTGGTTGAATAAATGTGAGACTGTTTAGTTTAATACCTGAGCGGAAGAAAATGGCATTAACATCTTCATAGAGACAAACAGGCTGCAGACCGTCTCCAGAAAAGTTACACAGTGCACCTTTAAAGGAAAAGTAAAGTTTTTTTTTTACAATTTGAGCCTTATTTCGGTAATAAAACAAGTTGTTTTACTCACCCATATCACTTTGGTGTCATATGGAGCATTTCCGGAGATGTTTTAGATTAGCGTTAGGCTAACGCCGTTAGCCTAGCGCGACTTATAGCCATAGCTCAGGGCATTCCCCGAGCATGTAATATGCCAAACTTTAACACAATAAATAACACAAACTTTAGCACTTTTCAAATCATAGAAGCTCGCTGTGTCAGCGTAGACTTTTAGTAGATTCCAAAACGGCCTGAAACCCGATATCGCAACAGAAAAGTAAAGTTCAGAGCGGTGTTAGCTTCTTTCGGACTAGCGGTGTTTACAAAACAGCTGAGTTCACGCATGCGCACTGTCCTCTCTGATGACGTCATCAAATGAAACTATAGCTGCATATCGGGTTTCAGGCCGTTTTGGAATCTACTAAAAGTCTACCCTGACACAGCGATCTTCTGTGATTTGAAAAGTGCTAAAGTTTGTGTTATTTGGAGAGCGCAAAGTAATGCCCCGAGCATATGATACGAGCACCATGTTAATGGATACGGGATCATTAGTAGAACAGAACGGCTCAACATAAGTTCTGCAATACCACTCCAATTGACACCAAACTGCTATGGGTGAGTAAAACTACTTGTTTTATTGCCGAAAGAAGGCTCAGATTGTAAAAAAAACATTACTTTTCCTTTAAGAAAAAAAATCATTAAAAAAAATAGGCGAAATAGCTCAAACCTTTTAGGTCATAACCCCCAAAATAACCATACAACCCACTCACTTCAATGACAGGAAATTGTCACTGGTGTAATTTAAGTGGCAAAATCGTGTTTAATTTGTTGTGTTGTATTTGACACTAAATATACGGTTTTCAGTTAAAGGCACTATACATGATTTTTTTTACTGCATGGACAAAATCAGGTACAAAAATATACTGAATACATTGTGATCATATATTTGGAATTATATCTGGTTGCAACTCCCAGCTAAGTGTCTTGCGACCCTCTACATTGAATATTACTGTTCTTGCACAAAAAATAATAGAACCTTTATTTGTTTCACACTGGGGAAATTCCAAGGTTGTGACGCAGGGTCGAGGATAGCAGGAGAATAAAAATATCCTTTGGTTGATCTCTCCATTTTGGTTCCAACTTATGACAGTTAATGCCTTTTACCTGTAGTGTACAATATTTACCAATTTGTTGCCAGACAGAATACAAGTCTACCTTATTTATATACTTAAGGTTGGAGAAGAAAGCATAATAAACACAAAAACAAATACATTTAGCATGTATCTCTGCTTACACAACATGCCCATACATAATCACATATACAGTATGACACCATAATAGTTTGAAATGGAGTGAGAAGAAGAAAAGCAAACTCATAAACATTAACAATGCCATTAATATTTGACCTTTAACCAGCTGTTTGAATAGAGTTAGATAGAAACCAATTAAAAGGTCCATTTGCCACACTGGACACTGGATATTTGACTACAGATTTGTGAATAAACAGAATTTACCATATTACAATGTCAGTGAGCAGGTATTTGGAAATTAGATAAAAACAAAAACATTTCAGTGTATACTTGTGTGAGAGACAAAATAGTTTTACCTTTTCGCCTTTGGACAGAGGGAGGGGGAGGAGACCCTTAAATGGACCTGAGTCCAGTCTGTATCTGAGCAGTAAGAATAACCTGAATGTGATAACAGACTCAAAACAATTAACATTCTTCTGTACATCTACTCCTATCAGCTCTGACCAGGGAGAGAGAGAGAGAGGAGAGAGGGAAAAAGAGAGAGAGAGAATGAGAGAGGGGAGGGGCAGAACAGGGAGAGAGGTGAGAGTGAGGGAGAAAGAGAGAGGGATGGGGAGAGGATGAGGGAGGGACAGAAAGAGTAGTAGAAAGTGTGTGAGAGAGAGACAGAGAAGGAAAGGGAGGGAGGATAAAGAAAGAAAGAAAGAAAGAAAGAAAGAGGAGTAGAAAGTGCAATAGAGAGGGAGAGAGGGAGACAGAGAGAGAAAGGAGTGAGAGAGGGGGAAAGAGAAAGAGAGCGAAAGAGGAGTAGAAAAGGATGAGAGAGGAGAGAGAGAGTGGGGGAAGATACAGGGAGAGGTGGAGTAGAAAGGAAGGGAAAGAGAGAGAGGAGAGGGAGAAGATGAGTGGGAGAAGTTGGGGAGAAAGAGGAGAAGATAGGAGAGAAAGTGGGGAGAGGGAGGGAGGGGGGGTAAATAAAGGGAAAGGGAGAGCTAGTGAGGGAGGTGTGAGTAATGCCAGTTAGCCACCCGAAAAGAGAGGGTTTGAAGAGAGAGAAGAGAAAAAGGGGGAGTGAGGAGAGAGAAGGGGGAGACTGAGGGAAAGGGAGAGAGAGAGAGATGGGATAAAAGAAAAATAATAGTTTTAATAATAGTTTTCATTCAGAGCAGCACCCTCACATATTTTGGACTATTTTAAATACTTATATACTTACTTTATTTATGCTTTCATTCATTCATCTGTCTCTTTCTTCAGTGCATTGGATTTTGCTGCAGTATTTCCTGTCCGGTGTAGTAGACTTCAGGGCGTCTCTCTCGGGCCGATCCTACATCATCATGATCACATCGTCATAAAAAGAACCAAACACAAGTCAGTCACTGTTTAGACTGGTACAGCCGCCTCCATTTACTTTAAATAAGCTTTAAATCCTCTGACGCCGTGCTGAGGGAGAGAGAGAGGGATGAGAGACAGAGGAGGGGATAGAGAGGGAGAAAGTGAGAGAAAGAGAAAGGGGGGTCCGTCACCTACTAATCTCCATGGAGATATAGTTGCTTTGCCTGGAATGTTCCATTTACCTGGCTCACAGCAGATTGATCTGTGTAGCTGACTCTGTCTACACATCAATCTGATGGACCCACAAATACTGGGAGACGTAATCTTACTGGAGAGGATTATATTCCACCTTACAGCATGACATACCCTCAACCAGAAAAGTTACACAATACACCTTTAAAGAAGACATATTGTGCCTCAGTCTGTTATATAGTTATAATCTATGGCATCTGTGGATCATTATGTCATTATATATCGTGTCATAATTTGGACATTTTAATCTCAGTATTAATCTATGACAATTTAGTAAAAGAAACAATTCACTGAGTTCCTCAGCTAGAAAACTGCAGCGCCCAGTGGGACATCGCTGTAAACATCATCACAACAAAGAGCTGTGCAGCTGTCAGCATACCTGATGGATAGCTGCAGATTACACTAGCAAGTAGCACATTTTTCTTTCCATTAGTACCAAAATGACTTAAGTGACACTGCAAAATCCTATGTATATCACCAATTTTAAAAAAAAAAGACATTATGGCATCTTGAAAACAAGCAGTTAAAGATTGCTCAAACATGCATGAATCACTCCAAATACAACTGTGTGTAGATAAATGATGGTCCGCCACTTGCTTGTCTCCATGGAGATGTTATTGCTTTGTCTGTAATATTCCAGTAAGGCATTAAACATCTTGCATCTTGCATTTACTCAATAACATGGGTTTTTATTGACCTAAATGCTTGCTTTGACATGTAACTTGGCCCATGGGGTCAACTGCTGTCCCGTAGAGATAAAAAAAAAAAAGTGTAATGCCATATGGTGAAACATTCTAAGCAATATCTCCATGGAGAGAAGCAGATGACGGACCCTCCACTAGAAAAGTTACACAGTGCACCTTTAAAGGACATGTTTGATCATTTCAGAAAGAATTCAGATATTTTTTTCCTGTTTACATTTTATTTTAATAATTTTTTTTGCCTGGAAGAATCCATGACTCATCGCTGTACCAGCGGCGAGTCTGGTAATGCTTGGTCCAGAATGCGCTGCCGTTGCGCGTAGACAGACAGCTAAGTGAACCAATCAGAGAACAGTTAACGGACAGCGACGTGAACCAATCAAACAAGGAAAAGAAAGGCCTCTAGAGCTGTCAGCTGCTGTGGTTTTAAGGAATCGATATGTTTTAGGTCATTTAAGACCAATTTTACAGCTGAATGGAAGGGACGTTCAGTTCTCCGATGCGCCATCTTGATTCAAAATTGAGGAGGAACTTCCGCTGCCTAAGAGTGACGTTGCCGGCAAAGGCGGGTGCACTGACGTCACCATCTTTGAACGAATCAGAATCTCGGAGTCCGTTGTTAACCGGAGGAGCGAGGGTGGAGCGAGGGTGTCCAAATGGTATCGCGCTGTATAGCAAATACAGAGAGATATCATTTGGCTGGCCAGGTAATAATTTTTTAGCTCCAAAAATCAGATAATAATCTGATTTTGAGTGTGCTTTTAACTGTAGTCACAGATTCCTCTGATGATAAGAGGACAGTCTGGGGGGTGTTAAAGACAAAAACCTCTGCAGAACTAGTAGTAGACTAGTAGAACCAGAAGTAGTTTGGATGAGCTGCGAAACGTCTTCGACCAAATAAACTTTGTCCAGTTGACAAATTGAATTTCTCCTTTTACCATGGATTCTACCTGGACGACTGAGGGATTCTTCAGACAAAAACCTATATTATATTTAAACTGTTAGTGGTTGTTTGGCCCTGCTCTTCTGGCATTTTATTCCTATAAATTACAAAGTTGGCTGTAGTTTTTGGTGTAATGGATTTAGTGCTGGGGCAGAGTCTTGTTCTTGTTCAGTGATAACAGTGAGTCTAATGGAGCCTCACTGTCCAAACAACAGCACAGCCTTAAAACCCCCATACATCACACACACACACACACACACACACACACACACACACACACACACACACACACACATACACACACACACACACACTACAGCACATCCACTGCTCTAATGGGACTAAATTAGATCAATGCAACTCCCCAGCTTTAAAGGTACACTATGGAACTTTTCAAGTGGAGGATTTGCTAACAGCTTATCTCCATGGAGATGTCATGACTTAGTCTGGAATGTTCCCCAGTAAACGAAAATTTCAAGTTACGAAACGCCTTCATGTTAAATTTTGGTCTCTAGATACGAAAGAAAATTCAAGTTACGAAACGCGAAATTTCAAAAATTCAAATAATGCGCGCTCAGCCACACACATTATACGCTTTTCTCAGACTGGATTTAAACTTTTCTCACATTTCTCTCTTGTTTAAACACTCAAACTTTCATAGATTTTCAACAAAATGTATTAATAGTGAAGCGTGGGGGGAAGGGGGAGGGCGGTGTGTGTGCACGCGGACACGTGTGTGATAGCGCAGCATGACCCGGCGCGGGGCTGCGAGCACGAGACCCGTGCTCAAACCGTGCCAGGTCTAAACCAGGTCTAAACCAGGTCTAAACCAGGTCTGAACCAGGTCTGAACGAGGTCTAAACCAGGATTAGACCACCGCGGCTCTTGCATGCATTCGTTCATGCGCTCTGAGGGGAGTCCTCGCTGCTCGCCTCAGCCGTGACTCGAAACGAAACCAGGAAATAGACCCGCACGCAGCACTTTAATCCACCTGGTCTAGTCCTGGTTTAGTCCAGGTTTAGAGCTTGGTCTCGACTGGTATAGTCCACGTTTAGTCCTGGGTCTACAGTCTCTACGCAGGACACAGTGTTACACTATAAAAAAAAATGTTACACTATAAAAAAAAAAAACTTGGAACGAATCAGGCCTTTTCCATTGAAATAGCTACTCAACTTACGAAACCACTTCTGGAACGAATTAATTTCGTAAGGTGAGGTACCAGTGAATGTGGCAACAAATCTGCTACACATTTCCTTGGAGATGGCAGCAAAGTTACAGCAAGATCTGCGAAGAGGCGACCATCTGTAATAGTAGTAGTAAGAATAGTAAGAATTTATGTAGATAGATATAGATATAGATATAGTTATAGATCTCAGGGTCTTGTTCAGAAGTGAGGGAAGGATGAAGGGAGAGACTGATAGGCGGATCAATGCAGTGCCTGATAGTGATGCAGCGTCTGTATCGGATCATTGTGGTAAAGCTGAGTCCAAACTCAAAGGTCTCGATTTACCTCTCAATCTATGTTCCTACCTACCCTCATCTATAGTCATGAGCGTTGAGTAATAACTGAAAGAACAAGAACAAGAACAAGAATGAACAAGATGAGGCCTTCCTCCGCAGGGTGGCTGTGTGGTGAAGAGCTCAGTCACAGAGGAGGAGCTCAGAGTAGAGATGCTGCTCCTCCACCACGAGAGGAGCAGCTGAGGTGACCCAGGCATCTGTTCAGGATGCCTCCTGGACACCTCCCTGGAGAGGCTAGACCGCGGAGAAGACCCAGGACACACTGGTCAGACTCTCACCTCTGTCTCTTACCTGTAGTAAATATTTATCATAGTTTTACATCAGTTAAGTGGCAGTTTGTGAAAATAAAGGGTGGAAGAAAAGTAAAAAAAAACCAAAAAAAAAAAACAGGAAGTATAACAGTATACTGTTTTTTACTGAAATATTAGTAGTTTAAGATATGCACTGTCATATGCACTCACATTGTGGTGTTGCTTGGAGCAGAGTCACATGACCCCAGTGAATCATGGGAAACTGTGTCTGGTCCGTCTCAAACTCAAACCAGTGAGTCTGTGTTATTTATGGACAAACTTTCCAAACTCAGAGACATCATTTCACTAAGAGACAACTTCCAAATCTGCTTAGGCTAGTTTTTATTGTTATTTAAAGAGGTGCTTCACAAATGTACAATGCTGAAATATAAGCTTGGGTTTCAAAAAAATGCTGGGAAATTATTTTAAAACATAAGATGACCATGTTAAAGAAATGCAAGGAAGAAAAGAATGCTGTTGAGACAAATCAGCACTTGCATATTGAAAAGGCAGTAATTCTACATTCAAATCCTATGTAAAGCCAAAATTGTGTTTGAAAAACGAGTTAATGCTATGGATGGTAAAAACTTAAAATGGAGAAGGTTGTTTTGGCGGAGGAGGATGTACCGGGAGCTTTGTTTGTTAGCGATCATGCTAATTATTGTCTGCAAGAACTCAAGCCATGGTAGAATGTCACGGACAATGTGAATATGTGACATTACATGAAAGAATTGAAAAAGTCCCGGCATGCAGTTTTATTGAAAAACTGAGTTTTTCAAAGTGATGTCAATATGATCACCTTGTGCAGATCCTTGTGCAGATCTGCACATGCTCACAGCTCTGAAGAGAAGAAATACTAAATTACTAAGTAATTTGACCACAAAATGATTCCTATTTCTCTATCTTGACATTGACATTTTCTAGTCAAATAATGCTCACTTTTTGTTAGCCTGATCAAAAAGGTGAACTAGTAATTTTGTCAAATAATGCTTCCATGGTGTTATTATAACAGATCAATGGCAACGTCACCTTATGGCTGTCTGTTCTGGATGTTTTTAAGAGTTATAATGAAAATTAACACACCTACGTTTAAAGGTCCTATATCATGCTAAATTGCCTAATGTGAGATTTTGGCAATTTTATAATGTTGTTACCTCATCAAAAACATATACACAACATACTTATGTTTTGTTTCATTCACACATGTTTGAGTAACCCTTTATTGCTAGTTTGCCTACTGTATCAGTCTGTATCACTTTGTGATGTCATGACGCAGTAGTTTTTAAGTTAACTGCTAAATTTTACCTTTAGTTTATTAGAGTTTAGCAATTCCAGAGCTGAAATTATCCAAATAATTCTAGTGAAGGTGTATGGAGTTTAAAAACACAGTGGAGCACTTGTATTACCAAGACGTTACCAGGTGTATTTAAGTATGCAGGTTTGTGTATTAAACATGTGTGAATGAAAGAAAACACAACTCCCTGTATATTTGTGATGAGGAAATAACATTATAACATAGATCAGAAAATTGTGTAATATGGGCCCTTTAATAATCATGGGTGATAAGCCAAAGTTGTCCATTTGTGAAATTTTAATTTAACTTCTTGAGTTGTTGTTGTTGTTGTTGAAAGGGATGAAACTGTCCCCTCTGGCAACCACCCTGTATATCTAGAGTCCTGATTTGCACAGCACCCAATAGCAGTGCTCGGTCCTTTTGTGTTTCGACATGTTGTAGCTTGTGAAAATTCAAGAAAAACATTTTTTGAAGTTCATTAATTCATGAACTAGGGATTGTTTGGCTTGATTTGATGCAACAATGTGACGTCGCAGTCTATTTTTAGCAACTGTGGAAAGTGCTATTACGTTACAAATGTACCAAATGCAAATGTTGTATAGTGTACTTCTACACAAATAAATAAATATAAAATAATCACAAGACAAAATATGTTTATTCAAGACATATTTAACTAATCTTTTTGCATAAAATGACAATAAATTGGGTCACATTCTTCATTAATAAAGTTGTTTAAAAATGTGTCACGGCATATATCATTTTTACGGCTCATTTGTATCACGGCCCGGTGCAGTCCATGTTCCTCCTCTCAGCTATCAGTTCCTCTACTGCAGCCAGCTGTTTACTGTGAGGAAGGGGCTGTTTCCTGCTTCTGAGAGGGTCCTGGTCTGGGATAGTCCTGGTTCAGTCCTGGTTCAGTCCTGGCTCAGTCCTGGCTCAGTCCTGGCTCAGTCCTGGCTCAGTCCTGGCTCAGTCCAGGTTCAGCTCTGGGTCTGTCTGGACTCTCCCAGGGTTAAATATAGAACATCAAAGTGTTGAGTGGGGAGTAGGTACTCTTTTGGGTACTTTCATTTTCGCTTTCAAAATGTTTATATCCATAGATCCCATGGTAACACAGAGATAAGTTCTAACAAGATATGTTTAATGCCATACTGTGGAAAATCCAGGCAAAACGAGCAGCAAACCCCTGTCCTTTAACTGTATACTTTTAATTACATGTCTTTAGTTTAGTTTATGTTATTGATAATTGCTTAAAGGTGATCTTGAGTGTTTCACCTTCAAATAAAATGGATTGGTATTGTTATTATTATTAATGCTATTGCAGCATGTTCTGACCAATCAGATCTCAGCTCTGCTCAGTTGGTCGAAGTATTTATCAGAGTGGGGTACAAATAAACACATAAATGTAAAAGGCATTCATCAGAGTTGCTTTTTAAAATTATTAAATATCATAAATTTGATTCACTGGGAATCTAACCCAAGACCTTAAAAAAACATTAAACCTTAAATCTTAAAAAGTTGTTCTTTTGTTGCCTGAGATCCAGAATACACACAGTGTGGTCACCGGTGAATCTCCTCAAGTTTAGATGGATGCGATTAACACGTGGATCAAGGACACGCATGGTCTGTCCATATCAAAACAAATGAATGAATGATTAATCAGAAAAAAGAAAATATAATAGGGGACTGAAAATCGTTGCAGATTTCTGCAGAATCAATGAGTGAAGCATTAAACTGAAGTGACAGAAATGACATATTACCAGTGAGCTCTTTCATTTCACATGCTTTTTACATGCTGAAAAAACAAATCCGATTTCACATCAGTGTACAAAATACAGAAAAATATCATTCTGGATTTGCCAGGCAAGAATTTATTTATTTCCTCAATGTATTAAGTCTCAGTGATGCCCCCTGGTATCAGGTGTGAGAGGTGAATGCGTGTAGAATTTCTGAACCTGATCGCACTGTAACTATAGTCCCTAATGAGATGTCCAACAGCTCATTACCAGCTGCTCTGAGAGAGCCATCTTTATTATTGTGTCTCTATTGTGTTAAAATACCAATTCTTTGGGATTACACTACAGTATGTAACAGGAGACGGGATTAGGAATGAAACAACCTCCTTTGGAGAGACTAGATAGAAAAGATGAAATATGAGAGATCAGATAGCAGCGTTACAATGACTTAATTTGAAAGCAAGTGTGTAAGATTCCTGACATGTAGAAAACGATTTAAGCCTCTATTTTTGTTTTTAACCAGGTTGCCCATTACATTTTTACTGTCCAGTCCATCATCAATCTTAAATGCACACTAGGCAACCTTTCTGGTATAGGGTCTGCCTCTTGTCTCTGTGGATATTACCGCTTTGGCATTCAGTTTGATATTTTATTTGATTAGGAGTTTAATTCCATACTGTTGAACATTCCAGAGAAGTTGGTGGACCCTCCACCAAAAATACATTTATATTTGTGTGTGTTTATTTCACACAAAAACATGTCCACAAACCTTAACCATACTTGGCTGTAATCTTCCACAGTATGACATAAACATATTTATCTCTATAGAGAATGTTCCAAAGTGGTTTTAACATTCTATTCCCATGGAATCATGCAGGTGACATACCAGGGAAAGCATACATGGAGCGACACAACCAAGTGGCAGGCATATCTGTGCAGAGTACGGGCTGGAGACCCCAAGGTTAATGTGGGAAGAAGAAGAAGAAGAAACGCTTTATTCACCCCCGTAGGGAAATTATTTCTCTGCATTTGACCCATCCTTCAGGAGCAGTGGGCAGCTCATCTTTCAGGTGTCCGGGGACCCATCTCCATGATCTTATTGCTCAACTTGGTCAGGACCTAAGCTGGAGGATTTTACCTGGAGCATGTTTTGGGTTGATGGGGGAAACCGGCGTACCCGGAGGAAACCCATCCAGACACGGGGAGAACATGCAAACTCCACACAGAAAGGCTCAGGTGACCCGGGGACCGAACCCGGAACCTTCTTGCTGTGAAGCATGAGCGCTAGCCACTCAGCCACCGTGCCGCCACGTCCGAAGGTTGCGGAGAATGACCGAGCCAAGATCCTGTGGGACTTCCAGATAGACACTGACAGAATGGTGATGGCGAACCAACCAGACATAGTGGTGTTGGATAAGCAACAGAACAAAGCCGTGGTAGTGGACATTGCAATACCAAGCGATGGTAACATCAGGAAACTAGAGAAATACCAGGGGCTCAAGGAAGAGCAGGAGAAGGCCTGGAAGGTGAAGGCATCAGTGGTGCCCGTGGTGATCGGAGCACTCGGGGCTGTAACCCCCAAACTGGAGGAGGGTTACAGCAGATCCCAGGAAAAACATCAGACATCTCAGTCCAGAAAATTGCAGTACTAGGAACAGCAAAGATACTGCGCAGAACTCTTAAATATAAATATATATATATATATATATATATATATATATATATATATATATATATATATATATATATATATATATATATATATATATATATATATATATATATATATATATATATATATATCTCCTCTGCTTCGTATTGTGTGAGGTTTTAGTGTCTCTATTGTGTCCACACCCTGAAACAGATCTCCCAAACTCCAGTCCAGACCTGTCCCTGCTCCAACCAAAACAAACAGGAATGTCAGGCAGCCATCTTGGTTGGTTTACATTATATTATAGTCATTAAAGAGGCAGTATCTATTGTTTTAGAGCCTGATAAAATATACTGTTATCTGTTTTCTTTGCAGAACAAAATTAATTATATTTCAATTGTGAAAAAGAAGCTCATGAACAAGAATGTCAGGCGGCCATTATCGATGTTTTACATTTGTAATATCTGTCAAACAAAATCCGATTTAACACTCAATAACAAATATAATATTGGGGAAAGTTCAAACCCATACACAACGTATAAAAAATGTACATCACACTAGCCAATATTTGAAGAGATAAAGAAGACAGAATAAAATAATCATAAAACTTCACCTTGAGCTAAATAAACTGCATAAAAATGGGCGGATCAGATCTTATAATGTGTGAATAAACAGAAAGCTGATCCTTTCTGTCTGATTTTTTATCTCATCCCTCATCGAAGAAGTATCTTCACTGACACAACCTCTCAGCCAGGGATTAACATATAACTCCATTTTGCAATTTATCTAAAACCACTACAAGGACTTTAAAGATACTCTATATAACTTTTCTGGTAAAGGGTGCAATGCTTGTCTCCATTACAATGACTGGAAACATATCTCTTTTGCATTTGTGTATATATATATATATATATATATATATATATATATATATATATATATATATATATATATATATATATATATATATATATATATACTTTCCATGTATATAATATTGTGGACCATTTTATAATTAATTTAACTCATCAAAAGGAGGTTGTGGATCTCTCTGAGTAGAGTGAGCATGTCCTTTCTGTGTTACTGTGGCAGAGTGGTTATCCTGTCTCCTGCTCCTCAGTCACGAGGTTGTGGGTTAGATTCCTGATCTGTCTTAGTGGAGTGTGTTACTGTGGCAAACCTACTTTGTTGTTTATTAGTGATGATACACAACATTACCACTGGTTTACAAATAATGAGGAACTTCTCAGTCATTTGTGTTGCAGATGTTAGAGGCAAAATTGCGTGAAGAAATAACAGAGTTTGTTTAATGTCACAAAAGTTTAGTCATGTTTTTTGGGAAAAGAAAAGTCATAATAGAAAAACAGCAGCTGCGACTTGTAAACCATTAACACTGTGACTGATGCTGTATTCACAGAGTTACGGAAATGGTAAATTCCAACTTCTAAACAACATCCATTCACAAAAGAGTTTGAACAAATGAGAAATGTCAAAATATTAGCATTATTTAAATATCTAAACACTTTTTGTTGCTTTGTTGTACAGTGAAATTGGAGGGACCTATTTAACTCTATGGGATATTCTTTGTTTTTGAAAGAAATGATTAAACAAAAAGAAGAAGTGACTTAATTGATCTCACACAGGAAAAATTCTTCTCTGCATTTAACCCATCCTGTTATTAGGAGCAGTGGGCAGCACATTACTGCGCCCAGGGACCATCTCCATGATCTTCTTGCTTCGGTTTGGTCAGGACCTAAGCTGGAGGATTTTACCTGTGGTGCATGTTTTGGGTTGATGGGGGAAACCGGAGACACAGGGAGAACATGCAAACTCCACACAGAAAGGCTCGGGTGACCCTAATCTTACGGCAATACCAACGTGCCACACGGGGATCAAACCCAGAACCTTCTTGCTGTGAAGCATGAGTGCTAGCCACTCAGCCACTGTGCTGCCAAAAAATCCACAAATGTGAATCATATCATTATTTATTAGGGATGAGCTCCACAAAATTGTGTGTCCATTTGGTGACTAAGATTTTTTGTTGATAGGCCTATCACAGAGATATAAACAATAAACTAGGTCAACAAATCTGCAATCTGACATAAACAGCAAATTGCATGATAGAATTCAGACCTGTCCCCCAGCTCAATTTTGATAGAGATTATAACAGTTGTAGTGTCACGTGAACCCATGAGACCTTCTTGCTGCGAGGAGAGAGAGCGTTTACCACTTGTGGTGCTGGGTTGGGTTTGGAATTTTCCAACTCTCCTTGTGATTTTGTTGGTTTGGTCTGAGTAATTCTCCAGCTAGATACTCCTGACCAGGATCCTGATTTGGAATATGGGCTTAGTGCTCCTGATAGGCTGCTCATTGGTTTTGTCAATACTTGGTAGTTTCCATGGAGATGTTATTGCATTATCTAAAATGTTCCACAGTATGAACCATAGCCACTGCTTTCCAAATAGGAAGTGTGGGGCATTGGGCTACATCGACCCTGGCCACCCCACTCTCTTTGTAACTGCTGCTGTGAGCCTCGTCACTTTGGTCTTAAAATGTTCATAGTAACCTGCTCTACATGATCCTGGTGTTTTCATTTCGCCAGTTTGTCCATAAATACATTCTTATTCCTAATATGGAATTCGGCTCCAAATTCACTTCTATAACTGCTAGTCTCATGAGCTTCATTTGACTGGACCCAAATGCTATGGGTGACGTCACACTCCCTTAGCCCACTTCTTTATACAGTATGTGTTTATGAACCCTGTAACTCTACTGAGGGTGCTCCTGGGGGTGTCCAAGGAAGCTATATTGATCATTACAGACATAGCAATAACATGATCATAGAGACAATCAAAATGTGTGACATTAAATACAACATATATCCTCAGCATTCATGTTTTGTTTATTAACCCGTTGTCATGACACTAACTCTGGGGTCACGGTGAGGTTGTGGCTTGGATGGGAAACTATTATTGGACCCATTGTGGAGCATCCATATTTCACAGCAGAGGAAGCAGTGTGCATGTCTCGACCAGCGTTTACACAAATCTAACTTTAGAGGCGCGTTGGGACTGATTTATGCTGAGACAGGACACTTCAGATTCCCATGTACAAGCTCAACAAGACAATAATCACACCATGAAGACGGATTGCTCACGTTTCCGCATTTTCAGCTCCCCTGATTAATTAGAAACTAAATCTTCATTATGGGAAAAAGAAAGCAGCGCATAGCATCTGCTCCAAGTCAAGTTTGACTGGACAAGCAAGCAATAAGTATAATAACTACTATTAGTACTATTATAATTGCTATTTCTGCTCCAACAACTACTACTATCAATAGGCTAGTAGTATTAGATTGCATGTTGTTGATATGCTTTTGAGCAAAACATATCCCCCATTGTAGCAGTAGTGCGATTGTGATTAGTGAGGTCAGGAGACTCAAAAGCCTCTGCCAAGCTGCCACAGGGTAACTTTGGCTACATTGGAGCTACACACAGTGGTTCAGTGATTACTTTTTTCACTCATGGACCAGCATGGACCAGATGACTTACAGTTGACTCACAGTTGTAATGCAATTTCAACTTTTTGATTTCATTTCATAGGTGGTGGTAAACTACCATAATAGTCACAACTGCCCTAGGGTAGACTGACAGAATCACATGTGCACACACACGTGTATATTAGGCAAGGCAGGTAAAGAACACAATGACATAACATGATCTGAGCTCCTCCAACTCTGGTTGATGAATGAGTGATTTAACCACTGAGCCTCTGTCACCATACTACATACTGTCTTTATGTCCTTTGGCAAGACACTTCACCCAAAATGTGTTGTGTGTGTGAGTGGAGGTGGTCAACGCTGGTGCAGACAGGGCTAAAGAGAGCTTTATGACTTATCCCATTTGATCATTTAGTTAACTCAGAGTAGGTTCAGTCCTAGTGCCTCAAGTCAGTACTATCAAATTGAAAATGGCTTCTGGGAGCCATGGCTTTTAGGACTGCACTTTAAAAAAAAAAAATCTTCTTTACATTGTTATTAAAATTTTGCTACCACTGAGTGTAAGAAAAGCAGATAATGTGTAATATTCTAGTAATTTCTGCCCAAATTTGAGCGGAGTGGGTATACCCCAGTGTTATGTCTTCTACTTCTTCTTCTTATACGGTGGTAGGCTGGTTATCCTGTCTCCTCTCAGTGAGGAGGTTATGGGTTAGACTCCTGATCCCTCTGAGTGGAGTGTGCATGTCTTCCCTGTGTTATTGTGGCAGAGTGGATATCCTGTCTCCTCCACTGAGGAGGGTTAAACTCCTGTTCTCTGGTTTTAAAATTTGTTATTAAAAACTCACTGAGTGCAAGTGAGGAATAATGTAAGTAGTCATGTTCAGGTTTAATAGTTTTGTTCAGTTTCCCTTTAAACTGAAATACTGACCCATCTATTTATCACAGTTTGTACACAACATTTTTTTTAACTTTTGTGCTGAAGTCCATGAACTTTGAGAATAAACATCTTTCGGAGATGGACTAGGTTTGTTGGTCTCTCCTCGTGTGGTGGGTACATCAAAATGACACAATGTTATTGGGAGAAACTGGCTTGCTCCTCCATCTTGAACTAAACTGTTAAAAAAAAACTTTGTATAAATAAAGGTTTGCAGTAGAAAAATTGAGTATATTGGACATGACTGGGCCCCACAGTGAGCGTGTGAGTTCCCAGGGACAGTGAATCTCTCATAAATCCACAGTGACAGAAGCAGCTGCAGATTACAGGACTAAAACGAGGCGTTCACTGGCAGCGGGACACGGTCACTCCTCACTGTCAGGTTTAAACACGACAAATGATGAGAAAGTCCAAGTTTGTTACTGTACAACTTTATTACTGGAACACCTATTTGTCCATCTCTGTTTTAACAGCAAAACATAAAGTATATTGTTTTAAACAAGTATATTTTTACTCTTCCAATAGTTAATAGGCTTAATAGTTCAGCGGAATTTAGATTTTCAAAAGAAATCATGTTGACCTGACCTAAGTACCGTATTTTCACGACCATAAGGCGCACCTAAAAGTCTTAAGTATATATTTTGAGCATTATTTTAAGAAGGTTATTTTTTAAATACAATTAGTTGTCTTGTTATCAGATTTGAGCAAAAAAAATAACAAAAAAATAACAAACAAAAAAAAAGATGAGTGCATTCTACCGTTATGTCCTGGAGCAAGACACTTTGGCTTTGCATACTGTGTGTAGTGTGTGAGAGAGTGATTGGCAGTGAAACTAGCCATACTGTATAAAGAAATTGACTAAGGGAATAGTGTTCGGCTTCAGTAAAATGAAGCTCATGAGGCTAGCAGTTATAGGGGCAAATTTGGAACCAAGTTCCATATTTGGAATAGAAATTTATTTACAGACAAAAAATGTTAAAGGGACAGTGTGTAGGATTCGTGGCGCATAGGTGGTTACTAGCTATTCCACTTCCTCTTTTGGCTATGGCAGACCTCGAGGGTCACCCGGGCGCGACGTAGCGCCGAAATCTCGCGTGCCCGCGCACGAACCGCGCACCGCTGTATACATAAACCGCGGTCCCCCGTTCACTTTTTTTTTTTCTTTTCGCATGAAAACACACAATCCCGATCATGATTCATGACAATCTACACATCAAATGAAACCTTACAGTCTCCTCTTTTTGACTATGCAATTCATTTCCCTGCAAAACAATCACTCCCCGAGCACATGGGGCTTTTATACAGAAAAGCACAAAACTTAGCTTACTTAGCTTACCTTTGAAGGCTTTGCACAGGTCAAACTCTGTATTTCATCATAAACTTGGTCTCAATCTGTCCATAAGGATCCAGCGAATAAAATCCAGTAAAACAATTTAGTCCAAAATACGTGTTATATCCATTACGATGTGTGATCCGGCAGCATGCTCCCCCCTCCCCTTCCCCTTCTCTCCTTCGGTCCTGGCTGCATATGAGAGCAGTGGACCGAAAGACAGAGAGGAAGGAGAGAAGGGAGCCATACGCAGCGCGGCTGTGCAGGAGCCGAGGCGAAGGATGAGCCCAAATGTCCTTCTGCGGCTCTCGTATTCAAAATGGCTGCCTCTATATGGGGAAGATCCCCCTTTTATGTGACTATATCTAAGTCCAAAAGAATACTTTGATTTCATGATGGAAGTGAAAAGGCTTGGAAAACAATGTATTTTTGAATGGGTATCTTCAATTTCAGTAATTAACAGGTAAAAATCTTACACACTGTCCCTTTAAGGCCAAAATAACTAGGCTCACTGTCACAGATTAGGTGACTAACAGGTTAGCTATGTCCATTTATGTATACAATCTATGATTAACACAGATTGGCAGCCACTTTTCTTCTTTTCTTTTGTGACTAAAAATAGATATTACATCCAAACAAGATCTTTTAAATGGAAAAAGTCCTCAGAGGGTTGGATAATATAAAGCTGAAAATCATTAATAAAACATTAGCGGAGCAAGTAAATGAATTATGCATAAAATAGCTAAGCATCAGGAAAAGTGTTAGTTAATTGTATGCATATCATTACTATTATTTTAATCTTTAAAGAGATGTTTAGGACAAAAGTAAAGATGCTCGTGGGTTTACATTGAAAAGTGACATTTTAGGGACTTTTTGTCATTTAAAAGATATCACATTTTGTTTAGAACCATGCCCCTGTTCATCATGGATAGAAGAAAATACTAGGCCTACCATAGATTAGTGACAGGACTTTCGGCTCCTTTTGTGGGATCTGAATCCTTTAGATCTGTGCACTTCAAAGAGCCATTCAACAGGCTGGCTCTTTTATTACAAGTCAATGTGAGAACTCATTTTAACTATAATCATGGAGAGAATTGGCCAAGGCTCCGATCTATTTAAGATGGTTCAAAATCAAGTGTTTGGAAAGACAGAAGATAGACAGAAATAAAATGTTGCACTAAAATAATAATAATCATTTAAAAACTGTTATTGCGATACCTGATTTTTAAAAATTTATTTTATTTATTTATTTTTTGTTCATAAACTTCTCACTCATGTCGCGTGCTCTGTTTCTGTGCTGATGTGTTGGTTCAAAGTTAATCAGTGTAAAAATCATATACATTCTACGGTTAAAAAATGCATCAAAATAGAAAGAAAAAGATTTGGTTCTTTAAAAAAAAAATTTGATCTGGTTCCAAGCGTTCATGTTAAGGAATTGTGCAAAAAAGCCGACGTGCTCACAAACGTCACATCACTATTAGCTTGCTAGAGGTTGTTATGCTAGCTCGCCACCCTCCACAGTCTCTCGTCTCTGTCCATTTCTCTGTTATCTGCAGATTTGAGCCTGGCGTTTCCTAAAATGCGTCTCTGCGTCGTCTCTGAGTCGCTGACAGGTCCGGCTCGAGGCTAAACAAACAGCAGACGCGCTAACACTAATGCTAATGCCACCCCGCGACCTCTGACCCCGGCGCTCTCTGTTTGTTTATGTGATCACAGAGACACGGATCACTTCCTCTGCGCTCGCTGCAACAGGTCTGGAACAGCACCGCAGAAATGAGCGAGATGAGGTCGAAAACAAAACTCTATCTTGTTTTTAGTTTGTACGAGGTTAAAGGTGCACTGTGCCAGATTTTTGGAGTCCATTAGGGATGGGCGATACCAGTTATTTTTGTTTCGATACGATACCAAGTAATACCAGGGTTAGAATCGTGATATCGATACCAATACTTTCATACATTTTTTTAATACTACAGAAAAACACTAACCTGGCTCTAACTAGATACCTCGGCTTCGCAAAGCTCCACCAGGGGGTTTAGCTCCACACATTCTAACACCAGATATCTGAAAAAAAATCTTTGATGAAATGAAAATGGCAATGCAGACATCAAATGTGACCGCTAGACTTTTGTTTGTGCTGCTTGTATTGCACGTTGTATTTTTATGTATTTGCCTGCCGAGGGACTGCGGATGAAAACTAGCTTTGTAGCTAAAATTCGGCATATTTACATTTGTTTTATACTTATGTTCATTAATGTGCATTGTCCCTATCAAATAAATACATAAATAAAATAAAATAAATAAATCTATTGTAAGTTGGGCACTTGCAGCCTATGAAAAAAGACAACAAATGAAGTATCACTATTCTCACTCTCACATACACACATTCTCCTCTCACATACACTACTCTTAGTCTTCTACATGGTTGATGGTTCCTGGATTCTCCCTCTCTCAAACGCCTCGGCAGCTGACCTCTGTCGTACTGACCTCTGTCGTACTGCTGTTGCTGCTGTGCTGGAGGGAGCTGCCTGACTCGCCTCCTGTCGTCGTTTGGTCAGTAGCATTTCGTCATGCTGAGGTTTATGATTTATGATCAAGTGTTTATTTAAAATTTGTGGTATTGCCACAATATCGGATCATTTTTTGGCACACTGCACTTCGCAACATTGTCGTCCACAGTGTGGAAGTAACTCCACACCACACCACACTTCTCTTGCGGTCTCCCATGGCTCCCGCAGCCCCGCGCCGCTTTGACTGAAATCTCACAGCAGTGAGTCTATCGCGGGATGACGTACTACCCCACGTTTGGTGAGAACGCGGAAGGAAAAGTAGTGCCTGACAAGTGGCAATGGTTGAATAATGAACAAAACACATATGAATTTGAACTAAATAAACTGAAAGTTAAGTCAGTAAGAAAACATGACTTGGTATCGATATTTTAATACCAGGATCGATGCATATTCAATACCCCATCAGGATCGATATATCGATACTTTGGTATCGATCCGCCCATCACTAGAGTCCATCTCCTGAAAAATATTGTGTTACCTGGATAGTTCTGCAGTGTAATATAAACTAATTTATATTATATATTATTATTTATATTTTTTCTCTCTTTCTCTTTCCAAGTGCTAAAAAAATTGTTTATTTACTTTGCAGTCGTTTTGCGGATTTGAACTTGAAATAAAATACAGTTTACTCCATTTTACTGACTAATATCATGACACTATATAGGTTATCTGATGGCGTCAAATTCATTGTTATCAACTTTATCAGCAACTGTTTTTTATTTTTTGTTTGCAAATTTAAAATACTGTAAAAATGTTATTAGCAATAAAACATTGTGTCATTTCAATATATTTTACATGAAAAAGTGGGCGCGATGGGTGAAATTCTGACTTTATTATTGTTTGACTCAACCAGTTAACTTTTACCTAATGTAGTCTAAATATTCTTTGCCGTCGCGTGGTGCTGATTTGACAATGTTGACAAAGTTTTCAGGTGAAATGACTTGTAACAGGTCTAAATTATCTGCTGACAGGCTGTTTTGTGTGATGTTGTGACACAGAAGCAAATTAACAAATGAACACACACACGCACACACAATAATATCGCTAGGTTACAGATGACACCACAGTCTAGTCACTAAATGATTGTGGAATGTATTAAAGTAAAAAAGTTTGTCTCTGTCTAAGTCTAAATATAAATAGTAGGTATCTGTACTTAAGTACATTTTAAAGTGTATACTTAATACTTAATGTATGCCATTCCACCACTATTTTTGAACAGGACTTTTTTTATATAGTCTGAGACCTGCTGAAAAGGCTTAGGATTTATTTTTAACAAAAATATACACACAAAAAACATTTGAAAAAAAAGGAGATCAATGCCATATCCATATTCCTGTCAAATCTTTGTCAAAAACAATACATTTAAGCTTTATTATATCTGAAAATCTGTGCAAGATACTTTTAGTTTTTACTTTTAAGTACGTTTTTAAATAGGTACTTTAATATTTTAATTAGATTTTTTTCATGTGATAATTCCCTTTTTTAAACTCCAGTTTCAGTACTTTTACTTAACTAACAAAACTGAGTACTTCTTCCACTGAGTACTACTGAAAAAGGGACAGTTTATGCTAAATACAAAATTTAGTGGCCATTAAAATAGAGTGATATATTTATTTACCAATACTGGTTATGTCAGTGCCCTTTTGTTTACTTTTTAATGTTGTCATATGTACACTGCAGTCAGAAGTTGGACACATCATCTCACTTTTTTTATATGCTTACTACTTTTGCCATTTGATATACCTACAGAAGACATCAAATATATGAAGGGAATAGGATTATACTTACTGCTATATTATATATAATATTATTTTAATTCAAATCTTGCTTTTTCGAAAACTATTTGTAGAGTTATTGAACTTTTTTCTTAACTAAATAATTCCATATATCTTGCTTCATAGATCTGATGTCATTTGTATGCATATAAAATGTAGAAAGTAGTAAGAAAAAAGAACATTGTGTGAGAGGGTGTGTCCAAACTTTTGAGTAGTGCTGTTTAAACATACATGATCAGTCAAAAGTTTGGATACACCTTCTCACTCATTGTTTCTGTTTTTCTTTCTATCTTTACATTTTACAAATACATACAAATGGCATCAAATATGAAGTAAGATATATGAATTTATTTAGTAAGGAAGAAAAGTTCAATATGAAAGTAAATATTTTCGACAAAGCAAAGGGGTGGCTAATTTGAGTAGTTATCAAATCTAAAAAATAATATATTTAGTTGAGTTATTCAACTTTTTCATATTTTCATACATCTTACTTCATATATTTAATGCCTCCTGCGTGTCTATCAAATGTAGAAAGTGGTAAACATTGAAATGAGAGGGTGAGTCCAGTTTCATGTTTTTATGGATGTTTTTCACTGTCCAAAAGTGTCATCTCAAATTTTGTTAGCAGCCATCACTTTTTTGGCATTCCTGCTATAGTGTTGCTCTATGGGAACCTTATAACGCACAAACATAAAGCATCATTATTATAAAAATAAAGTTGTGTCAGATCTTCATCTTAAACATGGAATTGTGTTTCTTTCAATCAGGCATTTTTCAGTTATCAATCTCAACTCCCCTTCTGATCCCAAAACACTATAGACCACTGTGGCATTAACATGGAAATACTGACAGCAACAATATCATTCACAAATAGTTAAACCTTCTGACTACGTTTCCCCGAAATGGCTCCTTCCGTGAAACGCCCAAATACCCAAAGTGCCTCTGTCCATGAAGTTTGGGTCATCTCCTCTTCAGGGGTCATCTCTACGGCGACACAGAGGCTAACGATAACAGATAGTGGCTAAACAGCTAATCCCATAATTACTGCCAATAAACCCCATGCTCCATTTATGTCAATGCTAACCCTAATCCTAAAAAAGAAAAAAAACATGTAGGAAAAATTGGGATTACATCAATGTTTACAAATTTGGTAACCCATCCATCCATCTAGATTATATTACTGTTTTCTTTACTTTTTAGCTAAGTGACCTGTGGTGTAAATTAAAAGGAAATAAAATCAAACTATTCCAGATATCCAGAAATAGAACATGAAATAAAATGCAGACGGAAAAAATAATGCAGTATAATAAATATATTTATTTATTTATGTATTTATTTTGGAGAAAAATGTCACTAAAATCATGTGTATTCTAGACTCGCTTGTAAGATTATAGTTCATCTTTATTAGACAGGACTGTGCAGCTGGTTGGTGCAGGTGTCTGTGGGCCTTGGAGCAGATAACCCTCGTGCTGACAGAGTAAAAGCAGCAGTTTCCTCTTTAAGAAACTAAACTAATTCTGTTTATCTGCGCTCCAGAGGCCAAGCTCAGAGCAGGGCTAAGCAGAGGAGGCCCTGCGCAGTGGCTCCTGTCTGCTCCTGCCTGCTCCTGTCACCTCTTATCTGGGGTCAGGCTCAAGAGGCTGATAAGAAAGTACATTTACACTGTTATAAATGACAGCACCATGGCCGAAGACTGTGTAATGACTGTACAGTAATTGCTTGGTCAATAATATTTAAAAGTGCACGTTGTAACTTTTTGGTTGGGGGTCTGTTACCTTCTGGTTTCTATGGATATGTCATTGCTCTGTTTGAAATGTTCCACAGTATGACATTAAACCGCTCCAACTTACATTTATTAAATTGCAGGTGTTTTTATAGCTCAAAAATATCTAGAAAAACAGGCATTCTGACTGTGAGCCGGGTTGCCTCTTCATAGATCTGACCTGTAACTTGGTCTCATTTGGTCTCCATGAAGATAGAAAGGTTTAATGCCATACTGTGAATCCTTCCAGACAAAGCAATAACATCTCTATGAAGAAAAGCGACTTTTAAAATATATTTTTAAATATATTTTTATTGTAATATAGCAGATTCTTGGGTCAGAGATTAGTAGAAATGATCGGGTTCAACATTTGTGTATACGTTTTAGGTATTTCATGACAAAGTACAATGTAATCAGGGGAAAGCTGGTTCTTGCTCCTCATCTTGGAGTATGATATAATCACATTGTAGAATCTGAAAACAACCAGTTAGTTTCTATAGTCACAAACAGCACTTTACACTTCACTTCATGTGGGGTTTAAAATATTTGTTACTTTGAATCACTCGGAAGGAACTGAGGTCATGATTTTAACCACATTTTATATCTGTTTTTAGAAATATTGATATTGTAAGATTTGTTTTAATCTTAATAACTTTCAAGGTTAACCTGATCCAGACACCACAATGTCAAGTTACAGTCAAATCTGTTGAGAGGTGAGCCTGCTCAAGGTAAGAATGTGTGTCTTCGGAGGTATTATTTTGTTATTTTTAATTTGATGCCATAATGTGAGACTGCTTAGTATTACAGCATTTATTTATTTATTTTTTTTTTAATAATAATAATACATTTTATTTATAAAGCGCTTTTCAAGACACTCAAAGACGCTGTACAAGAGGTAAAATCAGTAATAAAACAAGTAACAAAACAATAAACAATCAGAAAAACATTAAAGGTCCAGTGTGTAGGATTCGTGGTGCATAGGTGGATAGTGGCTATGCACTTCCTGTTTTAGCTACGGCAAACCTCGAGGGTCACCCGGACGCGCCGTTGCGGAGAGCTCGCGTACCCGCGCGCGCTCCCGGCCGACAACAACGGTATTAATAAAACGCGGTCTCCCGTTCAGTTTTCTTTTTCTTTTCGCATGAAAGCACACATTCCCGATCGTGAACCATGATAATCTACATATCAAATGAAACCTTACAGTCTCCTCTTTTTGACTATGCAATTCATTTCCCAGCACAACAATCACTCCCTGAGCACATGGGGCTTTTATACGAAAAGCACAAAACGAGGTTTGTTACTTAGCTTACCTTTGAAGGCTCTGCACAGGTCAAACTCTGTATTTCACCACAAGCTTGGTATCAATAGGTCCGTAAGGATCCAGCGAATAAAATCCAGTAAAACAATTTAGTCCAAAACATGTGTTAGATCCAATACGACGTGTGATACAGCAGTATGCTTGTTGTTTACCCAAAACCACGAGCCTCCCCCCACCCCACCCGCACCTCTCTCCTTCTCTCCTTCTCTCTTGCGCAGCGCGCCGGAGCCGCCTGCTGCTTTGCCTCCGGTGCTACCACGAGCCTTGCCGAAGGCGAAGGCGGAGCCCAAATGTCCTTCTGCGGCTCTCGTATTCAAAATGGCTGCCTCTGCATGGGGAAGATCCCCCTTTTATGTGACTATATCTAAGTCCAAAAGAATACTTTGATTTCATGATGGAAGTGAAAAGGCTTGAAAAACAATGTATTTTTGAATGGGTATCTTCAATTTCAGTAATTAACGGGTAAAAATCTTACACACTGTCCCTTTAAGCATTAAGAAACATTAAAAGCAGTTTTAAAAAGGTGAGTCTTGAGCAGTTTTAACAGTTGGAGTGCACTTGCATTTATCAGACACAAAGGAAAATTCTGGAGAACTTATGCTTTGTGTGAATGGTATGAGATTACATTTATCTATTTCCATGAACACCAGCAGGTGATGCCACAATGGCCAAGTTAAAGCCATGTCTGTGGAGAAGTAGTTTTTCAAGGTATTTTTGAGCAGTTGAAATACATATTTTTAAATGAATGCAGGTTTGATAGGATATTCCAGGCAAAGCAATAACATCACCAAGGTATTTGACTAACATCAGTTACAGGGCATACTTTTAACAGAGCTACTGGGGGAAAACATAAACATAATCACTGTTCTACAATAGGATTTGAAGTTTAAGTAAAAGTAAAAGTACCATCTCTAGTTAAGTAACTTTGATGTGTGTTGAGAGCTGGCATGCTCCAGACTGAACCAAGGTGTATTTTGGTGAAGGAGGAAGTGGCGGTCATTTATCAAACCCTCGAGTGGAGACAGAGGAAGACAATCATACCTGATGTTTTTAATAACAGTCTGAGGCCCACACACTCCGTCATTCAAAACCATATACACCCAAATGAAGCTACTCTAAACAACAATTCAGGTCCAGTGTGTTATAATTTGGTGTGAAAATCTTGACACACAATAAAGTTAGTGCTATATTTCGGATAAACATTTCATTAAATGGTAAATGGTCACATCTTTATATAGCACCCAAAGCGCTTTACAACAAGGAACCAATCACCCATTCACACACACATTCACACACCAGTGTATGCAGACACTGGGGGCGAGGAGGGTTAAGTGTCTTGCCCAAGGACACAACAGCAGCATTCATCTGTGGGAGCTGGAATCATACCAACCAACCTGTGGGTCAGTGGATCTGACCGCTCAACCACTGATGTTTCTTATGTCAAGAGCGGGATTTGAACCGCCAACCTTTGGATCAGTGGACAAACGCTCTACCAACTGAGCTACTGCCGCCCCCACTTTATTGCTTTGGTGCGATAGTTGTTCCACAGTGTGGCTTTAAACTAAGCAGGAGATTGTAATTTTGGTTCACATAAGAATTTATAGCCCTATTCGGACGGGATTGGTTTTACAGGGGGATGTAGAGTAATGTGGGTTTATCACAGGACCTCTGTAATATAAATGACCCCATTCACACAGGACAAGAAATGTCCGTAATATTCATTTGACATGGGAGGAGTTTGTTTACGCTCTGCATCACGTATTCGTCGCCGTGCACAATAGATAGATAGATATAGAAGTCATGATTAGCCTATGTGTAATATTAGCGAACTATGCAAATTATTGCCCATAATCAGGACTAATAGAGCATACATTTATTATTATTAAACCTTTATTTAACCAGGGAAATCCCATTGAGATTAAAAACCTCTTTTTCAAGGGAGCCCTGACCTAGAGGCAGCAAAAAGACAATTAAAACACAGTTAAAATGACATATAAATTAGTTAAAATTACATATAAATTAGTTAAAACAGGTACAATTTATGGAGGCTGTCTCAAGAGCTCTCAGTCTGGACTTAAAGTCATTCAACGAGATAAATTCTGTTAATTTCCAGTCCTTTTGCAGCTTGTTCCATGTCGAGGGGGCAGAGAAGACAAAAGCCCTTTTTCCCAACTCTGTGCGAACAAACGGAACAGAGAGCAACAACTGATCATTTGAACGCAAACCATAAGAATCAACACTTCTCTGTGTGATTAAGTTACATATGTAGGAGGGAAGTAGTCCAAGCATAGCCTTGTAGATAAAGGTGTATGAATGAGTCAACCTCCTAGTGGACAAAGAAGGCCATCCCACTCGAGAGTACAGTTCACAGTGGTGGGTCAAGGTCCTACAGTTAGTAACAAACCTCAAAGCAGCAGATACACAGAGTCAATCTTACTCAGACATTGAGCTGAAGCGTTCATATACAGCAAGTCTCCATAATCTAAAATGGATAAAAAAAGTTGCAGTGACCTAAAACAAGCAGAAGTTTCATGCCTCTGACGACTGATTTATACCTCTTGGTCTTTTTCAGTGGTCGATGTGTGCGTTTGTTTGAGAGTACCGGTAGATCATTTTGTTTGCCGGCAAAACAAAGCACTTCAAGCTCCTCCATGTTTGAAAATTGCGGCAAATTATGTCTTTAAACGGATGTGACGAAATATTACATACATCTTTACCGAGGGTCGCATTCGCACGGGATTAATATTACCTATGGTAATTCCCCCAGACCGTTTTACAGAAGGTGAAACTCGCTGTAAATTTCACAGACATACTCCGTTATGTTTACGGACATGGAGCGTTCAGACAGGACTAAATTCCCTGGTAATTATTACTTCACCCCATGTCACCCCGTAAAACTAATCCCGTCCGAATAGGGCTTATGATATTTTATTTCTGAGCAATAAAAAGACTCACTGAATAAAGTACTGACGAGTTTAATATAGCTACTACCATTCAGTACCATACCCCACTGAAAGTTATCTTTAAAGCCCCAGTGTGTAGGATTCGTGGCGCATAGGTGGATGGTGCTATTGCACTTTCTGTTTTAGCTACGGCAGACCTCGAGGGTCACCCGGGTACTGTATAAATAAAACGCGGCCCCGTTTTGTTTTTATTTCTCATGAAAACACACATTCCTGATCATGTACCATGACACTCTACACATCAAATGAAACCTTACAGTCTCCTCTTTTTGACTATGCAATTCATTTCCCTGCAAAACAATCACTCCCCGAGCACATGGGGCTTTTATATGGAAAAGCACAAAATGAGGTTAGCTTACCTTAGAATGCTTTGCACAGGTCAAACTCTGTATTTCACCATAAACTTGCTCTCAATTTGTCCGTAAGGATCCAGCAAATAAAATCCAGTAAAACAATTTAGTCCAAAACACGTGTTAGATCCATTACGACGTCTGATCCGGCAGCATGCTTGTGTTGTTTACCCAAAACCACGAGCCTTGCCAAAGGCGAAGGCGGAGCCCAAATGTCCTTCTGCGGCTCTCGTGTTCAAAATGGCTGCCTCTGCATGGGGAAGATCCCCCTTTTATGTGACTATATCTAAGTCCAAAAGAATACTTTGATTTCATGATGGAAGTGAAAAGGCTTGGAAAACAATGTATTTTTGAATGGGTATCTTCAATTTCAGTAATTAACGGGTAAAAATCTTACACACTGTCCCTTTAAACCTGCATTCGTGTAACAAAAGACAGCTCCAGGCATTTTTAGGTGCAAACAGAATAACAACATGGTTAAAAGCTCCAAGAAGTCAGTCTGATCTATGTGCAGTGTTATAGGTTTGTGTTTGGTGTGGCCCGTATCTTCCGTTGTCCCTGAAGACTTCAAAAAGCAGCTAGAGGCCTCAGCTCTTCCAAACCATCAACAGTGTAAGGTTTCAAAGGCTAATGCTAACGACGCTAACAGGAGCTGAGTGAGGCAATTTGTCGACATGATGGACATTTAGTGGCCCCTGTGCAGACGCCACGTGCTTTCACTGCCCTTCAAGACAAGAATGAGAGGTGAGAGGAGGTGACCCTGAGAGAGGGACAAGCCCAAACTGAACTAAGGCTATACTGATGGGCTAAGTAAGATAACACCACTGATAACAAAAGATTCTTACTAAATAATGAAGCATCTGATTTGAAAATCACTCATGTTTTACTCACTATGCTGGATCATTAAAATACAGAGCAAATACTGAAGCCACAGCTGCCCTGAGTCAGACTGACAGACACATGGCATCTAGTCTGTGCCAATGCCCTCCCTGATCACCATCAATTATTCACTTACACACCACATGCATACAGGCAATGTGAGTGAAGTGTCTTGCACAACGACACAACCACAGCATAGATCGGAGTTGGGAACAGCTCACCAAGCACCACCTTTGTTTCAATGGCTTCTTGACTTTTTGAATAAACAAAATCAAAAGCAAGAATTCCTAATTTAAATAACATTAGCTGCAGTTACATGCACACTCAAGTTATAAGTTACACTGCCTGACAAAAGTGTTAGGACGATAGTCTAGTCCTGGTTTAGACCTGAGTTAGACCTACACTGCAATGAGTCCCCATTTTTGCAATAATATGCCTTTATACATGATGAAATTTGCTTTAATATAGCAATAAATGTATTTGTTGTCATTACCAATACGTCTTGTTATCATTATTTATGAAAGTTCAGAAATACACAATCGTCTTAATACTTTTGTCAGGCAGTGTATAAGTTCTGTAAAAATGGCATGTAAACAGCAAAATCATCAGGAGATTATTTAAATCAGATTTGGGGGTTAAACAATCTAATGGTAGACAAATAATCTACAATAATAATTTTGGTGTGCATGTGAACATAGCCACTATTTAAAAAAAAAAAACCGTGCAAAAGGCCACGCAAGGTCCAACACGATCTGGGAACTGAACATGATTCTGATTGTATTATCTGTAGACACACTGGCCTCTAGTGGCTTAACAAGTCACTTCAGTGGTACTTGGTACTATGACGATGCACTTTCGCTCACCTTTTTCCAATGCCATAAAAACATAGAAACTTCAAACTGTAGACAGTTATTGACTTGCAGCCTCCCCAATAAAGGGGAGAAAACAACAAAAACATTGCATGATATGTGTGTAGAATCCCTCAGACGTCCAGGTAGAATCCATGTCAACTGGACAAAAGTTTATTTGGTCGAATATGTTTCTCAGCTCATCCAAGCTGCTTCTTCAGTTCTGGTCAGACGCTGGTGGACACTGCCTATATCCGCGTGAAGGCGGATACATAAACTTCTGTGAAACGCCCAAATACCCAATAAATAAACTTTTGTTCAGTTGACAAATTGAGTTTCTCCTTTTGCCATTGCATGATATGATAACAGGAGAAGTTCAATTTGTCAACTGGACCAAGTTTGTTTGGTTGAAAACGTTTCGCCGCTCATCCGAGAGGCTTCGTCAGCTCTGACGAAGCCTCTCGGATGAGCGGCGAAACGTTTTCAACCAAACAAACTTGGTCCAGTTGACAAATTGAACTTCTCCTGTTATCATGGATTCTACCTGGACGACTGAGGGACTGTTCACGCATTGCATGATACTGTATAGCATTTTGTAATGCTGGTTCATCCATTATTAATATAATGGCAAAAACCCCTCTTTCTTTGTAACTTGTTTGCTAATAATTGCCCAGTTTAGTTCTGCTGGTTAAGACCTGCATGGCAGGCATATAATAATGCGGATAATTTGATGGCATATGCATATCTCTGGCAAACTAATTAAGCAATGAACAAAGTGTTGCATGATGATGATGGATTTGGGCGTTGAATCAAGTATACATCTGTGGCTGCACAGTGGCTGAGTGGCCTTTCTGTGTGTGTTCTGTGTGGAGTTTGCATGCATGGTCTGGGTTCGATCCCTGGGTCGCCTGAGCCTTTCTGTGTGGAGTTTGCATGTTCTCCCCGTGTCTGGGTGGGTTTCCTCCAGGCACTCCGGTTTCCCCCATCAACCCAAAACATGCATGATAGGTAAAATCCTCCAGTTTAGGTCCTGACCAAGCTGAAGCAAGAAGATCATGGAGATGGTCCCCGGGCGCAATAATGTGCTGCCCACTGCTCCTAATAACAGGATGGGTTAAATGCAGAGAAGAATTTCTCCAGTGTGAGATCAATAACGTTGCTTCTTCTTCTAACCTTTATCCTCTCTTGTCTCCAGTTTTACTTGTGGAAAGATTTGTATGCTACACCACCCTTGCTATCCTGTCCTTGTGATTAAGGGAAATAAAATAATGTATTTATTTTAATGAATAAAGTGGGAGAATTAGTAAACATGATGTGGAATAAAAACATCCAGTCGCATTGGCACATTTATCTACTGGATTTGAATTTGCAAAAGTTCAACAGGTCACACAAAATCCTAAGCACATTTTTTGTTTTCCTAAACAAAATTTCTCAGCAAAATACAGTTTTTCATTCTAAACTGATCGATCATCTCCCAACCCAAAAACATGCTCCATAGGTTAAAAAAAAAGCAATCCTCCAGCTGAGGTCCGGACCAAGCCTAGTGTGTTTTTCTGTGCTTTTCCATTCATATGACAGAGCAGCTCAGAAGATTTAGTCCTGCGCACAGTGACCACAGAGAATTACTGGTTTGTTGCAGACTAACACTGGGGTTCACACTTTACACGGATGAAATTTTGACTGGAAAAGCGTTGCTTTTTTTTGTCTAAAATCTGTTTGTATTCTATTCAGTAAAATATAAAGGTATGCATTACAAGTGTAAAGTAGATCTTGCAGTACTTGATCAAAAATACACCAACACTATTTTGTACTGTAATATGTTTTCTTGAAAATCAAACAAGATACATCTTACAGTGTATACATCCATATGTAGTCTCTATATTCACGCAGTCTGTACTTTCTGCTGAGAGCCTTCTCCCTGTTTGACTTAGGCCTATAGGCTGTGATGTGAAATTCTTTCCTTTTAGATTACTGGTGCTCACAAATTGTAGTTTTTTTGTGTCTCTTTTTGAATTTCTAATTGAAAGTGACAGAGTTTGGGCCAAAGTCCTTTACCACATGAGAACAGACCTGCAGTATTGAAAAAAACAAGGAGTATTCACTCATCATGTATATTTGTGAATGAGAACTGTGTCAAGTGTTCTGAGAAAGAGCCTGAAAACTGTGTGAACTGATGAGAACTGTTCCAAAGTATGTGACCACCTGAGCCTCTGTTCAGATACATGATTTAAAACAAATAATCAAACGAAATCAAGTTTAAAAATGTGTGCATATATTAGTATGCATTGCTTATTACTGTAGTTCTATTTTTAGTTATTATCAGTTAATTAGTTACGTTTTAAGACTGATACGAGATAATAAAAGATTATTATCGTGTGAGTTTTATTTATTTATTACTGTATTTATTATTTTATGGCTGCTTCTTGTGGCTTTTATTTTTTATTTTTTATTTTATTCTGATTGGCTAGCTGTCAACTGCGCCCGTCGTGCGTGCTTTCCCATTGGCTCCCTGCGCCCAAGCCCCCTTGTGTCTGTCCCGAAGCGGCTGAAGGTTGAATCGCTCCCCGCGTCTCCGGCTCCCACCTCTGGTCACTGTTCTCAGGCACGACTCGGTGTGTCCTTCCCTACATCCGCACTCCCGTTCTTTACAGAGCCAACGAGCTATGTCCGTGTTCACAGACGTGCCCCAAGCCCCGCCGGTGGCTGTCTTCAAGCTCACGGCCGATTTCAGGGAGGACCCGCATCCGCAGAAGGTGAACCTCGGAGTCGGAGGTAAGGGAAGCTAATGCTAAGCTAACGGCAGCGCACTACATCCTTGGCATTTCGGCATTAGAAATAGTTTTAGGAGTTAAGTAAATTAAAATGCACGATTTAAAAGTAATGTTATGCCAGTAGTGACAGTTGAAAATGAAAGATGTGTGAATTTCCCATGATTATCCTATGCAAAAATAAATGAACTTTCCCTTAAACGCTTATAGTTATAGTTTTCCCCATTTTTCCAAGGTAATTCAAACAACTAAGCAAGTGGCCTACGATAGCTCCGCCCCTCGCCGAAACGCCTGGGTTATGAAAGTCCTCCAAGCTAATGCTAAGTGAGCCTTATCTAGAAGAATGAATGGGAGAACTACGACTCATGACAGTGCACTTGGATCATAATTATTACTACATCTTTTCTTATCAGTCAAAACTAATATTTATGGGAGTAGGGCTATTTACGGCCATTGTTTATGGTTTGACCTTTGCAGCATGCTAACATTGGAGCTAGTAGCCACAAATTAGCCCACAGTTTGACAGCTGCAGTAAATGTTTCTGAAATGGAAGGGATTTGGAAAAGCGTGACATGTCTTGTGACTGCCCAATTTAGGGGTTAGATTGGTGTATTCTGTAGGTATAATCTTGTCATAAAAATATATTTTGGTGTCTGTCCAGTCTTGAAGGAATACGATTTATCATGCAAGAAAAACAAAAACTCCCCATTCCTGCTTTATTTTATAACAATTTTTATAAGTAGTTCTATTCCTTAATTGGCCAGTCGATTTTACATTTTGTTTTTCAGTAAAGTCAACACTTTACTTTTATATGTTATTTATTTTGGAACATTTACACATATTTACTGTCTTAAAATCTTCTGGCATAATAGTTCCACAGGGAGTAATTCAGGACTATTCAATGTATGTTTTGTTGCCCTCTTTCTCTTCACACCAGAATTTACCACCAGAAACTCTGTATTTTATTGGTATGCACTGGTAAGTTTGTTTACACTACAGTGGCTATAGCTGACCTCACTGTGCTAGTTTGACTTTTGCAGATAATTGCTAAATCACACCAAGAAGCTCTACAGCATATGGGAAAGATGTCATGTATTTCTGGATCAGTTGCGTTTGGGTTAGTCCCGTTTTATATGATTTAGTTGTAATTTAGTCTTTGTTTGAATCTGGTATCTTTTCTTTGTGATAAGGTACTCCCACTAGTACTGCACTGGCCGTTTAATGCCCCTTGTCTGGGAGGCAGCATGACTTTGAATGTGTGATACTTGATCCAGGATTCACGGAGTTCCTGTGGAGTCAAAAAATAGGCTTAGATAGGCATGGACTGTTGACATTTGGTGTCACGATTATCATGGACAAAATAATTGCAATTAATTCTTTCATTCATAATAATGACTAAATTTGCTGACAGTTTATGAAGAATTAATATTTAAATTTAATATTGTCCTTTGCTATAAGTAAAAACAACAGTGATCTAGAAGAAAACATCATGGATAACTTTCTCTGCACATTCTAGTGATAATATGATGCCGATTATCACAATTATATAAAATGTCCCACAAACAATTATAGTCAACCCTTTTTATCACATTAAAAGATATTATTGTTTATTGTTCCAGCCCTAGTCAAAAATGCAGGTCACTCACACCCACTGCTGAGGTCCTACCATACAGGTACAGCAAACTAACTAATCTGATGCACTAAGACCAAACTGAATGACACATGGGACTAGGCCAAGTAAGAAAATAATCACAATACTTTTCCATTAACAGTATCTGAACAAATCCTGGTTTTATACTATTGCCACAACTAAGGTCCTTCACAAGAGCACTTGTTCCACACGGAGAGATCAGTAGTCTTACCCACAAGCTCCTTTCTGAGAGGCTGGAGACAAAATAACCACTCTGCCACAGTAACTAAGTCTAAGTCTAACACAGGGAGGGCATGGAGAGTGGGGATTCTGTAAAAATAAAAAATAAAAACTACCAAATTAGAATGTGTAAAAACAGCATTCTGTTTCTAGTTTGCAAACTAGGGCTGAACACTTTGCTGATATCATAAAATCTATGCAGTTGTGATGATTGAAAAGGCATTTGTCAGTATTTTTGTATTTCCTTAAGTACTTATTAAACTTAAATTAAACTTAAAGCCCCAGTGTGTAGGATTTGTGGCGCATAGGTGGATGGTGCTATTGCACTTTCTGTTTTAGCTACAGCAGACCTCGAGGGTCACCCGGTTATTTATTTATTTATTCTCATGAAAACACACATTCCCGATCATGTACCATGACACTCTACACATCAAATGAAACCTTACAGTCTCCTCTTTTTGACTATGCAATTCATTTCCCTGCACAACAATCACTCCCCGAGCACATGGGGCTTTTATACGGAAAAGCACAAAACAAGGTTAGCTTACCTTAGAATGCTTTGCACAGGTCAAACTCTGTATTTCACCATAAACTTGCTCTCAATATGTCCGTAAGGATCCAGCGAATAAAATCCAGTAAAACAATTTAGTCCAAAACACGTGTTAGATACATTACAACGTCTGATCGGCAGCATGCTTGTGTTGTTTACCCAAAACCACGAGCCTTGCCGAAGGCGAAGGCGGAGCCCAAATGTCCTTCTGTGGCTCTCGTATTCAAAATGGCTGCCTCTGCATGGGGAAGATCCCCCTTTTATGTGACTATATCTAAGTCCAAAAGAATACTTTGATTTCATGATGGAAGTGAAAAGGCTTGGAAAACAATGTATTTTTGAATGGGTATCTTCAATTTCAGTAATTAACGGGTAAAAATCTTACACACTGTCCCTTTTAAATTAAATTAAATTTGCATTAAATTGTGTATGTAAAGCAGTCTGGAACTTGTTCAGAAAACAGTTACAGAAATAGAAATGAATTATTATTATTATTATTATTATTATTATGCAGCCGTAAAATAACTTTGTATCTTTTTTTGTCTCTCTTAGCGTACCGTACAGATGACTGCCAGCCGTGGGTGCTGCCGGTGGTGAAGAAGGTGGAGCGCCTTATTGTGGAGGATAAGAATTTGAATCACGAGTACCTTCCCATCCTGGGACTGCCAGAGTTCAGGTCTGCGGCCTCCAAAGTGGCTCTGGGAGATGACAGCAGTGCAATCGCAGAGAAGAGGGTGAGCAGAGGCCACGAGGGGACAATGTGTTGTGTTTAAAAGGGGCAAAACTGTTTAGTAATAAACAGACATAGACCTGAGGGAATGAGGGAAGGTAAAATAATGGTTGGGCAGTTAGCTCGGGAGGAACTGCAGAGGCCCAGCACATTTTATGTGTTATGTGGCTGGCTCGTTAGAGCAGTGCTTTTCAACTTTTCTTCTAGTGACCCCATTTTTCACCTGTGAATATGCTGGCGACTCAATTGTCCTCCCACCTGAGAAACCACTGGAAAATATAATTATTTTCTGGCTAATAATGATGTTATAGAACATTAATGATTAAAAAATACTTCAGAAGCAAATCAAATGCCATTCCTTCATTCTTTACTCAATCTAGTTCAGGCCGCTTTTCTATGAACTTTGGGAACGACTGCACCAGAGGACACTGGATAAAAATGAGGTTCAGCTGATTTCTCAAATTAACTTTTTTTTTTTATTATTTTGAAAATGTTATTTACCATAATTTCTGGACTATAAGTCGCTACTTTTTTCTCACACTTTGAACCCTGTGGCTTATACTACGATGTGGTTTATATATAGATGGATTATTTGTTTACTAACAAGCGGATGCACAGCCTGAGTGCAGAAAGTGCCGCTGTCTGTGTGGTTCACATGAAGTTGCAATGTTAGCTAACGCTATATTCAGCACTAAAACAGTCGCTGTGTGATAAAATAAGTTATGCTAAATGAGCATTAGTGAGTGGGATACGTCTTAATGACCCCGATGCCTTAAATGCAGGTGAGTGCGTAAATGACTAGAAGGGAGAGCTCAAACTTCACTAGTTGGACATCCACTCATACCTGATCGATACACCTATCCCACCTATCCCCACCCCCTGGGAGAGTCTGAAATCTGCTAAAATCAGACGCTGACATGATCCCAGACGCTGACATGATCCCAGACGCTGACATGATCCCAGACGCTGACATGATCCCAGACGCTGACATGATCCCAGACGCTGACATGATCCCAGACCCTGACATGATCCCAGACCCTGACATGATCCCAGACCCTGACATGATCCCAGACCCTGACATGTTTCCAGACGCTGACATGATTCCAGACGCCGACATGATTCCAGACGCCGACATGATCCCAGACCCTGACATGATCCCAGACCCTGACATGATCCCAGACCCTGACATGATCCCAGACCCTGACATGATCCCAGACCCTGACATGATCCCAGACCCTGACATGATCCCAGACGCTGACATGATCCCAGACGCTGACATGATCCCAGACCCTGACATGATCCCAGACCCTGACATAATCCCAGACCCTGACATGATCCCAGACAGGACAGCGGCAATTTGTGAAAGAGATATGTGCAGTAGAGCTCCAAGTATTTTATACAGTGGCTTGCGAAACTATTTGGCTCCCTTGAACTTTGTGACCTTTTGCCACATTTCAGGCTTCAAACATAAAGATATAAAACTGTAATTTCTTGTGAAGAATCAACAACAAGTGGGACACAATCATGAAGTGGAACACACTTTATTGGATATTTTTAACTTTTTTAACAAATAAAAAATGAAAAATTGGGTGTGCAAAATCATTCAGCCCCATTGAGTTAATACTTTGTAGCGCCACCTTTTGCTGCGATTACAGCTGCAAGTCGCTTGGGGTATGTCTCTATCAGTTTTGCACATCGAGAAACTGATATTTTTGCCCATTCCTCCTTGCAAAACAGCTCGAGCTCAGTGAGGTTGGATGGAGAGCGTTTGTGAACAGCAGTTTTCAGTTCTTTCCACAGATTCTCAATTGGATTGAGGTCTGGACTTTGACTTGGCCATTCTAACACCTTGATATGTTTTTTGGTGAACCATTCCATTGTAGCTTTTGCTTTATGTTTTGGATCATTGTCTTGTTGGAAGACAAATCTCCGTCCCAGTCTCAGGTCTTTTGCGGACTCCATCAGGTTTTCTTCCAGAATGGTCCTGTATTTGGCTCCATCCATCTTCCCATCAATTTTAACCATCTTCCCTGTCCCTGCTGAAGAAAAGCAGGCCCAAACCATGATGCTGCCACCACCATGTTTGACAGTGGGGATGGTGTGTTGAGGGTGATGAGCTGTGCTGCTTTTACGCCAAACATAACGTCTTGCATTGTTGCCAAAAAGTTCGATTTTGGTCTCATCTGACCAGAGCACCTTCTTCCACATGTTTGGTGTGTCTCCCAGGTGGCTTGTGGCAAACTTTAAACGACACTTTTTATGGATATCTTTAAGAAATGGCTTCCTTCTTGCCACTCTTCCATAAAGGCCAGATTTGTGCAGTATACGACTGATTGTTGTCCTATGGACAGATTCTCCCACCTCAGCTGTAGACCTCTGCAGTTCATCCAGAGTGATCATGGGCCTCTTGGCTGCATCTCTGATCAGTCTTCTCCTTGTATGAGCTGAAAGTTTAGGGGGACGGCCAGATCTTGGTAGATTTGCAGTGGTCTGATACTCCTTCCATTTCAATATTATTGCTTGCACAGTGCTCCTTGTGATGTTTAAAGCTTGGGAAATCTTTTTGTATCCAAATCCAGCTTTAAACTTCTCCACAACAGTATCTCGGACCTGCCTGGTGTGTTCCTTGTTCTTCATGATGCTCTCTGCGCTTTAAACAGACCTCTGAGACTATCACAGTGCAGGTGCATTTATACAGAGACTTGATTACACACAGGTGGATTCCATTTATCATCGTTAGTCATTTAGGTCAACATTGAATCATTCAGAGATCCTCACTGAACTTCTGGACAGAGTTTGCTGCACTGAAAGTAAAGGGGCTGAATGATTTTGCACGCCCAATTTTTCGTTTTTTATTTGTTAAAAAAGTTTAAAATATCCTATAAAGTGTGTTCCACTTCATGATTGTGTCCCACTTGTTGTTGATTCTTCACAAGAAATTACAGTTTTATATCTTTATGTTTGAAGCCTGAAATGTGGCAAAAGGTCACAAAGTTCAAGGGAGCCAAATAGTTTCGCAAGCCACTGTAAATGTTGCCTTTATTTGACAAAATCTAAAATAACCTTAGTCAAAAGAAAAAAATCTGAACTGAATAAAAATAAGTAGCGAAAGTAAACCCTTATGAGTTGCAGGTGGGCGCGGTGCAGTGCCTGGGGGGCACTGGAGCTCTGAGGATCGGGGCAGACTTCCTCCGTCGCTGGTACAATGGTACCAATAACACGGCTACACCTGTCTATGTCTCTGCACCCACATGGGGTCAGTATTTAGCTCAAGTGTGCTACGTTTAACTAAACGGCAGTTAAATTTTCAAACCATCCACTTCCAGAGAACCACAATGGTGTCTTCTCTCATGCTGGGTTCAAAGACATCCGTCCGTATCATTATTGGGACGCTAACAAACGAGGCCTGGACCTGGATGGACTTCTGGATGATCTAGAGGTTTGTGTTTTCATTCAATTAAATTTCAGCATTTAAATTTTTATTGATCTCTGAAATGTATTTTATTATTCCCAAGATTACATTCGCTTTACCCCATCTTGTGGTTAGAAGTGTACTACAACTTTTCTGGTGGTCTGCTAGCCTTTCTGAAAGGACATTTGAACAATAATGCACCCTTAATTTCAAAAAACCAAAGTTGGATAAGTGTGCCATATTGTGGAACATTCCAGTCAATCCAATAACATCTCCATGGAGACAAAAGTTCCATAGTGCAACATTTTTAGGGACCAAATTGTAGTGAATTACAGCAATACCAGTGGAGTACAATAAAAAGATAATTTGTTGACTTGTTAATATATTCCTCACATAAATCTTGTTTACGTATTTGACAGAAAGCTCCAGAGCATTCAATCTTTGTGCTTCACGCCTGTGCCCACAACCCAACAGGCACCGACCCCACCCAGGATGAATGGAAGAAGATCGCAGAAATCATGAAGGTAATTGTCATTTTAAACAGGCAAAATCACTTGTCTTTTTGAGAAAATCTGTGGCCTTTTTAGTACAGCATGTTTTACTGCATTTATAAAATACTACGGTCAGTTATTAGGAGCTGGTAAGGGGAAGAAGAGGAAAGTTGAAAGTTTTAATTCCTGATTTTTTTTTTTTTTCCCCCACAAGGCTACAGCCCATTTCTGTTAATCTGCTTCTAATACTGCTGTCCAAATGTACTTAAAAGTTCCAAAGTATGCATGAAAAATAAAAACTTCTACAGTTACGAGTATGTTTTAACTTGATTTGGTAGCATAGGGCAGGCTTTGTAATGCTCCTGTGTTTGTTGAGAGAGTTGAGTTTGGCCTAAAAGAACTTAAAAAGAATTGTTCATGTTTTTGTTTCCAGAGGAGGAACCTGTTTGTGTTCTTCGACTCGGCCTATCAGGGCTTTGCTTCTGGGAGTTTGGAGAAGGATGCGTGGGCCATTCGCTACTTTGTCTCTCAGGGATTTGAGCTGTTTGTGGCTCAGTCTTTCTCCAAAAACTTTGGCCTCTACAGTGAGTCCCCTGTCATAGTTTAGCAGGTTTGAGTAATGCAAAGCAGGTTACTTTTCAGAATAAAAATCTGACATTTTTTCCCATGTAGAGTTGGTAATGAAATTTAAAAATGTGTATTTATAGCATGAAACAAGAACAATGAAGAATGTACTTCAATTTACATTAGAACATCAGTCAATCAGCATAGCTATTTTGCAAGGATCAAGGTTAATTTCAGCAAATTGTATTTTAGTTTACTACTTTTTTCTATAATACATTCACATTCAATTCAGAAGAAGTTACTCAAGATTAAAAGGCTTAAAAAGTAGAAACAAAGAAGCAAAAATGTGAGCCCCAGTTTTCTTTACTTTTTTGTACAAAATGTAACTATTGCTTCTAATCTAAGTTAATCAGTGGGTCATAACAAAAAGTATGATTTGTTATACCAGTGCATTGTGCAGTTTCTATCTATTAGATCGATGGTGCCACTGTGGCACAACCCACTTGAATTCTGTGTTTTAATTTTGTTTTTTTAATTCTATTTCTCACTGCATGTTTCTCCGCTGTGTTGTAGATGAGAGAGTGGGGAACCTCACAGTTGTTGCCAAAGACGGTGAGAATCTGGCCAGGACCCTGTCTCAGATGGAGAAGATTGTGAGGACGACCTGGTCCAACCCTCCGTCTCAGGGCGCACGTATCGTCAGCAAAACACTCAACTGTCCAGAGCTTTTTGCAGAATGGTAAAGGACCCCCGTTTCTACTGTTTCTATGAATGAGGTCAGTGTGAATGGGACATTGTACTTCCCAGTTTGGTGAAATCCAGCATTAGACAGTTAAACCCATTAAATCCTTACACCAAGTGAATGTTAAGCCGAGAGTTGTGTGGTGGTTGAGTTGAGTTGAGTTAAATTGTTGCTATGACAAGTCTGTCAAGAACAAATTTCAGTTTAGTTACAATGGGGGTTTTACTGGGGCTAGCATTGCTTCATATGTATATGTATACAGTATATATACAGTGTTGGGAAAGTTCATTTTCTACATGAACTAGTTCAAAGTTCAGTTCAGATTTCAAAATGAACTAGTTCGTTCATAGTTCCAAAAAATGAAGTAGTTCATATTAGTTCATTTTTTCCCCCCAATACATAGCAATGTACAGCAATGACAGCAATCCAACTACAAATAACAGTCCCCATAATGATAAAACACCTGCAATTCAACATAATAAAGAAAATACTTAAATATGATATTACTTAATTAACTAAGAGACTTAAGAAAACAAAATAAACCCACAAATTAACAGTGATTCCCCCTTTAATGTGGCCCCCTTTAGCGCACCACTCTGCGCTGTTTCTCGCAAGACCAGGAAGTGCCGCAGTTTGGCCCCTGAACCAGAGAGCAGCACGGAGGAGAAGGTCGGGAGAGCATGAGGAGAACAGAGTCCAGATAGCAGGGAAACAGTTTGTAAGCACTCCTGCAGGAGCAGCGAAAGGTTTGAGGCAAACCAGGCGGAGCGTTCCGCGCGCTGTGCGAGAGGGAGAGAGGTGCCGGTCGGGCGGGGGGAGGGCACATGGATCGGAAATTTCAGATGGACGGATCAGAAATCTGAGACCCTATTGAACGAAGTTAAAGAGATGGCGCGTGTCGTTCACAGACACCAGAATGAACTCGTTCACAGTTCGTTCATCAGGCAGTAATACAGAGCGTTCAGTTCACGTTCACCCAAAATATGAACGCGTTCATGAACTATCGTTCAGTGAACGCGTTCAGGGACAACACTGTGTGTGTGTGTGTGCGTGTGTGTGTGTGCGCGTGTGTATATTCATTCATGACTGTTATTGACCAAAATTAGAAATATTTTGTTTGATCAGTTTAATATTTTGTCTCTGTATAACCTATGCATAGACAAAATTGTGCAATGTTGTACACAAAGTTTTAAGAAAACCTATGAAATAACAGATCAAATAATAGTTGAGGAAGGAATTCCCTGCTTATGTCCTGTGTAGGAAGGGTAACGTGAAGACCATGGCAGACAGAGTGCTGCTGATGAGGGACCAGCTTCGCTCCAAACTCCTGGCTCTGGGGACTCCTGGGACCTGGGACCATATCACAGCGCAAATTGGAATGTTCAGCTTCACCGGACTCAACCGTGAGTTACACTAAACTATATACTACCAAATGTCTGGAATAATAAGAGCAATCACCATACAAATTTGGTTCAGAGGATATCCTTGGCTTTCAAAATTATCCAAAAAACAAGACCGTTGCTGTAGTGATTTATAATTATAAAATATTTTCAAATATATCTTTTGAATGTGGAAATAGTTGCCAAAATGCTGCAAAACAGGAAGTTGAAATTTGTCTACTATCAATGGTTGAATAAAGCACATTGTCATGAACGTGGTGTGAGAGTGCTGGCAGTGGTCAGGGGATGGCAGATTGGCAAATTGAATGCATTATTGTCATAAAATGATGTAAATTAATTTAGGGAAACAGGGTAAGTTATACAGTAGTAAGGGTTAGGTTTGTATAGTAAACATGATTTTCTTTAGTCTAACTCTTGTTTTGTCTTGTCCACAGCCAAACAGGTGGAATACATGGTGAAGGAAAAACATGTCTATCTTATGGCCAGCGGTCGAATCAACATGTGCGGACTCACCACCAAAAACATCGACTACGTAGCTCAGTCCATCCATGACGCTGTCACCAATATCCAATAAGAAGCACTGCAAAACACTCCACTTCCTGCTTCCTCTCTGCTCCTCTTTTCTCTGATTGGCTGTAGCTTCAACCAGTCAGGGAGCTAGAATTTGTGACTGAACAGTTGCAAAATAGATGCACTTTTTTTGTCCTTGATGTTCAATGAAGACAGTTTTAATGAATTGAATTAATGGAATACTGTATCTGTAAATCTGATATTGAACAAACATTTAAATGTTGTTAAAAATGTATCCCCCTATTACTTCTATATTTTGGTCAGCAAATGAAAATCTTCCTAAATGCAACTGAGTATATATAATTGTTTTGATGAAATCAGAAAACTTTAAATGATTATGAATATAAATGAAAAAAGTAGCACAATTTTAATGTTCTCGCTAAATTCGCTATTCCTCTTCTGTATATGTCCATCTTCAAAATATCTATTATGAGCTGTCCAAATGAATTCACTCCCAAATACTGTAAATGCACAGGGGCAAATGTCATATTTTGGTCTGGAGTTGACTTAAGAACAAGAACAAATGTACACTTCATTGCTACAATAAACTATACCGTCATACTGCCAACTGAAGACAAATGCATCTCAAGTATCCTTTTTTTAACAAGAAAACTTAAGTTCTTTTTGTTTTTGTCTCATCCAAGAATCTATAATTACTAGTAAGACATCATTATACCTCTTTGGGGGTATACATTTAAGTATCAAGTCAACTATTAACTACAAAATGTTGCATTGTTAAATTATGCATTGTTAAAATGTGCTTGTACTTAGATCAAATGTATTCATGTTCAGTTGGCAGTATTACCCTCTAACGGTTTTCACTTGAAATGAATAAAAGCAGTACTGTCAGATCATATTTGTGTGTTGTTTGTGTAAAGGTAAGGTGTGTGTAATAAGTAATTTTAGTAAACATTATTGAATTCTCAATTTATATTATCTCTCAGTGCATGCAATAAAAATATACAGGTTAAGATTTAAACATACACTACATCTTTTTTCTAATAACTGCTAAAAAGTAGATACAGCCTATTTGAATATGTAAGGTAAACTAAACTAAAATGCTTACATAAAATATAAACAGGCAGATGCAACTCGCTTTAATCCAAAGTGGACTGATAAGTGTCGTTATCATCAAATACAAAAATAAACCAAACTTTGTAACAGTCACTTCAGTTTAAGACAATGTGTAAAATAAGTGTTAACTGTTTAAAATGCCTAAAAATATTAAGAAATGTGGAGTAACAAATGACTAAGAATCATTTAAATATTGCATCATGCTACAGAAGGAATCTAACCCACTTAAAAATAGTAGACAGTAGTTCAGGTAATGCAAATGAACATTTACAGAGAAATTAGTTCATAAACTAATTTAAAAAGACATTGGTTCAATAAACAAAGTTCATGTCCCCATCAAAATTATTCAAAACCTAGGGATGGGCGATATGGCAAAAAAAAAAAATCACATTCATGTAGTTAGTAGCTCCTCCACTTTCTACCACGAAATTAAAGCAATCTTCTGAGAGTTTACGCTTCACTGTGATTGGTTAAATCCACCTGTCACTGACCAATAGGAGGAGTTGGTGGGGAACAATATTTTTTGTTTAATCGCCATATCGCCCAGCCCCATCAAAAACCTTTCCTAAAATAAAACATCTCACATACACAATTCACAGAACCTTCACGTCAACGTCCACTGCACCATCAACCCCTCTGAGTGTTTCATACACACAAACTGATACAAAATCTGTTGAAGTGCTACATTTAAAAAAAAAAAAATCTAACTGAAAATCCCCAAAGTCTAAAAATGCCTTCAACATTTTCATCATACATAAAACCCCAATAACTTGATATTGTGTTATTTAAAGATGAAATTATGCGACTTAAATAACTGGTTGTCCAATTGCAAACTCTGGGGCAAGAATGAGTTGACCAGTTCTCTGGAGAAATCAGACTATAACCAGACAATTTGTACGAAAACATACATTTTACAGTCACTATGTTCACATGGATAGTAGTACAATTGTTAAAGGAAAAGTAACGTATTTTTTTACAATCTGAGCCTTCTTTCGGCAATAAAACAAGTAGTTTTACTCACCCATAGCAGTTTGGTGTCAATTGGAGCAGTATCGCAGAACTTATGTTGAGCCGTTCTGTTCTACTCATGATCCCGTATCCGTTAGCATGAGTGCTCGGGGCACTGATTTGCGGTGTTCAAATAACACAAACTTTAGCACTTTTCAAATCACAGAAGATCGCTGTGTCAGGGTAGACTTTTAGTAGATTCCAAAACGTCCTGAAACCCGATATCGCAACAGAAAAGTAAAGTTCAGAGCGGTGTTAGCTTCTTTCGGACTAGCGGTGTTTACAAAACAGCTGAGTTCACGCATGCGCACTGTCCTCTCTGATGACGTCATCAAATGAAACTATAGCTGGATATCGGGTTTCAGGCCGTTTTGGAATCCACTAAAAGTCTACGCTGACACAGCGATCTTCTGTGATTTGAAAAGTGCTAAAGTTTGTGTTATTTGGACACCGCAAAGTAATGCCCCGAGCATATGATACGAGCACCATGTTAACGGATACGGGATCATGAGTAGAACAGAACGGCTCAACATAAGTTCTGCGATACTGCTCCAATTGACACCAAACTGCTATGGGTGAGTAAAACTACTTGTTTTATTGCTGAAAGAAGGCTCAGATTGTAAAAAAAAAAAACGTTAAATTTTCCTTTAAGACTCAAATGTAAAACCTTTAACAAGGGCTACTGCTGTCCCTGCAGTTAAAACATTCAAACCTGTTGTCAACTGTATGTGATTCTTGTATTAGTTTAGAAGATCTTATATTATACAAAATTGACTCTTGCGAGCCATGTTAAAATGTATAATATAAACCATGTTATAATGTTGTTACCTCATCAAAATCAGAGTTGTGTTTCATTCACACGTTTGAGTCATCCTACATTAGTCAGTTTACACAAAATGCTCTGTACCTTGTGATGTCATAAGGTATTACTAAAGCTACAGTTTGTCTTTAGTAGTTTAGTTGGAATTGCCAAAAACAAGCAATTATAATGCCCAGCACGAGCAATTCTAAGGCTGAAATCACCCAAATGATTTAAATCAAGGTGCAAACCACAGTGGAGCACTTCTGTACCACATGTGTGTATATGTGTGTGTGTTCCCTCAAATAGAGACCCAGTTTTTTAGGTAATTCCCACAAACCAACATAGAACCTTCTCCCAACTTTCTGTAACCAACTACTCACAGCTTCTTAAAATCACCCAAAAATCCACAAACTCAAGTAATAATTCGTAATAATTCACATTTAACATAGATATGGTCAAACAAATGTACTGACCAAATTCAATCCCAGTAACAAAATAAAAACACAAAATTAATACCGCAAGCGGCAATGGCCAGCCCTGGCCCACTCTCACCAGAGCAGTGGCAAAGACTTTTTTTTTTTAGAAGCAGCAATATTATGCCTGCTTTTCTTCTGATCATTTTGTACCGTACCAATGTTTCAAAAACATAATAAAATTCATAATCAAAGAGGCTTATTCTGTACATGTATAAATACTCCAGACTAGACTCAACAAGGTAGTGGTTACTTATTTACAGCAGCAACACAACACACACAAGTTTAAAAGCATTTATGAAATAAAGAAACCAAACCAATGTCAAGACTAAATGAAGAAGGTATGTGTGTATTAATACAACTGTGATATTAGATTGGATCATATTGCGTATTACCAGTTAAATTAATATCATAAATGTATTATGCATTTATATATGTAAGTTTTCTGGTGGAGGGTTCGCCACGTCAGCATGGAGACATCATTGCTTTTACTGGAATGTTTCACAGTATGGCATAACTGTGGAACATTTCAGACATTATACTTTCAGAGTTTATTAAATGTCTACAAAGTGAATAATTTAAGCTATAATTCTAGTAACATTTGCTATACCAACAGTCTCAAAAGTTCAAATAGGTACTTGAGCCATGGTTTGATTTCTCAGTTCCAAACAGGTATAGTCACAGCTAAAACTCGTTAAAAAGAAAAAGAAAAGATTAAGAAAAAAAGAGAGTGAATGAAGTGTGGGCTCATAGTGAGACGTCCTGAGGAGAGAAACAGGAGCGGGGCACCAGTGGGGAAGCCTGAAAACAAAACAACACAGGCAATCAACTTTTTTTTTCTGAGGATCACGTTTTATAAACAAAAACATACCAGTATTTTTGGGTAGGCTTAACCTGATTTGACAGTGAGCAGAGAAAAATGGGGGAAGAGACATTCAACTTTATTTTGTTATTTATACTGCTTAACTACTCATTGCAAGGTCTACTGAGGTTTTTAATGATAAATTAATGTCCAAGCCTATAAATGACATCCTTTATCAATTATAAATGAGTGAAATACCAGGATTAAAGTGCCAGTACCAATGTTTGTCCATGTTGCAAAATGTGTTGTCTTAATTATAAAGTGAAAGCACTGTTAGCATGCTGGTTGTTGTTAGAAATGCCTCACTTTCTCACTTTCTTAACGCAGTCCGCTCGGACTGCGTTAAGAAAGTGAGAAATACGTTTTTAAAAAACAAAAAGAGCATAATTTACAATTAATGGTTTCATTACAAGGTAGAGTAGATATCCAACTAGATATAACTCACGCTTGAATTCTTCATAACTTTTTCCTTAAAGTCTGGGTTTTTTACTATTAGCCCCGCCTTCTCAGTAAGACGACCATTTGGACTGTTCACCTGTGGACACAATACATTAAGATACAAGCAAGTAACACAGACATTAATTAAAGTATGATGTTTCCATGGTTACTCACAGCCTGCAGTAAAACATTTTCTTTGCCTGTTTTTCTCCCCGTTCTCACACTCACTTCTGGAGAAATATGCCGAAGTCTTCTCTCTGCAGTCAGCTGGTCACCCCGATTTTTCCGCTAAAAAATATGATATGTTAAAACATGATATATTAAATGTCAAAAACGTCTATATGCCCACAACTTCTAGTAAACCACATGTTCATAAGTGAAAAGGCAGATTAAACTGTCACTCCCAAACTCGATCTTACTCCCTCCTATTCTCCTCTGGCCCATATAAATCCTTATAAAAGGACCACAGCCCTAGCATTTCGATTCAATAAGGGTACATTCACACTTGTATACTAATCAGATCAAAATTGGAACTAAACTGGGAATAAACCCAGAACTGAACTAGACCATGCCTAAAGTGGGACTAAACCAGTATCAAATCATGACCAAACAGCTATTTTTCCCACCACATTCTGCAGTACCTTGATGAGTCCCCCAAAGGAGCGTGATCGTGGATGTTTTTTGGGACCTGCAGAGGCTTGAACACAATCAGAGGTCGGGGTTCCAGTCTGTTTCACCAACTACAAACACACACATATAGGCCCGTCAAGATTATGGAAGCACCAGTCCAGCTTTTCAGCTCTGATATAAATTCTGATTCTGTCTTTAAGTATCTGCGGATACTTAAAGACACAGAAATGTGTGTTTGTGTATTTCATTTAGTGCCTGAGGATTAAGCATAACAAAAACTAAACAGTGCATTATGAAGTCATTCATGTTATTACCTCAATAAAAATGTGTAGTCGGCTCACATGAATCTACATGATTCACGTAGGTCACCTGTTTTGGCTTCAAAATGTTGAATTTGGCTACATGCCTGTAGTCCAGGGCAGTATTACGGACTGGGCCAGTGGGGCCGGCGCCCAGGGGCCCAAGAGTCCAGGGGCCCGGGAGGGAAGGCCCAAAGTGATGCAGATGCTGATGCTGATGCCAATTGCGATGTCAGAGGGCCTCTATTCTCTAGGATCTTATGACTACTCACACTGGCATAGGGCATATCTGAAGAGAACCCCTGGGCTATGGGGTATGGCAGTCAGAGGGCCCCTTGGTTATGGGGGATGGCAATCAGAGGGCCCCTGGGCTGGCCCTGCTGTAGTGCCTCTCTCGTGAATACTCCTAAGGGAGCCCTAACGTTTACCAACTAGGGGTTCAAGGAAGTAGGAGGGAATGCTTTCAGAGGGCCCGGGGGGTGGGGTGTTCGGAGTGTTGGGGGGCTTTGTAAATTCCTGGCCCCGGGGACCCCAGACCCCCCATAATCCGGCCCTGCTGTAGTCATGATAACACCTAGGTGTAATATTTTGCAACCTAAAGCAGGATCATCCCAGTAAACCCCTTTCTAAATGAACAGTTTTGCTACAAACATGAGCTGCAATAAATAAACATCAAGCAAAAGAAAGAGGCACACTGTAATAATTGGGACCAAAATATTATATGTAAACTAGCCTGAGAAGGCATTGAACTGGTCAGTGCTAGTTTGTTTCTTGTCGATAGGCCCAGTAATTAGAGACATTAACCATAACTAGATCAAAACATCTGCATTCAAATTCTGAGTTGACCGCCAATTCAATTTAAACTATAAAAATGACATCACATGAACTTCAATCCATCGACTGACCTGGCGGACGAGTTTCTTCTTCTTAGCAGAGTCGGGCATGTTGTTGTTGACGTGTCTGAAGAGTTCTTTGAGGGCGTCCTCTGTGTACTGGGAGGCAGGGGAGGGGCAGTGGTCTTGAACTAAAGCACCAGTCGCAGTCCTCTTTTGGGGCACAGCTCTCCTCTGCACTGGGGAGGCGTTTAGGGACAGGAGCTCCAGGTCGTCCTGAAACAACAACGACAATTCAGGGAGGCTGTGTAATTATTTTTTTGACCAATTATAAAAAAGTGAAAATGTATTTTTGGGGGGTTCAGGGTCCACTACATGCTTGATTCAATGAGGGCTGCACCAATTACTTGGAATAACCGTGACTAGTCCACTATTGAAATAATCATAATTTTTTTATATACAGGGGGTCCTCGGGTTACGACGACGATCCGTTCTTAAGATGCGTCGTAACCCGAATTTCGTCGTAAGTCGGATTTTGCCTTTGATCTTCCAACCAAAGCACCAATAACCTTTCCATCTCAATAATTAGACCACTACGCTGCTTGGTTATCACTGCCGCTTTCATAGGAGCAGATCTGAGCCCACATCAGGTACTTCCGCCCACATTGGGCACACACACGAGGCCGTCTTCTTCTCCCTACAACCACAACAGAGCGTATTCTTCCGCCGTACGCCGTTCGCGTTTGTTTACATCTCTTACCACGCTAAACCGCGTAAGACGGAATGACGCGTAATATATATACAGTATATATATTTTTAATGGGGGCGCGTTCGTAACCACGAAACGTCGTAAACCGAGACCATTGTAACCCGAGGACCCCCTGTATATATTTAGAAGCCACAGCCTTGGATAAAGTGGAAGAAAATGGATGTTTTAAAAAGGTAACAGAAATAATTTTTTGAATAGTAATTCTTAGTTGCAGCTCTATTTCTATGGAGAAGTTATTGCTTTGCCCCAACAACGCCAAGTGACAGGTCAGATCTGTGGAGAGGAAAACCGCTCACAGTAATAATCCATGTTTTCCAAGATATATTTGAGTGATAACCCCGCCCCCATCATTAACTCCTGTAAACAAATCAGATGAGGATTCTATTAAAAACTGATGAACTGCAAAGCTGTAATATAGGTCCCTTAAAGGTCCCATGGCATGAAATTTTCACTTTGAGGGTTTTGAACGTTAATGTGAGCCCCCATCCCTTTTTTAGCCCCCCCCCCCCCCCCCCCATGGTTAAAAGTTGCGAAATGTCTAAACTGAGCATTTGCGATCCTTTTTTACAAAAAATCAGAGCTCATACGGGCGATTTTGAACAAGGCACCTTATTGACGTCAGATCGAAAAAAGAAATGCAAATGCAGTTCCACCCCCGTCTGTCTGTACTCAGCATCTCTGTAAATCACGCCCAGAGAGTTTGGACTGCGAATGCGCTAGGCAATGCGAAATGCGTTTTTTTATTTGCCTGGATTCACGTCCGAGTGTTTCTAGGCTCGGAAGTCCTTTATCTGAGCCTCTGGACCTTTGAACAGCAGTGGTTTAATTTTATTTTATGTGGAAATGTGTTTATTTTTCAATGGAACGCTTCAAATCTCTACCCCCGTGCAAAAACAAGGAAATGGATCAGCTGAGCGCTCAGAGCGAGAGCGGAGCGTTTGGCCACGCCCCCACCCTCTACTATTGGCCAGCTCTTTTCTCCTCATTTGCATTCAAGCAACAACGCCCATTATGACCTGTTCTGAGGGAGAAAAAAATACTCTCTCATCTTATCTCTGTTTCTCATGCACTGAGTGTTGATTTTGAAGAAAGATTCATTTACAGTATTAGGGAACCATTAAGGAGCCATATAAAAGCATCAAGAAGTACCATGTCATGGGATCTTTAAGTTTACCTTGCTCTGTAGAACACTGGTCCCACTGAAGTGTTGCTTGGCGAAATCTCTGAGGTAACCAGGAGCCTAAAGCATCAGAGGAAGGTATTTGAAAAGGCATCACAACATAAAACTAAATATTACTTTTAAAACACAGTTTCCTGACCCTGAAGAGCTTCTGTGAGTGTTTGATAAGGAAGGCCATGCTGTTGTTCAGTTTCTTCAGATTGTCCTTCAGATCGTTGGCGTTCATCTACAACATAGAACAAATAAAACATAAAATGCTACAACACACTTCATAGGCATCATTTACATTTCTAATAACAACTTAAGCAATATTTAAGATGTGTACGGCAATAACCATGTACAACACTGACCAACCCTTCATCCAGTGGGGGTGTACCACCGCTACACCCCCACTGGTAAAACACTAAATCTGAAACAGGGAAGTCCAACATTGTAGTTCCTTTCAAATACCATAATGGCCCTTTTCAGTGATTTCTGAATAGTGGAGCAAGGGCTGCTTAAACTTTTAGGGCATGTTCACACTTCTCTCCTTCCCTCATTCCCGTAATCTGTTTTTTTGGTAAAAAAATCAACATTTTGTGGTTCACAGATTTTCTCTTGAATGCCACTTGATGCTCAAACAAAGACACTTTTTCCCACCCACACCTCCTACTGGGCGGCCTGCGCTGTACTCTAAGTAAGTGACAGGTGGATTTAACCATTTATTTTACCAGTATAAAAAATCTAAAATCTGAACTGACTGATACTTTTGTATATTGCCCATTCCTACTCACATTTTTTGGCCAGAGCACATGTGGGGCGAACATCAGGGCCAGGTTGAAGGTGGACATCTTGTTTATGTCTTGGAGTTTGGCCGTGTGATAGAGCAGGTCCAGCAGCAGCTTCAGGAGTGAGCGATTTGTGAGCGGCAGTAGCAGAAACAGAAGCTGCAGAGACTCGATTTGACGCTCTTTATTCGGCACAGCCGTCTTGTTACCATGTTCATCAAAGAGGGTCATGTCTGAAGGAGGAGGAAGTGCAATCAAATATAAGCAGAAGCAGGTATTCCAGCTGCCTTCAACTAGTGGTGACTGAGAAAATGTGGCTGCATCTTGATTTGTACCTTGTTTAGACCTGTTGACCCTTAACCTGGCATTATATTTGTGTATTCAAATAAATAATAATAACAATAATGTATTAGTCTACGAGACTTTTTCCAGACACTCAGTTGCTTTACAATTTTATTCTTTATTCACTCCACATTGTGTGATAATAAGATACTACTGTAGCCACAGCTGCCCTGGAGTAGACTGAGGGAAGTGATGCTGCCAATTTGTGCCATCGGCCCCTCCAACCATCACAAATTACTCACTCACCACATCCAGACTAGGTAATGTGGGTGAAGTGTCTTGCCAATGACATATGATATGCACTAATGACAATATGGCAGCTGGTATTCCCAAATGTCAAAAAGTACTAACCAGGCCTAGCCTTGCTAAGACCCAAGCCAAAAAAAAAAAAAAAGACGTAATAAGCCAAATAAGCCTAGTGTATGAAGTAAGGACTTCTTCCTGGATACAAGTCTTGTAAGAGGAGGGCCTCTTACTACACTCAGTTCATCAGCAGTTCTTTTTTGCATGTTCTAATCTAAGTGACAATAAAGATTTACCGTCTATCATGTACCTGCAATCTTGAGGTGAGCGTGGAAGTGTCTGTGTGTGAGCAGGGGTTCGGGCAGCTCTCCCAGAAGACTCTTGAGCAAAGAGGCCACGTCGTTTGGATGGAAGTCTCCCGAGCTCCAGTCCACTTCTGCCCCAGAACTGAGCAGCTCCCGGAGGGTCTGCTGCCGCACACTATTCCCCGGGACACGGAAGAGACCCTCCACGTGCAGGTCTAAGGAAAACAGACAAAAGATCTATGTCATACATAGAGCTGGGCGGTATGACCAAAAATTGATATCACGGTAAATTTTTTACCGGTATCACGGTATTTGACGTTTTTTGTTGTTATTTTTTTTCTCTTGCATGACAAGGTGTTAACCCCATTTCCTAATAATTTAGAGAATAATTACTGCAGAAAATTAGACTTGGTAAAACATATCTGGGTCCAGTGCTTTAATCATCTCCTTGATTTAATGAAAAGATATAGTAGTACTGCACAGTAAAAAGATTGTTTTATTATTATTATTATTTTTGTTTGTTGTAATATATAATATTTTGTTGTAAAATAATTTTGAGTTGATAAGGGGCAGATATCATAAACTTATGCTTCTTTCTGTTCCCTTTTCATTCATATGGAGTTATAATTGTATAGATGCAATTGTGTTGCATCTGTTATTTTTTGTTTTGTTTTGTGTGTTTTGTGTGGACACTTAATGAATCTGCGCCAGGAGTTACGCCGGCGCTGCTGTGGGGGAAGCTGGAGGATGCGGGAGTTGATGGACATCTCGCTGCCTGGACCATCGACTACCTCACTGACCGTCCACAGTACGGGCGGCTGCGCGGCTGTGAGTCAGAGGTGGTAGTCTGCAGCACTGGGGCTCCCCAGGGAACTGTCTTTCACCCTTCCTCTTCACCATCTACACCTTGGACTTCACATACAACACGGACAGCTGCCATCTCCAGAAGTTCTCTGACGACTCGGCCATCGTGGGCTGTGTGTCTGAGGGGAACGAGCTGGAGTACCGCTCGGTCATCAGAGACTTTGTGGACTGGTGTGGGCGCAAACACCTGAGCCTTAACACCGGTAAGACAAAGGAGCTGGTGATCGGCTTCAGGAGGAGACCACTACCTCACTCACCGGTGAACATCCAGGGGCAGGACATAGAGACTATGGACAGTTTCAAGTACCTGGGTGTTCACCTCAACAGTAAACTGGACTGATCCCACAACACCGACGCCCTGTACAAGAAGGGCCAAAGTCGCCTCCACCTCCTGAGGACACTGAGGTCCTTTGGAGTGAGCAGGCCTCTGGTCAAGACTTTTTATGACTCTGTGGTGGCCTCTGCTCTCCTCTACGCTGTCGTCTGCTGGGCCCCGAGCAGCACAGAACGGGACAGAAAAAGACTCAACAAGCTGGTCAGGAGGGCCAGCTCTGTCCTGGGCTGTCCTCTGGACTCTGTAGAGGAGGTGGCTGAGAGGAGGGTGCTGGCCAAATTCACGTCCATCATGGACGACACCTCTCACCCTCTGCACCAGACTATAGAGGAGCTGAGCAGCTCCTTCAGCAGCCGACTGAGGCACCCCCAGTGCAAGAAGGAGCGCTACCACAGATCCTTCATCCCCACCGCCATCAGACTGTATAATTCTAATATATAGGCCAGACGTGCAATATCCTCTTTTCCATGTTGATGCTTGTATTGTTATTATTATGATTATTATTTATTATAATTACTATTTTTATTATTACTTACTTTATCTCATTCTGCATGCACGTTCTTGTTCAAACTGTCCTGGAGCTACTGTGGCAAGTAAATTTCTCCTGTGTGAGATCAATAAAGTCTTATCTTATCTCTTTTGTTTTAGCAAATGAAATAAAGAAAGAAAAGAAAGAAGCTCCTTTCTCAATAGGACCAAGTGGTTCCATGTCAGGGGCAGGGGCAGTAGCTCAGTTGGAGCGTTTGTCCACTGATCCAAAGGTTGGCGGTTCAAATCCCGCTCTTGACATAAGAAACATCAGTGGTTGAGCGGTCAGATCCACTGACCCACAGGTTGGTTGGTACGATTCCAGCTCCCTCAGATGAATGCTGCCGTTGTGTCCTTGGGCAAGACACTTAACCCACCTCACCAGTGTCTGCGTACACTGGTGTGTGAATGGGTGATTGGTTCCTTGTTGTAAAGCGCTTTGGGTGCCTTGAAGGTGGAAAAGCGCTATATAAAGCTGTGACCATGTCTAAATGGTTGGTAATATCGTTCCATTTGCTTTTCTTGTCGTAGGCGGTCTCCTTAGCAAACGCGTCTTTGAGTGACGTCTGAGTCGCTACAACTTTAGCCAGACATTACAGAATAAGTTTGTTTGATCAGCGTCAGTTTTTTTAAAGCCGAAGTACACAACTGACACAGCTCCTCTTTTCAGTATAAGTTCACCGTATAATGTTGTTCACCGCTCAACACACACTAGCCATGTTATTGATCCGTGTGGGTCATTTGCGTGGTGCGTGTTGTTAGCATTAGAGTTAGCAGCGTGTCTGGGCGCTGCGAGCGGCTGCGAGTCCCTTGCGTTCCGCGGAGGCTAGTTCGAGGGCTGTAGCTTTCGCAGCCTTCGGAGCCGCCGAAAAGCGGCTGAAAAAGCAGTGGAGGCTGCAGCCCTCGAATTGGGTCACAGCTTATGCTTCCACTGCTCTCGGCGCAACATTCCCCCGCTCGGTGTTCCCGATGTTTTGTACGCACACACTCACCGGTATTGCAGTAAATGAAAAATTAATATTGTTTAAAAAAAAAAAAAAAAAACATACATACACACACACACACACACACACACACACACACACACACACCGGTATTCGGTATGCACCGGTATACCGCCCAGCCCTAGTAATACATACACTCATAACAGCTGGATCCTCTACCTTCAGTTTTGATGTGTAAGACAACACATTTTTACACTCAGATACATCATTCACATTTGTAATTAAAAGTGCCTACACTTACTCTTGCTGAGGTATTCAATGAGCTGGTAGATCTGAGCGATGCAGGTTTCATTCAACTGAGTCCCAAAGAGAACACCTTTATCTGCAAAGCAGGGAATTATGGTTTCATGCAATTCATGCACTGTAAGATACAGTATATATATATATACAAGAATAAAATGTTTTATTGAGTCATGGTTAGGTGCTTGCACCCTCCTTAAGGGCCTTGAAAATAATATAATGTAATGCATTTAATAAGTGGGCCTTAGACAGACATGTTGATGGCTAAGCCAATTATTTAAAAAGGTACTTTCTGGAGAAGGCATGCAACCTGCATGAACCCATGAAAGTTAATCATTTTCCATGGAGACAGATCAGTTTTATGGCATACTGTGGAGGATTATAGCCAAAATAACATTTCCATGGAAACAAGCAGGAGGCCCTAATGCAAGAGGATTTTTGTGGAGGTTTGTGGAAATGCAAGCTCTCTCAGGGTAAGGATGCATGTTTTTCTAAATTAAACATGAAAGAACTGTAGCGTCTTTCCTCAGTGTTCCAAGACATGTCTGTGTACATTCATAATAATAATAATAATACATTTTATTTATAAAGCGCTTTTCAAGACACTCAAAGACGCTGTACAAGAGGTAAAATCAAGCGTCAATCACATTGACGCTGTAGAAGCGAAACGTGTTGTTCGCTCTCGCCTAATAAAGGAATAAGAGTAAAGTCAAACAAGTGTGCTGTAAACTTCTTTTTTTCTGGAATAATTCAGTGTTCCTGTTGTTACCAGCACCTGGAAGCTGTGCATGGAGTTTTGAACTTTTAAATGTCTGTGTACATGTCTGTGTACAGTGTGTTTGTTCCTAGACATGTTTAACTTTGCACTGTGAACTGAATCCTGATTTGAAAACATGCATATAATTGCACAACCCAATAAACAGCCTCAATTCCCTTCTCACCTTTGCGTTTGAGGAAGTTGAAAGATCTGAAGAAGCCTGTGCTGGAGCCCGTTGGGGTTTTGGGGCTGTCCTCTCCGAGCAGCTGTGAAAACTCTGTCCCGGGCAGGTCTATGAGACGTGTCACGTTACTCAGGACCACCTCCACAAACACATCTGGACTCTCGTGACGAAGCTTCTCCACAAAGAAGTCTGGGTTAAAGACGAGAGGAGTGCGAGGAGCTGAGTCTGCAGGAGGCATCTTCGCTGTGGTCACAGCAACTCTGGAGAAACAGAGGTAAGAATACAATGAATACTCAAAAATGCCTTACAGGTCAATACAATTGTGGAAATACAGTAAGACAGAGTCATTTAAATGTCAGTAATATGGTTGGGTCTTTTCAATCAAAGAGGTTCAAAGCCAATCTTTCATCAGTAGAAGCATGTCAGAAATTGGACATTTTTTTGTTTTGAATTGCAATTATTAAAATTCTGTACTGTTCATGTTCAGAAAAATTGTAATGAATGAGTTTATAATATAATATAATAGAAGAATAGAATAGAATAGAATAGAATAGAATAGAATAGAATACAATAGAAGTCAGCCAATGAGGGAAAAAACTGTATGCATTTTTTTTTTTTAATCACCCAGCCCTAGTATAGATAAACCCACCAGACCATAGCTGCACTGTATAATTACGCTATTATTAATATAAAGAGACTTATTAATATAAAGAGACTGCTTTTACTTGACATTTTGGCAGCCAAAAAATATTGCCATTTTATTTCACTGATAAACAGTACTGATAAATACTGATAAGTACTGATAAAAAGTGAGTACTGATAAATACTTGTGAACAGTTTAACAGAATTACAGTATTGTTTCCCAAAGCTCTAGCACAAATGACAACACTGCAAAGAACTTTGGCAGCACTCAGAGATTATCTAAAGCAAGTCTGAAGTTTCACTTCATTGTAAACGTTTTATCAACACCGTTAAAAGAATAATGTATATGTCTGTACAATGATTATTGACCATCAAGTGTTTTTAGATATTATTCATGATTTCTATGGGAAATCTGCATCTTAATGGCTAGTAAGTTAACGAGGCAGTACGCACGCATGAACAAACAACTATTTTATTTTAGATTCATTTCCCGACCATATCGAGCGCCGCATTTTAGCACAGTGAAAGCTAATTTATTATTGTAAAATCTACTATATTTTCGCTAGATATTGTGTAAATCTTACCTTTTATTTAGCGTGTTTTCGTTGACATCTTTCCCAGCTGCCATGTTCGGTTTGAACGCTCCGCTGCTATTCTACAGGCCCCGCCCACCTAATGCCCCCATTGGCTGTTTTTCACAGAAAGGCGGGCACTTCTGCAAATCCCGCACTGTAATTGGCTGATTTGAATCCAGTAGCTTTATATAAATCAGTATAAAGAAGGTTTGTGTTGTTAGCTGTTTCTCAAATGCAAGGTACTTTGCCATGCTTTGCAAAGTCAGTTCTTTCCAGTCCAAGGCAAGGCAGAGAGTCTGCTTGATTAGCATTATAGGCTATGAATTAGGCTGAGAGAGAGTTTGAACAGAAACAAATTAAATGTTTGTTTGTTTTTTTTTGCTAAATACTGTTAATAGCTGGATATGGGACACAAAGTGAAGAAAAAAAAGTATGCTAGAGTCAGTGATAAGCTCCTCTTTTCCTCTGTCCTTATGGAGGCCTCTGGTGTAATGGACGCTCTGAGGAAAGAAGTAGATAAAGCTCTTAATCTATCTAACCTACAAAATGCTCAGGCGTAGTTGTAAACAGTGCTGCTGAAGTCTGAAAACTGACATTTTTAGACTAGGAGGCTCAAGTATGAACTTCTCCAGAGGCAAGCTAAACAAATACACGAGACTTGCTGCTTAAGAACCACCCAGTTATGTTCAAATTCTCCCAGTTAATGCCACTTCATGGGCCTCAGGGTCAAAGGGAAAACACTCCTTTCCATTGTTTAAACTAGCTAGTGAAGAGTACCTCTCTAATATACAGAATGAAAATTGTTTCTCACCACTGGAATTACTAGATGAATGGCCCACATTTCCATTTTGAGCCTGTAATCTCCGCAACAGCACCTCTAGGAGGAAACGTCCCTCTCACAGAGATGTGATCAACACTGTGTCTAGTTTTTATACTTAAAGCCATTTTAAAGAAACTTTTAAAACCACAATGTACGGCACACAGCGCTAGAGCACAGCAGCACTTTATACTATAAGTTTCATTTGTTAACAGTGAACTGGGTAAGAATGCTTTTAATTACTAAGACCCATACAGTTCAAAGTCAGCTTTATTGTCAAAAAAAACATAGGTACAGGTTGCACTTTATATTGTGTATTTTATTCACTGAGGAATGCCTTGTGTTTATATTGCATTATATTTTATAGTTTTTAATATTATTGTCATTATAATTGTGTTTGTATGTATACAGGGCACTGTTGTAATAGAGACCTAGACTCTCAGATGGCCTCCTTGTTTAACCCTCCGGTCGTGTTCGCCTCCAGCCCCCTACTTTAGTGTTCCCGGTCAAAATTGACCGGTCTGTTTTAACTGCTCTTAAATTAGCACAATTTTTTTTTTTTCACCACCAATTTTTTTTTATTAAACATTCTTTAGTTGAGAACAATGTTTCAAAGTAGTGTCTAACAACAATTTATAGAAGTAAACATTAAATAACATCAGTGAAAATACAATTGGGCAGTGAAAATGAACTACAAAATGAACATGTAATACAAAAAATAAATGGAAAACCAAACACCAAACTTTGTGTGTGTGTGTGTGTGTGTGTGTGTGTGTGTGTGTGTGTGCGTGCGTGCGTGCGTGCGTGCGTGCGTGTGTGTGTGTGTGTGTGTGTGTGTATTCATGCACATGAGTGGCATGTGACACTCAGGTCAGAATGGGCCTTGCAAACATAAGCATGACATTTGCAGCATGTCAGGCTCGTTTTGATGTCTCAGGGGCACAGAGGCCACAACGCTTCCTTTTCTGCCCATGTCCTTGTTGGGGGAGAGCAGCCAGGATAGCGGCTGGGGCTGGAGCTTGCATGCTCCTAACCAGACTGGCGGAGGCTGGTGTGCGGGGAATGTGCTGGCGTCGCTGTATAAGAGGAGTCACCAAAGCTTTCCCCAGCTCTGCGGGGAAAAGTCTCCTCTTGAAACTTTTCCCCTGATTCCAGGTTAGGTCGATTGCTGTCCACACCACATACGTGTTGAAAGCTGACACATCCAGGATGTTGTGGAACAGTGCCACAGGCCAGCGAGCCGTCATCCGCTTACAGGTGTACCATGTACCAGTAAGCTTCAATAAAGGAACAATAAATAATAAGAGATTAGGAACAATATTCAATCTGTCGTACCAAAAATGCTATGATTCACCTAGATAAAAATAAAATAAAATGCATGATGAGACTACATTACCTTATCAAGACAGTCAACGCCTCCCTTGTTCTTGTTGTAGTCCTGGATCATCAGGGACTTCCTGTCCTCTGTGGTGCTGACAGCGGCGTCTTTGTGTACTGTGCTCATCAGGATGACATTTCTGTTCTTCTTGGGAACATATGACACAAGAGTGTGAGTGTCAGTGAATGCAAATTGTGATGACAGTGCCTGGCTTTCTCTGGCGCAGGGGGAAGTTCGGGCTTGTTCTTCCTCACTGTCCCTACCATGGTGAGCTTTCTTTTCAGTATCTCCTGACCAAGAGCATGTGGTGTGAAGAAGTTGTCACATGTGATATTATGTCCTTGGAGACCGGTTGTCATGTCCAGCACAACACGCATACCCTGGTTTTTTTCGGCCCTTCCAGTACTGGGTTTCCCCATGTACACCTGCATATTCCAGGCATAGCTGCTCCTGTGTGTGTGTGTGTGTGTGTGTGTGTGTGTGTGTGTGTGTGTATGAGAGAGAGAGAGAGAGAGCTGGGGCAGTGTGTATGGGGATGTTTTCTGTATGTTGAATAAATTTACTCTGGATACCCATTCATTTTCTATGGTGGTCACTTTTGACCGGGAACACCACAGGTGTAACAAGGTTGATTAAAATACTCAAAATTATAATATTATAAGTTGTAAAACGGTCAGATTTGACCCGAACACGACAGGAGGGTTAAATAAAGGTTAATAAATTATAGGCTTTGGGGTGCAACACTATGGGTACTCTACTGCTGTTTTGCCTTCACTGTCAATACCACATAAGTATTTGAACAAATTTCCCTATTTCATAACAATAAACCGTTATTAATAAACAGATTATAAAGACGCTCATGCACTATATAGGCTAAGTTTGGCTAAGGCTAAGTTTGTCAATGTTCAATGTTATTGGTTTGGGAAAAAGAACACTTTTGTACCAAGTCAGTTTGGAAGTTAGAACAGTCATGCACACAAGGTGTGTCATGGGTGCTTTTAATTTGTGTGTTTTTGATTTACTTTTATTCTGGAACGGAGGAATCTGATGATGATGGACGCAGGACATAGCTAATGCCCAGAGTAGGGTGTCTGAAACCTAGTCCGAGAAGAACAATTTTGTTAACAGGTTAATTGAGTAAAGTAACTCCAACTCTCATAGAATTTCCAAAACAAAGATTTAGTTCAGCACATAAAAAATAATTCAAATGAAGGTTTAATTAACTTCACAATATGCAAGCAAATTTGTGACCATTTGCATTTATTTTGATGAAGAGTTGTTCTCCCTGGATTCACTGCTTCAAGCATGGTATATTTACATGAATAAAAGACAAAAATACAAAATAAAATAAATGAAATAACAGTGACTTAAGTTTCCAGGAAGTTAATGACTATGCAGTGGGAGGAGCTGTAGGTTGTTATGACACATGTGCCTCACTCCCCACACCAGATAACTCAACTAACAAGAGCTATCCATAACCATCATGGGTCTGCTGCTGCCTGTGCTTCTTGGTTTTCTTGCCTGTATTTTTGGTGGACTGTACATTTTGGGAGCCTTTAGACAAAGACGTCCAGGAGAGCCTCCTCTAGATAAAGGTTGCATTCCTTGGCTGGGTCATATCCTGGAGTTTCGGAGGGACACTGCCAAATTTATACAGAGAATGAGGCAAAAATATGGTGATGTTTTTACAGTACAGCTGTGTGGCACCTATATGACCTTTCTTCAAGACCCTTTGTCACTTGGAGCTTTTGTCAAAGAGAGAAGAGAAAAACTGGACTTTAATACATTTGCTAGACATGTATGTACAGCCTTTGGGTATGAGAGTGCTATTCAGTATCGCTCAATCAATGAGGCAAGTATTCAGAAGCATCTCAAAGGTCAAGGGTTGCAGAAGTTAACAGAAGCTATGATGACTAATTTACAGAAACTAATGCTGCATAATTTCGGCTCTGCTGCAAACCAAAAGACCTGGACAGAAGATGGACTTTTTAATTATTGCTACAATATTGTGTTTAGAGCTGGTTACCTAGCGCTCTATGGCAACACAACCTCAAAGACTGAAGGAGATGAGGAGAAAGCAGAGATTAAAGACAGAAGTGAGTCGCAAGCCTTGTTTCATGAATTCCGCAAATTTGACCAGCTTTTTCCTAATTTAGTTTATGGTGTTTTACCCCCAAGTGGAAGAAAAGAGGCTTTGAGACTGAAGCGTCACTTTTGGGATGTGTTGTCCATGAAAAAAACTAGAAGCAAAGACAACGTTAGTGGCTGGATATGGGACATGTGCAACTTGCGAATAGAGCAAGGCATGCCAGAGTCAATGGTAGACAGATTTATGTTTGTATTACTTTGGGCATCTCAGGGCAACACTGGGCCTTCATCATTTTGGGTTCTCCTCTACCTTATGAAGGACCCTGTTGCAATGGAGGCTCTGAGAAAAGAAGTAGATAAGGTTCTTAAGGAGTCTGGGCAGGAGGTCCGAGCAGGTGGTCCTCCAGTCAATTTAACCTATGAAATGCTCAGGAAAACACCAGTTTTAGACAGTGCTGTTGAAGAAACTCTTCGCCTTGTGGCAGCACCAATGCTCATCAGATCTGTTCTTCAAGATATGACCCTGAAAATGGCCGATAGTCGTGAGTTTTTAATCCGCAAAGGAGACCGCATGGCTGTTTTCCCCTATCTTTCTGTTCATGTTAATCCTGAGATCCATCCTGACCCATACACCTTCAAGTACGATCGCTTCCTCACTTCGGAAGGTACCAAGAAAACTGATTTCTACATAGGAGGTCAGAAGACTGAGTACTACAGCATGCCTTGGGGGTCTGGTGTATCTAAGTGCCCTGGTCGCTTCTTTGCCACCAATGAGGTCAAGCAGTTTATTTTTCTCATGCTGGTTTACTTCGACTTTGAGCTGATGAATCCAGATGAAAAGATACCACAAATCGATCACAGGCGGTGGGGATTTGGAATTATGCAGCCGGACAGAGAAGTCAATTTTCATTACAGGCTGAGGTACTAAATGTTAATGTAAATCTGAAGTAAAAATGTGACAGTTTTTATTACTACTGCTGATACTACTGCGCCTGTCAGCAAAATGTACATGCTGAAACCAAATGATTCTTTATGCATCGGTGCAGCCACATAACAATCTAACTTCTTTATAGTTCAAGAGTTTGAATCAATCTCACCATTTCATAACAATAAATGTTTAAAAACGAGTGAAGATGAATCACGTGTCTTTTTAAAGCCTATTGTCAATTATTTGTCGATTAGTTAGTCTGGCAGCTAACCTTTGAGTGTCCAGCTCACTCGGGGACAGAGGTGAGACTTGGGTGATACGATCAAATCAACCCCTTTGTGCTAATGATTGATTTACCGTCTTATTTAAAACAAAGAGCTGTTAAGTTATCAGCACCTCAGATGGATAGCTGTGGATCATGCAAGTAGCAGATTTTTTTCAAATTCAAGTTGAAATGATATAAATATATATACATTATAAATAATTTTATGCAATGCTGCAGCTTATGAGTATCATCAATGAAGAAAGTAAACTTGGAGAACGAAGTAAGCACAGATCAGTGGGCTTATGCCGGTGACAGTGAAATAATGTGGCGTCTTGAAAATAAGTTATTAAAGACTGCTCAAACATGCACAAATCACTCTAAATCCAACTTTGAGAGGGTAAATTAGAAGGTACCTGCAGATGGAAAGTAGCTTGTAGCTTATTCTGGCACAGAACATGTTTTCTGTGCACTGTCCTTGTGTTAAATAAATATACAAAAAGATGAAACAACTATAACATGGTTAAAACCTCTGGCTAGTTATCAATTAGCTAATCTGGAAACAAATGTTTGTGTAAAAGAACATGTTGTCCTACATTTTATTCATTGATCAACTTGTTACTTATTTATTTACAGTGATGCAAGTGTTGAATAATGCATATAGCAAAATATTAAATTAGTCAGATGCTAACCAAATGGAGAACACATGCCTGTGGAGGACAACGGCACTGGAACACAACTGGGGAGTGAGTGATGACCTGGATGCCCTACCATGCCCAGATTAGACCAAGGCAAAGCACCTTCCATTTGAAAAACAGCCATAGTCTGAGCTTCTTTTACATCTATGGAGTAAATATGTGAAATAACTGCTAAATAAGTCACTGACCTATATTATTCATTAGCAAGTAATTTAAGATACTTTTAAATTACTTTGGACACCTAAGCTTTTTAAATAGTATAATACTGTATTACATTTCAAACAAGACAATAATGTTAAAGGCAGAATCTACATTTTCACTGCAGTTTTTAAAAAAATGATTGCCGCAAATTATTCAAACTGTATAACTGATGCAGATTCTAAGACATTCACTAATAAAATATATCAAAAACCAAGTAAGACTAATACAGTTGTACATTGCCGTGTGAAAGTGAAATGAACTGGATTCACTTCCTTCAGATAACATGCAAGGGACAGGGAGAATATATTTATTTAAACTTTAATATAAAATTATTTGTTGACCGTTTGTACATTTCTTACATTCATGGTCATTCCTTTACATTCAGTCTTAAAAGGTGGAAGTGGAAGGATGCATATTTTTAGTTTTACCCATAAACAACCAGTGTCTTCAATTCCGCCATATATCGTCAGTTCAGTTTGAATGTAAATTGGAAGACTCATACACCCATGCTTAAGAAAAACCTAGTCATGCCTCTCATTGCTTGATTGTTAAGCCTGATATACTTTCTGTGAAACACTCTATACATACATTTTAAAATAAATATTATAAATATGACTATTCCAGCTTTTAAAGTGGCTATACCCGATTTTGTCCCGTGTAGTTGAGCATGCTCAGAAAGTGGAAGAGTGAGGAATCATTTTGGACCACTGCAAAGCATTTAAAATGTAAAATGTAAATGTACTCTAAATAAAAATCTGTTTTATGAGGTTATTCTTAAAAGTCCTATATTAAGCAAAATTGACTCATTCACAGTAATTCTTTATTATTTGTCTGTTTACATCTGCAAAGCTCAAAATGCTCTGTTCCACCTTGTGATGTCATGTAGCGGTAGTTTTCAAGTTAACAGCTCCTTTTGACCTTTATTTAAGTAGAGATTGGCAATTTCAGGACTGACATTATCCAAATGATTCTGGTGAATGTGTATGGAGTTTAAAACACAGTGGAACACTTCCTGTATTACCACATGACATCACAAGGTGGAGGAGTGTTTTCAGTTTGAGAGAAGAACTCAGCCTAAATATGTAGGGTTTATGTGTTAAACATTTGTGAATGAAAACACAACTCCAGGATTGTTTGTGATGAGGAAACTGTGTTAAAATTATAACATACATCAGAAAATAGCATAATATGGGCCCTTTAATGTTATGCCTAATCACCCCTAACCCTATTAAAATAATTTCTTAAAATTAGGTTTTTAGTATGTATCGAATACTGCTGAGGAGTGAACAAAAATGATTAGATATTTTTGCAATTCATCAGAAATGTGCTAAAATGTTCCTGTTGATGTTTTGGGCAAAAAACGGATTGTATAAATTTGTTTTTCATTAATCACATTATGTTGCAGCTTTTTGAGCATGTTTTTGCTTAATTCTATTATTAACTATATTAAATGTACTATAATTTAGCATTTTTTGTATTAAATATTACACGTATCACCCACCCCTAATACCACTTCCACTTCTTCCCATAAGTGACATGTAGGAGTTTTTGCAGTTCAAATTAGTTTAAAGGTGCACGTCGTAACTTTCCTCATAAGGTCAGCAAAGCATTTAAAAATGTGTTGTTACAGTAGGTGGCCTCATCTCTCCACAGTTTTGATCTGTAACTTGGTGACTTCACCTATTTCACCTCGATAGATACCTTAAAGATCCCATGACATGGTACTTCTTGATGCTTTTACAGTGCCGTGAAAAAGTATTTGCCCCCTTCCTGATTTCTGTGTTTTTTGCATATTTATCACTCAAAACATTGTCAGATCATCAAACCAATTTTAATATCACACAGAAACAACCCAAGGAAAGACAAAATTCAGTTTTTGAATGATGATTCCATTTATTAGTGCACAAAAAAAATCTAAACCTATCTGGCCCTATGTGAAAAAGTAATTGCCCCCCCTTGTTAAATCACAAACTAACTGTGACTAACCACAGTTTTGAGAAAACTTAGTTCAGTTCTACATGCCACACCCACACCTGATTGTCACCACCTATGTTGAATCAAGAAATCACTTAAATAGTTCCTGTCAAACAAAGTGAAGTTGGCTACAACATCTCAAGAACAAACACATCATGCCACGATCCAAAGAAATTCAAGAACAAATGAGAAAAAAGTGATAGAAGTCTATAATTCAGGAAAAGGTTACAAAGCCATTCCCAAAGCTCTGGGGCTCCAGCGAACCACTGTCAGAGCCATTATTCAAAAATGGAGGAAACTGGGAACAGTTGCAACCCTTCCCAGGAGTGGTCGACCAACTAAGATTACTCCAAGAGTGCGACGACGGCTCATTCAGGAAGTCACAAAAGAACCTAGACGCACATCGAAAGAACTACAGGCCTCGTTGGCCTCAGTTAAGGTCAGTGTTCATGACTCCACCATTAGAAAAACACTGGCCAAAAATGGCATCCATGGAAGAGTTCCCAGGAGAAAACCACTGCTTTCACAAAAGAACACAAAGGCTCGTCTCACCTTTGCCAAAAAGCACCTTGATGACCCTCAAGACTTTTGGAGAAACATTTTGTGGACCGATGAGTCTAAAATTGAACTTTTTGGAAGGTCTGCAGCCCGTTTCATCTGGCGTAAAAATGGCACAGCATTTGATAAAAAGAACATGGTGCCCACAGTAAAGCATGGTGGTGGCAGTGTGATGGTCTGGGCCTGCTTTGCTGCCTCAGGACCAGGACAACTTGCTGTGATTGACGGAAAAATGAATTCTGCTGTTTACCAGAAGATCCTGAAGGAGAATGTCCGGCCATCAGTTCGTGCCCTCAAACTCAAGCGCTCTTGGATCATGCAACAGGACAATGATCCAAAACACACCAGCAAGTCCACCTCTGAATGGCTCAAAGAAAACAAAATTAAGGTTTTGGAGTGGCCAAGTCAAAGTCCGGATTTAAATCCGATTGAGATGCTGTGGTGTGACCTTAAACGGGCAGTTCATACAAGAAAACCCTCCAATATGGCAGAATTGAAACAATTCTGCATAGAAGAGTGGGCCAAAATCCCTCCCCAGCGGTGTGAAAGACTCATCACCAATTATCGCAAACGTTTGGTTACAGTTATTGCTGTCAAAGGAGGCTCAACTGGCTATTAGATTAAGGGGGCAATTACTTTTTCACATAGGGCCAGATAGGTTTAGATTTTTTTTGTGCACTAATAAATGGAATCATCATTCAAAAACTGAATTTTGTCTTTCCTTGGGTTGTTTCTGTGTGATATTAAAATTGGTTTGATGATCTGACAATGTTTTGAGTGATAAATATGCAAAAAACACAGAAATCAGGAAGGGGGCAAATACTTTTTCACGGCACTGTATATGGCTCCTTAATGGTTCCCTAATACTGTAAATGAATCCTTCTTCAAAATCAACACTCAGTGCATGAGAAACAGAGATAAGATGAGAAAGAGTCATAAATATCTCTCTCAAACACTTTATTCTGGGTGTTGTTGCTTGAATGCAAATGAGGAGAAAAGAGATGGCCTATAGTAGAGGGTGGGGGCGTGGCCAAACTCTCCGCTCTCGGCTCTGAGCCCTCAGCTGATCCATTTCCTTGTTTTTGCACGGGGGGAGGGATTTGAAGCGTTCCATTGAAAAATAAACACATTTCCACAGAAAATTAAACCACTGCTGTTCAAAGGTCCAGAGGCTCAGATAAAGGACTTCCGAGCCTAGAAACACTCGGACGTGCCTCCAGGCAAATAAAAAAAAACGCATTTCGCATTGCCTAGCGCATTCGCAGTCCAAACTCTCTGGGCGTGATTTACAGAGATGCTGAGTACAGACAGACGGGGGTGGAACTGCATTTGCATTTCTTTTTTCGATCTGACGTCAATAAGGTGCCTTGTTCAAAATCACCCGTTTGAGCTCCGATTTTTTGTAACGCAGAAAAGGATCGCAAATGCTCAACTTTTAACCATGGGGGGGGGGGTCTAAACAGGGTAGTGGAGCTCACATTAACGTTCAAAAACCTCAGAAAGTGAAAATTTCATGCCATGGGACCTTTAAATGCCATACTGTGGAATATTCCAGAGAATACATCTCCATGTATGCTCTACAGTTCATCTCATGTATGCTCCAGGTGATGGATCCTCCACCAGAAAAGGTCTTTCTTAGTCTTGGTTAAGTGCTGGATCTGTCCCACAGTAACAGTCTTTCTTAAGTCCCAGTTTAGACCTGGTTCATTCCTCATTTAGGCACATTTTAGTCCTTCTATTTGTTCTTCATTCTAGTTTCATTCCTGGTTTAGTCCCAGTTTGTCCTGATTTAGCCATGCATAGTTATTGCACTGAAAGCGAAATACTTTTCAGGCACATTTGGGTCATTTATAGATGAGAAAATAAATAGGAAAACATGTTTTTAAGTTTTGCAAATATGTTAGACTATCCGTTGTCATTTTGTAGCAATTATTACTTAAATTATTCGTAATATTGCTTTTAAAAATACATTTTTTCTTACTGTCTAAATAATGCCAAATATGCTGCCATAAAGTTAGACAACCATTGGATTTGAACTGTCCTGGTTAAAGTGTCTCTCGGTGTAATTCAAATAAAACTCTGAAAGTGCATGTGTGCCCGTCTTCTCAAACAGCTGCAGTTTCTTTGGGGAAAGTCAAGTCTCTACTAGCGGCTGCTCTGAGATGTCCTCTGGAGTCCTCTCTCCTTCACGAGACCTTTTCCTCTTTTTGTGACCTGAACAAAACAAAATGGCAGATTTATAAAAAATAGTTTTAAACCTCATAGGACAGAGGTAATGTCATTTTGCAATTTATGCAATATGCCATGGAAAAGAAACCCGAATGTGTAGGACTCTATATTCTATGAGGGAACAAGTGAACAACATTTGAACAGGTTTTAAGATCATATAGGTGTATTTACCATAAATGTCCAGTAGGTCTCACTGTAGCGTTTTTCATGAATAACGCAACAGCATATTTTTGTTTTAATAACAAAGCCAATAGAATTGTCACTAATATAAATGATCAGGTTCCACATTTGTGTATAGCAAAAAAAAATCTGTGATGAAACTAGGAAAGTAGTGTAAAATTCAAAAAATATTAATCATTTCAATTCTCTACAGCTCAAATGTTATTATACAGCTAAACAATATGAAAATGTCATTAACATTATTGAACAATAGGCTGATATAGTAATCATCAGGACAGGCCTAATTAAGACAAAAACTGCTTATGTTCTGAACTCTTTCTCTTAAAGTAAATGAGTTAATGGTGCCAGTGTACTTGAATGTGTCCTGACTTGGGGCCGTTGTATTGGCCTGTTGGGTTTGGAAGGCTGCAGCCTGAATGTGAATGAGAAGTGGATAAAGAGGCACTGACTCAGTTTGAGCAGGAGTTTCTTCCCCAGGGTGTCTTCAGAGCCGCTCATAGAGAGACCACTGCTGCTAAGGAACGGAGACGTGTCCGAGTCCAGGCCCGAAACGTGGTCTAGACCAAGAGCAGAGACAGTGTTAGACCAGGACTGAACCATAACTAAACCAGAATTGAAGCAGGTCTGAACAGGGACTGCGGATGGAAATTAGCTTTGTAGCTATACTCTGGTGCAGAACATCTCTGTCTTTGTACATAATGTCTCTGTACATTGTCCCTTCAAATAAAGACTAAACTAAACTAAACTAAACCAGAACTGAACCAGGATTGAACCAGGACTGAGCTAGAACTAAAACGGAAGTGAGAACAACAGGGATTAACACAACCTGCAGGCTCATGCCAGATTGACATGTATATCCCTCTGAACTGAGTGCTGTATATTATCAATTTGGAATGGCTGCCATTGAAAGCAATTGGGAGAAGGGGTTAGAACAAATATTTGAGTCTGATTGGTCGAAGCGTTGCAACATCAGAACAAGCTGAAAAAACAAACTTTTGCTAAATCCAGCTGAGAGAAAAGAGGAGTAGATTAAATTTGTACCAGGGGTAGTGTCTGTCTCTGTGCGGTCCTCTCGGATGTACGGGATATCGTCCATCCTCAGAAATACAGAATCACTGGGACTCTTCTGACCGTCTGATTTACTGCCTGAAAAATAAAACAGTAATAATATTATGATATGCATAATAATGTACATATTAACTCATACAATTATGGTTTAAGGATAAATCAAATGCATTGACTCCAGATTCGGGCAGGATGAGTAAAACGTACAAAATGAGAATGTTGTTACAGGCAACTTACTTTCTAATGTTTGTTTACTGTTTAAGGAAAAAAAAAACGTGGTATTTTATTTATTTTATTCTTTTTGTTGTGTGCAACACATTTGTATATTGCTAATAGTTTTTCTTTTGAGGTATATCATTAGTGCACTGGATAGTATATCTCATGTTTTAACAAATGTTATGTGAGGTGCACTTGTTTTTGATTTTTATAATATGTGATCTGACCAAATACAGCTTGTGTGCTAAGGGTTAAACACAATTATACATGTCAAAGTTAAAGTTAATTTACTAATTGTTATAGGGAAAAAAAAATCTAATGACTTTTAACTTACGAACAATGCGGTTCTTCTCGTTAAGCAGAGAGGTACAGTGTGTGGAACTGGCCTGTACTGAGCGCGTGCGAGCGGAGCTTGGGCGCCCCGGTTCCCGTGGTGGTGGCATGAGGGCGGAGCTTTGCTGTGAAAGGGCATGGTCTGGGGGGAGGAGTCTGGTCATGTGATCAGATGGCGTGTGGTCAGGTGGCAGCAGTCTAGTCATGTGATTGGGAGGGGCGTGGTCTGGCGGGAGTAGCCTGTTCATGTGATCTGTGGGTGGGGCATCAGGAGTCAGGCTGGTCCCGTCTCTGGGGCGTCCTTCTGGGTCTGGACTCTGGGGGGAGCTGTCCATCCGAGAAGCAGTGACCGCATCCTGGTAGTGACTGCGGCTGATCTGAGCACAGGTCAGAGTAGAGATAAGATAATATAAGATAGGATTTGGATAGAAAATAAAAATCTGTCCTTTTGTCCCAAAAAACGTCAGTGGAGGTCATCAACCATGCTGCTCTAGCTTGATTTGACCCGTCCTTCAAAGATGCAGGAGAATCACAGGGGCTGGGGGATTTTGCTTGGAGAAACCACACGTAGGTCAAGAAAACACAGGGAGAACATACATAAGAGTGAAACTAGAGGCATTCTTACTGTGCGGTGCGAGCGCTTGCCACTTAGTCATCTTGTCAGATGCAATGTCAATTTTTAGTGTTTTTTCCCCCCTTAGGCTCAAAGTACACTGAAAACCATTTAACTAAAATAGCTGAAAACTTATATTATTCTGCCCATATTGTGATTTACTGTGATATTGTGAGTAGAGATCATCTGAGATGGAGTCAGGACTGACCTTGATGATCTGGAGGTGTGTGAGTTGTCTGACAGAGTAGTCGGGTAAGTACAGGTTTGATCCTCCGTTCAGCTGCCCCATGCTGCCCCCATAGAGCATGGAGTCAGACCGGTCCAAACCACTGCTGCGTGAAGGGGACCTGTGGACTGTACCATCACCACACTCGGTCACTACAAAGGACAGGGAAATACACCTGCAGCTAGAAAAATTGATAATTGAGATTCTTTAGATTACAACATAATCATATAAATTAACTAAAATACTGTATATAACTGGGACTATTTTAGAAGCAAAAAACATCTTTCATTCTTATAATAATTGTAACAGTAAAATTGGACATCTCTACCTGCAGCTGTTATCATCACCTTCTTTTATCTGTTAACCTGAGCAACATTTTAAATGTGAAATGTAAAGTTTAAAGCAGAAATGTACAATGTTGTGTCTGTGGATATGTTTTTGTTTGTCTTTAAAGATGAGTCTTACCTGATGGCATTATTGCAGGAACACCAAAATATGAGAAGGCACCATTTTCAAACTTTAAGGCCTCTTTTCCAAATTCCACCTCAACACGACCCTGAAACAAATTACTGGTAGGTAAGCATAGTGATACAAATATCTGTAAACATGGAAAAATGTATTAATGTCAAATGGTATGAATGTTTATGTCTCTAGAATTACATAAATTGCAAAAAATGACTTTTATGAGCTTTTAGGCATGTGATCCCTCGTCAAACTCCCCCTTATGACAATATATAACCATGTTAGAAAACCTTTGTTACTACTGTATATCAAAATCCACTGGGCTGTAGGGTTAGCAGGCAGGAAATAATCAATATGGTGATTTTGGCCCTGAATTCAACTGGCTTTTTTTCTATTACATTGCACTTGTGTTACAGGTTGTATGTAAAACTGTACAATATGTTTACAGATTTTTGTAATCATTTTTTGAATCTTGATCACTTGGTTCAAACATGTATCTGAACAGGGGCTCAGATGGTCACATCATTTAGAACATTTGTCATCAGTTCACACAGGAGGCCTCAGCTGAGGACACACTGTGTGAATATAGAGACATCACATATTACAGTACTGTTAATGTATTTGCTATTCCAACATCTTTCAATCTTTAGTACAAATATTTTTATACTGCAAACTCTACTTTGAAGTTGTACATTTCTTTTCCAGTCCAAATTTCCTATGTGTAAATTCTGAACCCGAGTCTCAGACTGCACTAAATCAGTGATTCTGTGGTCACTGAGAGCAGGACTAAAACTTCTGAGCTGCTCTGTCAAATGAATGAGCACAGAAAAACGCACAATGAGAGTTTGAACATTTTGACATTTAAACTTAGTTTTGGGAGATGATCAATCAGTTTTGAATGAAAAAGTGCATTTTGCTGGGATGAAATTTTGTTTAGGAAAAGTAAAATTACCTGCAGAACGAGGATGAAGTAGTCTACGGGTTTATTTCTCTGGAACAAAAAATGTTGCGGCGCTCTTTTGTTTTTCTCATCAAATTTGAGTTCCTGGAGCACACTGGGGTGTTTGATCAGAAGCAGCAGGATCTTCTCTGAGATGTGAGACGATTTGAATGGCTCCACCTCTGACAGAAAAAAAAAACTGTTGTCATGGAAACAAGTTCTTTGGTCAGTTGATCAATACTGATCAATACCAATGAATACTTTATTGTGTCATGCAATATTATTCTTACATGACATTGGACACAGCATTTATGTTGTGTTTCTTGTTTTTGCCCTACCGCTGAGCTAAAACAACCAACTGAATACTATAAACAAATATAATGGAAGGAAGTATATGTGTTGAGCACTGGGGTCACTCCACAGAGCACAGTGACATATTTAAACACCCTTAGACCTTATCTTAGATCAAGAGGTTTATTTGGACAATAGATCAGCAGATTGTGACTAGATTAGATTTAAGTAGGTTTAAATGGGTTCTTAGAATTATATGAACTCAAATGTCTTAACTTTTTCTTTATCGTGCAGGGTTCAGTACCTGTGGAGAGGAAGCGGTGTGTGGCCATGAGCAGCTGAGGAGAGATCTTCACCTTCATCTCATTTTCGTTCAGTTTGAAAATGGAAAAATCCTGCTGCTTTCGCTCATGGTGTGAGACACGGCGCTTTGTGCGATTGTCCGCTGAAAACAGAGGCAAAATCATTTTGGATGTTCACTACATAAATTCATAACAGAAACTACTTACAATATGCATTTCAGTTGAATGGCCTTGATCAACCAGGTTACCAATTTCCAGACACTTATCAAGACATTTACAACTTTTGTGCAGTTTTCATTCACACCATACTCATGCAGGTACGCTACTATTGGAGCCACAGCTGCCCTGAGGCAAAAATGATAGAAGCAAAGCTGCCAGTCTGTGCCATCGGCCCCTCCAACCACCACCAACACTCACGTACAACATTCATACTAGAGTTGGGCGGTATCCAAATTTTGATACCGTTAAACCGTGTCCACATTTTCCCCGGGGTATACGGTATTACCGTTGCTAAGGCTAAAAAAAAAAAAAAAAAAAAAAAAAAAACACTTGGTAGCACTACAGCTGCAGAGTTTTCAGATGCTAGGCTAGCGCAAGTCAACGTGTAAATGGTGAGCCGGATTTAAATAAGGCTTACTTCCGCTCCATAGTGCACCCAAAAACAAGTCAATTATAACGGCAGAACTGTCGATGTAAATGTATGTTGATTGAGTAATTTTTGAAATCAAAACTGAGTGCGAATAGCATGAATCATTCCATATCTGAGGGACTAGCTTCGCAGCAGCAGCGGAATTTTACTTTTACTCTAGTTGGTTGTGAAGGTGACCAACTTCCACGTGGAAACAGAGAAGCCAGGAAAAGACGTAGTAAGTGAAGACCACAGAGTGAAGAGAGGGTGAATTTTAAAAGAACTACCGGGCAAAATGGTTTTTCAGTGTGCATTTAGAAAAATGTACAAATAAAGCCCGCAGGTGGGCACCACAAAGTTTTCACAGCTTTCCGGTGCACGATCGAGAAAGGACGCGACTGTGGCTTCAGTAAAGCTGCTGGCTTAGACATCCAACACACCCGGTGGAGACGCTACATAAACAGAAGATTTGCAGTGATCATTTCGGACCAGACTACTACACCCAAACTCTTGGAAAGCCTAGTCTGACAACCACTGCAGTACCATCTGTCTTTCCAAGCGCAAGATCCCGTGATGAAGAACAGGTTTATACCTTTTTTACCCAAGCTTGCTCCTGTCGTTACGTTGGCAGCCTGCTGGTCAAAAGGCATGCACGCTCATAAAGTTGTTGCTAGCCCGGTGAACATTCATGTT